>VYXB01007982.1:0-21729 GCA_013397135.1 Pachyramphus minor | reverse complement strand
GTATATATATATATATATATATATATATATATATATACACCTAAGCATCACACACCGTATGTCTCCTGTCCTTGCCTTTGTTTTACATGTTTAGTTGCAGGCCTGCTGTACTACAACGAATTCCATGTCCCAGGCTTTGGCTACTGTGAGTATTGGAGAGGAAATAGTTGGAGAAAATAGTAAAACAAGTTTCAGGAATGGTAAAACGGTGCTTCAGTTGCCTGTAGCTCCAGTATGTAATACACCTTTTTCAGATTTTTATGCATGCTTTAACTTTTGGTTGAAAGCAAAAGTGGAATGATTAGAAGATCATATTACAGATTGCTGACTGCACTGGAAAATTAAAATAAAACATGATTAATAAGATTACAGATTTTACTTTATGTAAGAATCCTGATGCTGTTTTTAGATCAATGGGCACACTGGCTGAGTCTCTGTAAATCTCCTATCCCAAACAATTAAAAATATTCATAATTTTGGATATAAAACAGATGAAGTAAAGAGCATCTAAAGAGCATCTCTAGGCACCTGCTTTCGTTCAAAATATTTGAGCTTTTTTTACAAATATTCTGATTTATCTTTACAGTTACTGAAAATTTTTTTAGTCATATGGTATCTAGAAGGGTTAATCCAAAGGCCACTTAGACTGCAAAACCTAATCCACTAACATTAAAATAAATGTTAAATCTCCTGGTGTATGTGTAGGGTATCTGTATACCTCACACATCTCTACCTCTCTGGTTTACATGCCAGGGACAGATACAGCACGCTGCTATACATTTGTACGCCTCGTTTGCCTGAACAACAATTTAGTTTCATTCAGATCCTTCAAATACAATATGGCTGTCTAAAATGGTAGTTGGATTGTTATCTTTATGAACAATAATTAAATTAACTTTTATTGTATTAAGAACTTTCTGTTTATTTCTCTTCCCTCAGCGTAGGTCCACAAGCCTGACTGACTAAAA
Source organism: Pachyramphus minor (assembly GCA_013397135.1). Classification (NCBI taxonomy): domain Eukaryota; kingdom Metazoa; phylum Chordata; class Aves; order Passeriformes; family Tyrannidae; genus Pachyramphus; species Pachyramphus minor. The sequence goes on along the minus strand of VYXB01007982.1, from coordinate 20,761 downwards.
AGACAGAAATATCCAGGGAGGTGTAAACAAGCATTTTGAAGAGCAAAGACCAAGAATCTCTTAAAACAGATCAGTCCCTGCTAGAAAAAGTTTTAAATTTTTTTGGCAGCTAATCTCTTTTGAGAGTTTTTATTCTCTTACTAATTTTTCCATCATCCCTGCTGGACATTTCTGCCCCACTGGTTAAGTCAAGTGCCAAATCAAATGTTTGTATGGCTGTGCTCTAACTGAGGAATAGAATTTCCAATTGTGAAAGCAGGGCAGAAACAATTATTTTTTACTTTTTTTAAAGTGCAAATACTGATTGTTTTCCAAAACAAAACTTTGAATTCAAGTGACAATTAATCATGTAGAAAATTTACATTGTTTTCCTGGCATTAATTTTTTTTCCAAAAGTGTTTCTTTCTGAACTCTAGAGTTTAAAAAGTTTGAAATCCAAACAGCTATACTTACCATAAGTAGTGTTGCACGGTGGCCTTAGGCCCTTGAATGGGTTTTATAGTTTTTTCATATTGTATCATAAAAAAAGAAATCTGAGGGGTTTTTTCCCTCAAGAAGTGCACACATATGTGTGCAAATATGTGTGAAATACCTTTCTACCTGGACCCATGCATGCACACAGTGAGTTGAGGACAAAATGTCAGGTAAACTGAAATAAAATTTTCAGTTAATGAAAGTCAAGTCCAAGGGCAAATTCCAAATTTGCTTAACAAACAGCTTCAATTCCTTTGTGGTTTGTGAGTATGTTATACCTTCCTAACTGCTTAGCTTTTATACTACTCAAAATAAACATTTGTCATTAAATACTGCAAAGTCTATCAAACATTTGTTTTCATAAACTTCAGTTAGGATTACTGGATAGGGTATGATTTAACTGGAGAGAGTACCCTCTTTCAGCAACATGGGTTCTACTGCTGCTGAAAATGCAGAGCTGCAATGTGTGAAGGCTGCAAAGTTCAGATATTTCCCTTGGGGCAGGTACTGTCTGGATAAATTAAAAATAAATAACAGTCAAATATATTGGGCTATCCAAGGTGCAGCACAAATGATCTCTGCAAAGGAAGAAAAAATTATTACTGTTTTAAACATATCTCCTATGAAAAAAACACTTTTACTTTTCCATAGTTTGTCTAATAAATAAATTTAAATACGTGACTTTGTGGCATAAAAGTAATTGTGTTTTTCTGTAAACTCTCATTTTAAAGGCATTAATCAAAAACATGCAAAAGAGATGGTAGTTAGAGCAGTGCAGAAAGAAGTATTTCAAACATGGATTCACTCTGCAAAATCCTCTGCTTATTATTGGAAAATATATGTTCTGATGAAGCCATGAAACACTTTTTGATTATTTTACTAAATCAGTGACTCGGACAAGAATTTCATGCTCCACTAAGTCTGATTTTGAATATTGGCCTAAAATGAAATTTAAAGAACAGTTTTGTCCCCATTCATTTTGTTTCTTGGATGTTGCTGTTCTTTGGAAAGTACCAGCAAGAGCTACTTAGTTTCAGAAGGAAGAGCATATTGCATCTTTCCCAGTGAGAATTTCTTCCCACATATTTGTAATATTTGAGCTGAATAAATGTTAGCAAGGAAAAAACCCAACATAACTGATTCTTAAATGGTATGGGTAGATTTAGAAACTTGGAGGACAAACTGAGATTGAAGGATTCTTCCTTCTCTTCTGCTTTGTGCAAAGGAGCTTCTGGCTACATCTGATTCCTGGAAAATTTCACTTTTGTCCAAGAGACCAGATGTTTCTCCAACATGCACTGTGCTAGGTTTGGTGAAAATCATGCTATGTTGCCTTGAATCCTGTTTGAAGTTTAGGCAGTCAATAATCCTCAGTTATTCAGAATTTCTTGGTACCCCAATACCTGATGTAATGCCTTATTGTTATGCAGGTACTCTCTAGTCAATATTGCAAAGAAAAAACAAGGAAGAAATAGGTATTAGGAAGAAATTCTTTACTGTGAAAGTAGTAAGGCACTGGGACGGGTTGCTCAGAGATGTGGTGGATGCCCCCATCCCTGAAATCGCTCGAGGCTGGTTTGGATGGGGCCCTAAGCAGCCTGGTCTAGTGGAATGTTACCCTGTCCATGGCAGGGAGATTGGAGCTTGGTTATCTTTATGGTCCCTTCCAACCCAAACTGTTCTGTGATTCTATGATTTTAATGTAAAGAACCTCAAGAAAGTAACAGGCCAACTGATAATGGACTTCAACAGAGAATTAAATGCTGATAATACAGTTAACGTTAACCAGCATGATTTCATAGAAATTAGGTCTTGTCAAATGAAAATGTTATTGTTCTGAAGGACTACCAGTCTGGTTGATACAGGTGACAGCTGTGTTGGCACACTTTTATAAAGCATTTGACTTAATGACACCAATTAAAAGATGATTGCTCTTCAACAAAAGTAAATTCGGAATGGGTTAACTACTAAAAAACAAACTGTATTTGACTGTAGTAGTTAGCAAAAGAAAACTCTTTTACAGTCTAGTAAGGTTATATAGAGAGAGTTCTTAGCTTAGTACTTTACTTTAAGCCTAAAAGAAAAGTCACTTTGAATTAGTGAGAAAAGCCATGGAGCAGGAAGTGATGGAAATGGTTCACTTACACAGAATTGTTTGGATAATGTTGTCAGCTGGTACCGAATGAACAATAACTAAGTTGTTTCAGCACATGTAAATTCAGGTGTGTTGGAGTGAGTGGTCACTGCTCAAGGGGACTTTATTAGAATGGAAGGCTCCATGGAGATGCAACATTACCTCTGTGGGGCCTGCCTGTGCATGTCCTTTGTGTGGGTCAGGGCAGCACTAGGTGATGGGAGGGAGATGTTGCTGGTGCTGAGAACACCGTCAAGTGCTATGGTCAGCTTGATGTGTGCTTCTATCAGGTCCTATATCTTTCTTTATTGTGTTAGACCAATGCTATTCTGTACCCATCCCCACTTCTCTGTTTATGTCCTTCCACATTAATTAATGAACGTTATCATCCAGTTTTACTGTGTATCCTGAAAAATTCACAGACGAAAGAAAAGGGCAAAACATGAGTCAGGGAAATTTATTTATAAAAAAAAGTTTTTGAAAAAATTTTGATTTGTCAAGAAAATAAGCTTAGCCTGATGTTTGTATATTGGAAAGTAGTCGTTCTGTTGGAAGCAATGGATTGTGTATCAAAGTGTGAGACTGTTGTGTGAACACAGTCTAATGTCTGTGGGGGAATCAATCTGTCACCAGGAGCTGACAAACACTGAGATAGGTAGAAAGGAGGATATATTAAAAATATTTCCCTCAAACTGTATTTTGCTTCTGAGTCCTCACTTGTGCCATGCGTTTGTGTTGGCACAAGTGTTTCTATAGTCATTTGATGAACCAGATGGATCACAGAATCAGAGAATCACAGAATAAGCCGAGTTGGAAGGAACTCACAAGGATCATCGAGTTCAACTCCTAGCTCTTATTCATCCCCAGGAGTAACACCATGTGCCTGAGAGTATTGTGCAAATGTTTCTTGAACTCTGTCAGGCTTGGTGCTGTGACCAGTTCCCTGAGCAGCCTGTTCCAGTGCCCAACCACCCTCTGGGTGAAGAACCTCTTTCTGATATCCAGCCTAAACCTCCCCTGACACAGCTTCAGGACATTCCCTAAGGTTCTATCACTGGTGACCACAGAGAAGAAATCAGTGCCTGCCCCTCCTCCTCCTCTCACAAGGAAGTTGTAGACTGCAATCAGTCTGGATTAGTTTTAAGACACATCATCTTCCTAGCCCTGTACACTGCACAGCCACACAAATCATAGAATAGTTTGTGTTGCAAGGGACCTTAAAAATCATCTAGATCCAACCCATCTGCCATAGGCATGGGCACCTTTCACTAGACCAGGCTGCTCAAAGCCACATCCAACCTGTCCTTGAACACTTGCAGGCATAGGGCAGCTGCATGTTCTCTGGGCCACCTGTGCCAGTGCCTCACCGCTCTCACAGTGAAGAGTTTCTTCCTAATATCTAATCTAACCTACTCTCTTTGCATTTAAAGCCTCTTGTCCTGTCACTGCATGCTTTTCTTAAAAGTTGCTCTCCAGCTTTCTTACAGGCCACTTTTGGGTACTGGAAGGCTTCTATAGGGTCTCCTGGAGCCTTCTCTTCCACAGGTGAACAACCCCAACTCTCAGCCTGTCTGCTGAGAGAGATGCTCCAGTCCTCTGATCATCTTTGTGTCCTTCCTCTCTGTATGCCAACACAAGGTGATTACAAGGAGTGGGCTTGTGAAGAAATGGAAAGCTAAGAGACTGATGGTGCCTGTGTTGTTTTAAGTTTGATGCTATTGTAACCTGTTAGTATCTTTTTAGTTTTTAAAATGTGTTGTAGTGAGTTATTAGTCCTCATTTAGTAGATTTTAGTAGAATACTACTAAATTGATTCTAGTGCTGCTGGCAGGTACCAATGGTTTATAATACTCCAACTGAAGTCAGACCAAGTAGCGTATTTTCCTGTGTCTTAGCTATTCTTATCCTAGGTATGATCTTCATTAACTATATTACTTAGCTTCTTTCAGCATTGAGTGCAATTTGGAGGTAAGCATAATTTTAATAACTTGTTGATATAATTTATCAACAAGCTTGAACTTTTAGTGTAACATAATTTCTTGAAGTATATATAGAACTTAGAGTAAAAACATGCCTGATACAGAATCAGGAAGGCACCACAAAGATTTAGTCAGTGATACAATGCTTTAAATTTACATTCTGCATTCCCCCAAAAAAAGTTTAACGTAGAGAGAAATCTGTATAGTCACATCCCAAAGTTGTGTAAAACTTCAATGTAAAGATTTCATCAGTAGTGTTTTAGGGTGTGCAAGGACTTATGGATAAGCTTAATAACAATTATATTAGTTTAAATGGCTTCACTTGCTGCAATTCAGTACTACTGGGCACTTTTTCTGGCCAGGTTGTGTTTGAATCTTCAATACTTTGCTCATTCCTAGCTTAAAAATCTTTGCTTTCATGTAGGTTCATTTACATTTAACTCTCACTATCTGGTCAAGACTCTGCATCTTCCCAGAGCTTTAGTAAAGGTTATCTGTACATGACAAAATTCAAGCTCAAACTTTTAGAAAACATTTTTACAAGAGCAGGATAGGTCAAAAGAAAAATGGAGTGCATCTCTTACATAGAGGATCATGGCAAGTTAATATATTACATTTTTTCCCAATTTCTTCTGTTTTTCAGTTCTGCTTATGTGTTGCTTTTATTTCCTCATTTTTGGGAGGAATTCATTCACTTCTGTCTGTGTTTTGGTTTAGTTTTAATTTCTACCTATAAACTTCACCATTTCACATTTACTTTCATCTTTTTAACTATTCACTTGATAACTCCAGCCACTGGCTTAAGTGTACCTAAGGCATATCTTTACAAAGATGTATGTGAGGATAGAGATGTGCCTAAACAATTGTTCATTGAGCAAATGTATTTTCTTTGCAAACACCAAATTCTGCCATGAATATTTGATACATGGGTGAACATACAAAGTTTATCTTCTGTACCTTTTTGCATTTTCAGCTCTTTTACAATACTTTCTCCCCCGACTTTAACAAAACATTCTTTTTATTTTTCAGGTTTGTTATAAGAATTACATTAAATGTAATCTGAAAATAGAGAAAGAAAGCCCTTTTGCTTTAGTTCTTTTGATTTATTTTAAAATTTTTAAAAGAAGATTAAAATTTTGTTGCATTTTTGTGGTAGCAGAAGAGAAAACACTGTAGCATTAGTTAGTCGGTCTTTTTTATCCTGTAGAAGAAGATGCATTTTCAATTAGGCAAAGTATAAATTATTTTCTCAGTTACTCAGGTTTAATGCAATTTGTATAGCACAAAAATTGGATCCTGCTTATGTTTAGCCATCCATGGAATCTATGAAGAAAAAAATACATTTCTAATGTAAGCAAGTAAAAGTTGGAATTCTTTACTTTTACATGTTGAAAAGTATAAAAAATAATAAAATATACTTTTTAGTATTTTAAACTTTATATTTATAAAAACTTTATATTTAATATTTAGTCATTTAAAGTTTCTTGGGCTTGGTTCATCGTTAGATTTATACTGGGGATGAATTTGGCCTCTGTATTTTTCCTATCCTACAGATATTTTCCCACTCAAACTAGTTCTTTTATTTTTACTTCTTGTTCCTATTATTTCCTTCTAAGCCTTTTCCTAGCCTTCTCTTGATTGTCAGCATCCATTTTTTTCCTTTCCTGGTACCTTTCCATTTCTTCAAGTAGAGCTCTTTAAACATTTACAATTTCAGAAAGTTTCCAATCTGCCATTACTAGTAAGCTCTTAAAAGAACTCCTCATCTAGAAATGTCTAAGTAGGACATTGTTACTTCATCAAAAGATTAAAATATTTTTTCTAACTATGCGTCAATTTAAATTGCAACGCTCTTGTAGAAATTCTTGTGTTTGGTGGTTGTTTCATTAAATACATTTCTGTGGGAAAGGCAAAGGCTGTGAGCGTCAGCAAGATATGCCTTCAGACTGTTTAGGTTTGATTGCATTGCATTATAGAATGCTTCATTACTAGTTTAACCTCTCAGAGGTTTTCAGCTGCTGTTTTATTTAGCTATACCGACTACACTGCCTACAGCAACTCCAGGCAATGATTCCCCCAGTGGCATGCATGAGCTGCCCTGCTCTACTGCAAAAATACATTATGGCTGAATTTGCCCTCAGAGTTTGGAAAGATCTAAAGTCTTTGGAGACTAAAAATGTGGTTTTTTCTTTGTTTTAGCTGGCAGTATGAGCCGCTGGCATTTCAAAGTGCAAGTCATTAGCGTCCACAAGGGTGATGTTAATATGTCTGTGTTTCAATCTCAGGACATTTTCCAGTTGCTTCTGCCACAACAATCTCTGCCATCTCAGTGCTTTTTGAGCCCCTTGTGAATTCAAGTAAGCCTTGCAATGCCAGTAAGAATCACTGTAGACTTCGACTGAAACCAGTTGCTACCTGATTTATTCTTTTTTTGCAGTAGTTGGCAGTGAGATTGAAAGTCTTTTATTCCCCCCTTAACATGGGGGGAATGAAGAGAAAGGGGGATGTAATGTTTAGAAACCTTAAACACAACCAAAAGAAAAGCTAGAGGATTTAGGACAACCTTATTTTTTTAGTTCTTTGTATTTTTAAAATTGAAGAGCTATGATTTAGGCATACAGTAATACTCAGTTGCCCATATAAAATCCCAGCAACAGTGATAACAATGGCATCCAGAAATAAAGGCAAACTAAAGGATCAATTGAAGCAGTCAAGAGCATAGCCTGAGGGACCAGATGACAGTCCTCATTGATGAGAAGGATGGAACCTGTCAACAAAGGTAATGCCTTGCGGGAAATGCAATAAGGCAACACAGAGATCAAGGGCTGACCCTTTCACCCAGTGTGTAAGTGCCGAGTGTGGATGTACAGCGTGTTTGGTCAATTGCTGCTTGCTTTCATGGGAGGAATGTCAGAAATATTCCCCCTTCCCTTTTAGACTGCTTTACTGTATTCCCTCCAGTTCCCAGCTCAGGCGTAATCCCAGCTCCCACAACTAAGAGAAATGTAATCTAATCAGAGGGATAGGACAGAAGAATAAAAGAGGTCTGAATGTGAAGACAACTGAGCGAAGCTTAAAACATAAATGTTTTGGCAAGCCTTGCCATTTTTAGGCATTTCATTTGGTCGTGGGGGAAATGAAGAGCTGTGGTGCCAAGCGAAACAGCCTGGGGTCAGATCACAAGGTTTCACAGCCTGCACTGCCTGTCCCCACCCTGTAAACGTATAAAAGGACTGGGGAAGAAGAAATACAGTTTCTCTCTTAGTTTTCTTCTGATTCATAATTTGTTTCCTCTTTAACATCTTTAAATTAAGAAAGAACTCTGCAGGGGATTATTCTCTCAGCTGCAAGTAGAGTGGGTCTCTGGCATGGATGGGCTCCTGGCCATTCCTGCCACCTCCACCAGGCACAGGTCTGTTAGGAAAGAGTGTGAAGAGTCATCTGTGCACATGTGTCCACCCACATTTCTGCCACCTTGTACCCAGCTGGGGGAGGGCTTAGTGTGAGAGCTTGAATGGAAGGGATAATCCTGGATCACGTTATAATTACTGCTTCTCAGTGGTTTGGTGCCTTACAGAACTGAATTCCTGGCTCCTGAAATATACCAAGAATCCCAAAAGGGTTGTGGTTTGGACAAAGACAGTGCAGGTCTTCAGAGATGCAGGTAGTGAGATGGTGGTGTACCAGCAAAAAAAAATCCCCGTTCAGTTCTTCTATTTAGTTTTACATTAATTATTACATTTATGGGTAAACGTAAGGCTTTTCATATGTTTCTAAACTCGGATTTCTTGAATATGGCACAACTCCTTATTCTGGTCCTGAGTAACACATCTTCCTTGGTCTCAGTAACTTTTATTCATGATATTGGGAGTGTGTATATTCATTCTGGCCACTTCCTTGGGTTCATGTGTAACAGTAGCAAGTAGCTCTGGTCCAGGTAAGACCTTACGGAAACTCATGTGCTACTCTGAATGTTGGTAAAATTTTATATTATACACTGATCTGACCTGCTTACACGTTGGCCTACAAGGACCTAAAACTTCAGTATAAATTTCGATTTTGATTAAATTACAGCCATTCTGGGCCTGTGCAGAACTGGAAGTGGTAAGGATGGATGGTGAAAGTGATTAAAAAGCAGAACTCAGGTGTGGGCTAATTCACAGTAACTTCAATGACAACATCTGAGGAGAGGGATGGATTCTTTTTTGCGTGGAAGGAAGTCAGGCTGTCTTATGGGAACCGCAGCAGTAAATTTATGGTCATGGGAATGAAAATTCAGACTTTTGTGACTAAAGTTGCAAAGGAGATTCCAGTGCTAAGCACAGACTTAAGGCTTGACTTCCGGTCCTGTATACCAGAGCACATCTTGCCTGCTTTTATTTGATTTGGACATGACTGGAATGAGCAAGTTACGCTCTCCTCATGCTCTGAAAACTATGTTAAGATGCTTCTTTAAAAGTGTGAATTTGACAGGATTCACAGGCAAACCAGAAGCAAAAACTAGTAAGCCATGTCTTGTATTTGTCCTTACCTGAAAGTTGCACATCAAAAGCAAACACACACTTAGAAAGCTTTGTACATGTTCTACTGACAAGAAGAGACAAGGATGAGTGTGGGCCTGTGTTCATGTAACATGTGTCCGTAGGATGTAGATGTCCAGTGCATCTGCATCCTAACACATTGTTTTATCAGGCTGAGTGATCTGATGTATTTTCAATTTCATTTATTATTGTTTATTTGCAAAAACATATTCTCATGATTAATGGCCAAGTTTTCTTTATATTGTTCAAAAAAATAGCATTCCATTTTATATAAATTCAACACAAATTGTTTGAGAATAATTGTCTGAGAATAGTCAGTATTCCTTTTATATAAATTCAACAGAAATTGTCTGAGAATAATAGCTACAAGAGGTTCTGTTTTGCATATCTATCATTCTTCCAGTTGGATGCTCTAAAAGCATCTTACAACCAATAATAAATTTAACTTTACAACACCCTGCTGGTGTGAATGAATATTGTGAACATTTTTTAAAAATAGCAAAACTGAGGCATGGAGATATTAAAGCAAAATGCCTCAAAAGTAGACACTGGCCTTTGGGATGCTTCCATTTTCTGTCAGTGAAAGAAAATGGCACTACATTATCAAACAATACATTATCAAATCGGTGAAAGTGTAAGGAAAAAGTTTTATGATGCTGTCATCACTTCTGCACTGTTTGTCCTAGGAAAATGAGTGGTAATCTGGGAGGATGTTCATGATTTTAAAGAGAATCCCTTCAGATTAGCTGGAAAGGTCTGTTGTGAACATCATCAGACCTTTTGCATAAGGCAGTGCATTAAATATTGTGACCCTTATAATTTGTAATAATGTACAATTGTATGTGAACATGACTTTTAAATGACTTTCTAAAATAAACTGTGAACATTTTATGTTTTGATGATAAACCCATTCCAGATTTTCTAGACATGCATTTAAAAACATTTATCTGAAATGGGCAGAGAAATATTTTGAAATGTCAATATTGTCATAGTATTATACTGTAGTATTCCAACATAGTATTACAAATAGAAAGGTATAGAAAAATTCTCTCCATTTTTGCAGATACTCAATCTTGCTAGTGCAATAGGAAGTCCAAAAAAAACAAGGGAGAGATGTTGCATGACATGTTAAAAAGATTTTCCAGACTTGTAGTACGCAACAAGCTTACTTGACACACTAGACACCATCATGACTGTGGCCCATAGATGCGTCCAATATTTGATTTACACTCTGCTCCACAGATATGAGAAAGGTAATCAAAAGTGGTGAATCTTTAAAATAATGTAAAGTTCCTTTGTCTTTAAACAGCATTGTTATATTTATAAGTTGATTATACTAACTGTCTTGAGTTTTTTGGCTTCTGCTTCCATCAGCTATGGAAGAAATTCTTGATGGAGTTTATTGACAGTACTACAAAGCTGCTGCAACTCTTTGTACTGAGAGATCTGAGGACGAGCTCTAGAAAGTGTCAGAATGGATATCAAAATCAGTCAGGACTGAAGGCAACCCTTAGTGAAAGTATCTGTGGCATATCTGTGGCAGTTACGTATCAGTGTAAAATTTATGCTATTTGTAAAAGGTACCCTGCCTTATATCCTTATTGTATAAAACTCCAAGTTTCTCATATATAGCATTGCTTAGCATTTATAGACTTGCATCTTTAGTATTCTGCCTGTGATCCACAACCTCCTTTGCAGCAAAACAGCAAAGGAAAATTACATGTATAAGTTATTCATAAATTGTTTCAAACTTGAGAAACAGTTCTTTCCAAATGTATCACTCTTGTCCATCATGTACTTATTTTATCCTCTAATAATTTGTGTTGTTTCACTATTTATAATATGCTCTTTATTTCATCTACTTCACAATTTATTTCTAAGTCAGTTCAATAAATTAATTGGCAGTAGAATGATCACACATCAAATTCCAAAATGGGACCCTAGCTAATACCAATTGCGATGTAGCTACTTCCAAATGTAATTACCTTGGAAATCCTGGCACAGGAGGTAGGGTAACTTACATTTAATTTTGCAGAACTCCAGAGCTCCTTACTGCAGATGTGTCAAAATGCCCTACCTGAAACTGAGCATTTACTTTTGAGTACTTTTGAGTTAGCACTGATATGCTGTGTCTCAAGGAATTAACAAAATTAAGTAAATAAATGAGTTAAAGAAAATAGAAAGCTACCAATTCTGATGTATTTGAATCTCATCTCTATCAGTGTTCTTAGAAGTAGCTCTTTGTCAATGTAATTAGTTGCTCTGTCAGCTTCTAAGGGCAGGAAATCTTGCTAACTTAAATATTAGGTCTCTAAGAACTATTTTCTTCTTTCCATATTGAGACAGTGCTGTAGTGCTAGTGGGGCTTGCAGGATAGATGTTACTCATGAAACAGTGAAATCCTACTTTAGAACCTCAAGATGTGGAATACCAGCCGGTTCATATTGCTTCACAGATAGACCATCTCAGTCCCTGAAAAATCAGAATGTCTTTTTTCACCCTTGTTGTTCCTCTGATTGGAGAGTATTGTGATTTTCTCATTTTTTTCCTTCTAAACTAGAAAGATCCGTCTAGGTTTTTCCCCCTTGGTTTCCTAAGTAAGCTATTGCTGAGTATCCTCCATTTTGGCTGGATAGCACTCGGTTCCTCTGGGCTGACAGTCTAAGGGGAAGGCATTAAAGTAAAAGCTGAGCAGCAGAGTTGCGCCCTATAGTAAAGTCATTTAATCAAATTGTTTTTCAGCTGTTCACAGAAATACTTGATAGAAGAGTTTTGATGGGTTTTTTAAAAGCCTATTTGGTTTCAATATTTGTTCTTAAGACTCAGTGATGGGAACGCTTTGAGTGCAATTGGAAACTTGATCAATTCTAATAGAAATGGTTATTCTGAAAATAATGATTTAAAGTTTTTATAGGACAACTCCCTTCAAAAGATTAGTCAGACTAATCTGATTGTACTAGCTGGTGAATCTATGGAAATCCTGTGAAAGCCAGATATTTTTGCACACAAGAGATGTAGAATTACAAGATTTAAAGCTTGAATATGAGTTTGCTCCTCATAGTTGTCAGTGTCACCTGAACTGGAAATATGCTTGCATTTTTACTTCGTCTCTGCAGAACAAGGTGGCTGAGGATCCCTCTTTCAAATATTATTTTTTTTTATTTGATGTCATTAACATCGCTGGTTGTAAAGTTCTGCAGGCTCTAAATGCCTTTGAAAATTCTCCCCATGGTCCATTAATACAAGATTATTAATGTATTTACTACTTGTATAGTACTTTGGGCTGAGGACATTTCTCAGACACTGACCTAAATTGTACCTTTGAGCTTACCACTAATAAAAATGGAGTCATAGAGCTTCTTACAGCCTGAGATAATATAAGCAGAGGACCTCCTAGGTCGTCACACCAAACATTACCACACACANGATCCACAACCTCCTTTGCAGCAAAACAGCAAAGGAAAATTACATGTATAAGTTATTCATAAATTGTTTCGAACTTGAGAAACAGTTCTTTCCAAATGTATCACTCTTGTCCATCATGTACTTATTTTATCCTCTAATAATTTGTGTTGTTTCACTATTTATAATATGCTCTTTATTTCATCTACTTCACAATTTATTTCTAAGTCAGTTCAATAAATTAATTGGCAGTAGAATGATCACACATCAAATTCCAAAATGGGACCCTAGCTAATACCAATTGCGATGTAGCTACTTCCAAATGTAATTACCTTGGAAATCCTGGCACAGGAGGTAGGGTAACTTACATTTAATTTTGCAGAACTCCAGAGCTCCTTACTGCAGATGTGTCAAAATGCCCTACCTGAAACTGAGCATTTACTTTTGAGTACTTTTGAGTTAGCACTGATATGCTGTGTCTCAAGGAATTAACAAAATTAAGTAAATAAATGAGTTAAAGAAAATAGAAAGCTACCAATTCTGATGTATTTGAATCTCATCTCTATCAGTGTTCTTAGAAGTAGCTCTTTGTCAATGTAATTAGTTGCTCTGTCAGCTTCTAAGGGCAGGAAATCTTGCTAACTTAAATATTAGGTCTCTAAGAACTATTTTCTTCTTTCCATATTGAGACAGTGCTGTAGTGCTAGTGGGGCTTGCAGGATAGATGTTACTCATGAAACAGTGAAATCCTACTTTAGAACCTCAAGATGTGGAATACCAGCCGGTTCATATTGCTTCACAGATAGACCATCTCAGTCCCTGAAAAATCAGAATGTCTTTTTTCACCCTTGTTGTTCCTCTGATTGGAGAGTATTGTGATTTTCTCATTTTTTTCCTTCTAAACTAGAAAGATCCGTCTAGGTTTTTCCCCCTTGGTTTCCTAAGTAAGCTATTGCTGAGTATCCTCCATTTTGGCTGGATAGCACTCGGTTCCTCTGGGCTGACAGTCTAAGGGGAAGGCATTAAAGTAAAAGCTGAGCAGCAGAGTTGCGCCCTATAGTAAAGTCATTTAATCAAATTGTTTTTCAGCTGTTCACAGAAATACTTGATAGAAGAGTTTTGATGGGTTTTTTAAAAGCCTATTTGGTTTCAATATTTGTTCTTAAGACTCAGTGATGGGAACGCTTTGAGTGCAATTGGAAACTTGATCAATTCTAATAGAAATGGTTATTCTGAAAATAATGATTTAAAGTTTTTATAGGACAACTCCCTTCAAAAGATTAGTCAGACTAATCTGATTGTACTAGCTGGTGAATCTATGGAAATCCTGTGAAAGCCAGATATTTTTGCACACAAGAGATGTAGAATTACAAGATTTAAAGCTTGAATATGAGTTTGCTCCTCATAGTTGTCAGTGTCACCTGAACTGGAAATATGCTTGCATTTTTACTTCGTCTCTGCAGAACAAGGTGGCTGAGGATCCCTCTTTCAAATATTATTTTTTTTTATTTGATGTCATTAACATCGCTGGTTGTAAAGTTCTGCAGGCTCTAAATGCCTTTGAAAATTCTCCCCATGGTCCATTAATACAAGATTATTAATGTATTTACTACTTGTATAGTACTTTGGGCTGAGGACATTTCTCAGACACTGACCTAAATTGTACCTTTGAGCTTACCACTAATAAAAATGGAGTCATAGAGCTTCTTACAGCCTGAGATAATATAAGCAGAGGACCTCCTAGGTCGTCACACCAAACATTACCACACACAGCACATCTCATAACTCTCTTCCTAACCTTGTCAAAAATCATTGTGCTGGGGAGCAGCCCTTTTGGGTTCATCACTCAGGTGAGAAGCTGCTTTCCAGAAGCTCCACAGGAGCTTCCTTTAGCAGCCCTTTGGCCCACATACAGACAGTCATTCATTTGCCTGTCATGGTGGTTAAATGGAAATTCTTGTTTCTAATATTTCTTAAAAGAAATCATCAGCCTCAACAGATCACTCTCTTCTCATATTATGCCAGCAGATAGCATCTTCTTGCAGGATCATTTCAGTTTGAGGAATTCTTTCCTCAACTAGGTGACCTGAAAGCTTCTTTGTAAGGTGTCACCTAAAGCATCTTCCCAGCTGTGTTGTACATTGATATTAGTAGATCTTCAACATGAAAGTCTCATCTGGTATCAATTTTGTATCATTTGCCTTTCTCACGCTGTCATCAGGTTGTCATCTGCAACTCCTTCTGTCATCACTCATTACACCAGAATCTTGCTCCTTGTCCAGCTGAGGGATTCCCAGCTTACAACATAGATTTTGCTATTAGTCTCCAAATGCACAATCTTGTGTTTTATGATAAACCATTTCTTTGTAGTTTTATTGTTCCAGTCATCAAGTCTTTCTCTGAGATATTCTGAGCGTTGTCAACCCATCTCATTATTTTTCTATAAAGGTCACAGAACTTTTTACAAAGTTTGTTTTTAAAGTTATCCTGGAATTTACCCACTAATAACTCTCTCAGAATTGAAATGCTTATTTTTAACATTATTTATTATTCTATGTTCTTAGACCAGTTCCTTATGTACTATGTTTTTGTGTATTATTTCATCTCCAATTTTCACAGGTAGCATTTTGTTAAATTTTTCACTGGAAACGTGGAAGAGATTTTCCTCATTTCTTATAACCACAAACCATTATTTACTTGAAGAAAAAAACAAGCTTAGACAAACATGAATTGCTAGTGGAAATATCCTTTTTTTCTGCTATTTTCCATTCTGTTTGTTGAGGTCTTTCCTCTAGTTTCCAGTCTTTCCTGCCGATTCTATCAAAGTTATTCTTTGTATACAAGTATATTATTTATGTGTGATTAACAGGTTTTATCTCCTTCTCAGCCCATACAATTTTCTTCCTGACATTAAAGACTGTTGTTCTTCAGTCCCCATTTAGAAAAGTTGTTCAAGGACTTCAGTAGGGGAAATTTGAATTGAATGACTAATCCCAAAGTGAGAAACAAACAGCTGAACAATGGATTTTCTTGCTTCAGCTGTTAATTGGAATTTTTTAGCTCAGGAGAAACAGAAGTTTAGCTGATAGTACCTAATACAAATTTTGTATTTATTGCCTTTCCCTATTTTTATGCCTTCTACATGAACTCTGATGAAGGATTCACAAGGAAACCCAACTGGCAGTCACTTCCCTATACATTTTATCACATATCCCAATAGAGTGACATTTTTAGCATGCTTTTCCAAGTTGTTACATTAACAAATTTGCACTGATTTCTTTATCCTGTCATCTAAAGACCACCTTGTAGTAAGACAGTGAACTTTTACAGCATTCCATAGTTGATGCACTGTCTAATGTCACAAATGTCTGCTCAAATTACTTCACTAAGACTTGAGAAGAGTCTACATTGTGCCTTCCATTTGAGCTTGATTTGACAGAATCAGTCCCTGCGCTAGCTCATGGCACTTATCAGTTAGTCAGCCTTCCTCAGGGAAGAGAATTTAGAGTGCACCATATTCAGTTTTCAGATCAAGCCCTGTCCCCTTAGGAAGCTATGTACTGCATTATTAAACAAGGTGCCATCAGCCGTAGCACCATGCTTAAACATTCAGTCAAATAAAAGACGACATCATTAGGTTAACTCTTTTTTCACCAGCCTCATTTATCTTTTGGTGATCTAAAATGAAACACTAAGACAAAGAAAAGTTTGCTACATCTTTCTTTTAATTTCTCTTGAAAGTGTGTAAATGTGGGCAGTAAAACCTGTCTGATGTTAAAAAGTATTAAACTTAATGCTATATGAGATAGGATTTTGCAAATTATAATTTTTAAGTTATTGGAGACCAATGTATTGTTTATTTTGCTAGTTTTATGTGTAGTTCTCATAGAGACTACTCTGTGTATTTTGACTTAATGGTCATACCTATGTGCAGCCAAATTCTGATGATGACTGTGATTAAAGTCATTCTGATGACTTTAAATATATCAAAGACAGAAAAGTTACATCAAGCTAATATAGCTAAATAAGGGAAGAAATTGCTCACAAATATAAAAGTCCCTTTATAAAATACATTGCCTGTTATACTATCAGTGCACTTTACAGTAAGGGGTAAATAGACTGTGATCAAATTATCACTATCATCAAGAATTATGGAACCTTTAACGTATTTTATATCATTTCAATCAAACTGAAAATCACACAGAAGAAAGACATACTTCCCCTTGAAAGTGAGTAGATTGAGGATCTATATTTTAAGATTTGCATTTTAAATCTCCTTGGGTCTTCTTATATTCAAAGTGATTTTTTTACATCTTTATTTATCTTGTCAGACCACAAATTGTGAAGATTCTCTGAGAAAAGGAAAGATATCCTTTTTAAAGCTTCATGTTGATATAAATATGAAAATGGATTAAACTCTGCTTCCAATTTTCAAACATATGTACTTCAATGAATATTAAATGGTAGACCCATATCATCATCATGACTTATTTACTTTGTAGAGTTTTTATCAAAAAAGGACTGGAGTTTGCTGTGGAGCGTGAAACTCCACTGTAATTGAGTTTAGAGTGGTAAAACCACTAAAGAGGCCATGGCCCCAGAGAGTTCCCTGAAACCCACCTGTCAGCTGGTGTTACATCACTGATCCAACAAACCGTGCCTTCCTCTTCCCGCTAAAGATNAAAGAAAGAAAGAAAAAAAGATATGAAAAAACACCCGAAGTTGCTCCTAGAAAAAAAAAACCCTCTGCAACAGCTGCACAGTGTCAGCAGAAATAATGATCTGAAACTCAGCCTCCAAGGGATGCTAGTCCGGGTCCTAATCCTGTAAGGTGTCATTTCTTTCACTGCAATGCCATTAAACATGGAAGTAATGGAGATGACATGAAGTATTCTTTCACCAAAGTATAGCAGGAGAGAGAAAGGATACCTCAGGATATTGACAGGAAAAGGTGTCTTGTTTTGCTAAAAGGGTCATCTTAAAGGATTCATACATAAAAGTGGCCATTTAATTCTCACTATTTTACAATTGAAATCTCACATTTTAACCTTGTAGCTTTTGAAATGTATGTTCACATGAAGATTGAAGTTGTAAGCAGGTTTAGTTCCATAGTTTTGTTGAGTTAAAAGCAGTGTTTTATAGGTGGATTGAATGACTAGCAAGACTAGTACTAGATCACTTTCTAATCGGTGATGAAATCAGTCCTCAGGTCAAATGTTCTGCTTGCAGACCTCCATTTACTTCAGTTGAGTTACTGCTGTGCAAGATCTGGTTATAAACCAATAGGGACCGGTGTTATTTAACAAATGGTTCATCTGTTTTCTGTGGAGCAGACACTTAGATCTGAAACAGCCCCCACCTCCACTATAAGTTAAGCACCTGCATTAGCCTTCCGAGCAGAGATGAGGAGACAAACAACTTGGGAAATAGCTTTTTTGTGAAACTCACAGTGATTGCTGCAACAAAATGTCAAGGCAAGCCAGCAGAGCAGTTTTCCAAAATGGCGCGTTTATTCTATTTTTGGCATGAAAAGAGGCTTTCGTCTTCAGGCTGTCAAGTAAGTCCCTTGACAAAAGCGAACACCTAGCTTCAAAGAGAGCTAGATGCCCAATCCTTATTTAAGATCTTATCTCCACTGAATTTACTGCCATTCTGATGTTGGATCAAAGTCTATAAAAGAAAAGAGTCCAAATGTTTTCTTTTGAGAAGATGTAGCTGATCATATTAAGTCCCTTTTTCAGAAAGGGAAAGAATCTGCTCGTTAGACTTGGATTCGTTTCAAAGATTGTGGCTGACAGATGCATTGTTCTGAAAACTACTCCTGCCAGTTTTTTTATCTATTACACCTGCATTAATATTCAGTGCAAATGAGTCCTCGGTTTGGTCTTTGAATTACTACTGTGATCATCGGTGCTGAAATTGAGAAAGGATATGATATTTCTCCTATATCTTTGCTGCACATCAAAGTCTGAAATAGTACATCCTTCAGAAGATGTGCTGCTCTCAAGAGTTGTCCTGCTGTAACATGCTTCTAAAATAGTTGCTGGGAGGAACATTACAAATTGCTGTGCATTACCTACTTGACCTTGGAATGCAGGCTCCCTGCAAGCAGTAACTCCAAACTGGTTCACTGCTGGCCAAAGGTACACAGAAACTTTCAACCTACTCAGGGAGTAATTTGGACTTGCAGCCTACTCCTGAAGAAGAATAAGGCTGTTGTTAGTGTGGGTGCACTCCTCGCTATATGGAGAAATGGGTTTTTTTAAACAGGAAAGTTTGCTACTAATTCAGTTTCCCAGTGTTTCTGCTTGCTTTCAGCTTCAAGCTCAGAGTCTTGAATGATTATTTATGAACAACATTGAACTGAAGATAACAAATGTAATGACTTTTACTGAAGAAATCTTCTAATTGTCCATCTTTTCAATATTCTATGCATTTTTCCAATCAAGAAAATCTTTAGGCACATAACGAAGTTAAAAATTGTGTGTTGAGAAGAAACATACATTTTAACTTTGGCATTATTTTTGGTGGCTATCTGATAGAAAACTTTTTCCACCCCCAGTTGATTTTCATTTGGATCAACTCACTGACCTGGCAAAATTTGATGCTATGGGATCACTGGACCTGACATGAGGCAAGTGGTGGGAGTACAGCACCGCAGAAGGACAATCAGAGTGACATTTTTGGCATCAGTCTAAGTTACACAAGATAAGAAATATCATAAAGTCACTTTGGAGTTGTTAACGGTGTGTTTTATTACACTGAACAAAGAGGGAAATTGTGACTCAATACCCTCCTTTTTCTCTCCTTACTCTGACCACCACTACAGTGCCTGCATTCACATCAGCCTTTATTTTAGCCGTACATCAAGAAGATGAGAGTTGCTTAAATTAAGTATTTCCGTAGGTTGTCACAGTCTTTTCCACATGTCTCTGACTGAAATACAACTTCTTGTCAAGAGCTCTGTTCATGTACAATGTTTTCTGGCATCTGTATTTGAGGGGCCTGAAATGGAACAACTGAAGAAACAACAATGCCTTACCACAAGGAATTTACACTTTGATGTTTGTGGGAATGCACCAAATTTCAGGTGTTCATACTTGTCTTTATTGTGCCATGAGAGGCTTTAGCAATTGTTTTGGACTCTATGGTAATGTGTGATAGAAGTCTATGCTCCTTGCTGATAACAGAGTATTTGGGCTAAGAGAACTGCTGGAATGACGGTGCTGTGGATTTGATGGTTGATATCTGAATATGAAATGGCTGAAAAGAACCAAAAGAACAATACATGATGCCTTACCAGTCTCCAATTTTTATTACCTGTTTTTCAGGTAATATTAATTCAGGTAATATAATTACCTGTCATAGGAGGGTGGTAATTGGGTTATATTGTCCTCCTTACTGGAGATTCAAGAAAGGTATGTTGTTACAATCTGTTGCACATCATGATGGGCTATCAGTTCCAGCAGTTTACTGAAGTGACCATCGAAATGGCCACAGTATATTCAAGGTATTTTGTTGTAATGTTGTGCAGCTCTTCTGCAGAAGACTCATTACTTTTTTAATGTGCTCGTTGGATGTTGATCAGCAGCTTTCAAATAAAACACATTCACAGATTATTCACACGTACCACCCAAACGTCATGGATGTGAAAAGTTATTCTTACTGTTAAGCCTTACATTTCATACCCAAGCGTGGTATCAGTAGCCTGTCCAATAGGTGATTGAAGGATATATTTCGGATATTATAAACATTGCGGAGATTAATCGACACTTTCCCTTTGACAAACAATATCCAACACTAGATGGCACACTTGGCCTCAGGATCACAGCAACTTGTGCCTGTCCTGCCGTTGCCCAAGCGCCTTACCTAGTAGACTAATTTTGAAACTTCTTCTTTCTGCAGATTTTGAAAGAAACATTTAAAAATCACTGAATAGAAAGAAAATAAGTGAAATTGGAGTGCAAATGTTAGAGTTCTTTAAGCAAACAGTAATTCATACAAAAAAAGAAGGGGGATGCAAAACTATTTTCAACATTTTCCTCCTCCTCTATTCCATCTCCATCATCTATTATTCTCATACTTGCAGATTAAAAATGATTACATAAACTAAAATTAAATTGCTTCATGTCAGTTTGATTCAAGTCAAAATTTTACTTAATTTTATTACAATTCTTGATTTGATGATTGATCCAAAAATCCACATTTTTAATATTCCTAAAGCAAAGTGA
>VYXB01007981.1:222962-248557 GCA_013397135.1 Pachyramphus minor | reverse complement strand
TGGTACTGAAGAGATTTTAAAAGACCATCGCTTTAAAACTGTACATAAATAACTTTTAGCATTATTCTGTATTTCCATTACTGCTTGAAACTATTCCAAAAATGGAGTCACTTTGATATAATTATAGTTTGTGAAGTTTTTAAGAGTTAGCATCCCATACTGGAAATGATAGAGGGCATATTTTTATTCTGTTAGTGTCACAGTAAGATAAATTTTATTTTGTGAACAAAATCTTTTAGACAACAAGGCATTTCCTCAATGTTACATCTTCTGATAGCTGAAACTAAGGTCATAGCCACATCAAGTTGCAAAAGCAGTGGTGGAGTTTAAGCAGAGCATCTTCTAAGTACATGCAAATTTATTGTAGTCAGTTGGTGCCTGTTCTATCAGCAAGTGCAGTACAGAATTCAGCTGGTATGTAATACAAATCAAAAGTCATATTTACTTGCAAAGAATCCGTAACAGCAATTTTGTCACACAGGTGCTGAACACAGGGCAGAACCATGTTGAAAATACCCAAAATACGCAAGCAGTTGGACTTGGGTACTAACAGTTGGACTTGGGTACTAACAGGTCCATGGCAAACTTGCAGTTGTCCCTCTAATACTTCAGAAACATTAACTATATACTTCTTTACATCTACAGTATGTAAAGAATTAATTTTATTTATGTGTCACACAATGAATTTTAAGTAACTATTTCCCAGATGAAACATTGTTTCCTAGTTATCTATCTATCTATCTATCTATCTATCTATCTATCTATCTATCTATCTATCTATCTATCTATCTATCTCTATTTAATATTTCTTTTTCAGTAGATGAAGAGATTTTGTTCTGTGGAAGAGCCAGCATAATTAGCACTACTAGTCTAGGTTCCCATTTGAAGAACATTTCTCCTGTGTTGGTAGAGTTTGCTCAAACTGGTCACTCTATATTTGACATACAAGATTTTGAGATACAGCTCTTCTTGTAACATCTGGAGAGTTCTTCCTTTGTCTTGCCTTCATTTGTCTTTTTTTATTGCTAATTCAGCATGATGATATCTGTATGGCCAGGTCTGATTCCAGCTGTAAATGCTTTGTAATGTGAGCTGATCTCACATTAGTGAGTGTGAGTGCTTCAAAGTGCACATGCAACTATCTAGTCCCATGAAACAGCAAAATATCGTTCTGTGGATTTGCCCAGTTTCTGTCCACGCTGCTGAAATTTACAGCCTCACACTGCAATGTAAAGCTTATGCAGACAAAAGGTTGTTTTATACCAGAAGAGCAATATCACATTTATCATTAACAAGAGGAAGTGCACAAAGCACCAGCCAGTTTCAGTGGAGTATGCAAGCAGAACAGGCCCTAGGGTCTTTGACCTTACCATTTGAATCCATCAATAAACTTAATTACAGTCTCACTCTACCTTCACAGAAAAAGACATAGGAGGATTCAGATTTAGCAAGACATCTTTAGCACCATTTTGCTGTAAAAATAGTGAATTCAGAGTCTCAATTTATTCCATAAATGCAAAGAAACAAGAAACAATAAAGAATGGTTGCAGCTACGGGCAGCAGCAGCTGTAGTTGTGAGATACACAAAGATAGAATTTGTCTATAGCAAAGGTGAAAGTCTCTGCCTCCTCTCTTACCTGGCAAAGCTTGAGGTAGGTGAGAAAGAGAAAACTGTGCACAGATTAAGATAAATACCGGGACAACTGCTTCCTTGCAGGTCAGAGCATTCAAAAAAACCCCTTGCCAACGATGAGGCATAAATCTTACCAAAAAATGTGGGGTTTATTCACTTATGCAATGAAGAAAATAAGTTAAATTAGACAAGGTCAACATTAGCTTTTTGCAATACATTGTGAATCTACTGTGGGTTTTACTACACTTCTGGACAAATTCAATCTCTAGTACTCAAAAAGGCACTTTTAAAAATGTCTGATATTCTCAGTTTTATACTTTCATTTTTACCCTTAAGGTCATTTAGGGAAGCAGGAAACATTCTCACTCAATAAGGTTCTCCGTATTGTTTAAACAATAACATTCACTGAGCTGGCCTTAAACCACATTTACAAGGTCTACAGGCCAGTTCTTGGTGTCGGAATCCAATGGAAAATCCTCTAAGAGCAGAAGTAATCAGAGCTCAGATGAAGCAAAGTAACACACAACTTATTCCAGTGGAGTCTGGCTTTCATATTTTCTGGAGTTTCTACAGAAACCTGGGGGCTTCACGTATCTCAATGAAGTCTACTGAGATGCTGTAATACAAAATTAGTTCTGTTTCAAGATATGGTATATTTTATGGAAGTTTTCAGGTTAATTGCCAAGATTTCAGGATCTTCGGATTTAAAAGGCATGTAGGAAAAATTCAAGATCAGATCACTTCCCATCATCCTTCTATACCTCTATTTCTGGCACAAAGAAGAGCTTACATAGTAAAACAATTTGGTTAAGAACACTTACAGAGGGCACGTGACTTGACTGCCATGAGCTAATAATTCATTTCACAGCAGGAAGATACCGAGACACCACATATCTTCCAGCCAAAACTGTCAACAACACTTGTACAAAAGGAATCCAGTCTGAGGTGCCTCATTTTTGGGACACCTTACGTTGTTTGATTTTCTGAGCTGTCAGACAGCACAGAAAATCTATGTAGGGCAGTATCTGAAACTCTCTAAATTTCCAGAGATGGTCTCTTAAAAACTGAGGCAAATACCAAAAGCTTGGCTATAAGTACATAATTGTTCCCAAAATATATGAAATACTCCCATCACATAAATGTTAGTTCTCAGACCCTCAGTCTTTCTGTCTAGAAACTGAGGAATCAGGATGGCTAAATTATCTCAAGTAGTCCCAAGATTTCATTTCTCACATGAGTATCTGTTATGGTCATAGCAGCATATTGAGAATATATCTCTTTTTGGGCTCAGCATCAGAGAGACATGGCAGTCTTTCACAACATTCACTATGCATTGTATAGTGGAACTGATTCAATTATTCAGCATTCAGTAATTTTCTACATGTTTTCTTTTAAAAAATATATTTATTGGAAGCATATTGGGCTATTTAATAGGGTATCACAGGTGTTGAAGCAGATGGGAAAAATTCTTGGCATACATATGAACCAGATGATTTGTTACTACCCTTTCTCATTTCTTTGGTTTGCCTTAAGTCACATCAGGAATTGTGACCACATCCAGGATAGGAAAACAGCTCTGATGAAATAAACACCCAATGGTGTGGTTTTCTTCTGACATGGAGGAGCAGGTCTTGCTTCCTCTTCCCTACCACTCTATTTTCACAGGTCTCCTTTCTGAACTTGCAAGTTTAAGGATGGATATATTAAGAAAACAGATGGAAGAACAACACAGTATGACTCTAACTTGCAGCTCCCAGGCTGTCTACATAATTGTCTAGACTAATTACATGAGCAGTCTTGCTCAAAACACACACTAATGGCCTGATTGACTATAAGAATGATCTTGAATATTTAAAAGACAAAAACCACATGTGTAAATTATTCCCTGCAGCTAACAGGAAGACTAAGCATTTATGCAAGCAAAATGCTATAATAACATGGATGATAACTGGCAAATTGAGCACAGTGTTAGACCTCTCGCTAAGTTACAGGGAAGGAACAGGACTGAGCAGAACACAATGGAGCTAAAAAACCCCACACCTGGCTTTACGTGTGAGCACAAGAGAGAAGAAACCTGTCACCTTGGGACCAGAGAAGACATTTGACTGCTCAGATTTGGGGAGAAAACAGCTTGTTATTTGGACATCCAAACCTGAGCAAAGCAGAAGAAGCACAGCAAGTCTAATATAGCTAATAAGCAACATACTTAGACGCAACATACTCTCACACAGGAATAATCAGAGCCATACTTGGATATTGCTTCTTATTGCTGCCATTTTGGCAGTGTGAAAAGTCTTTCCTTGATCTGGGCATTTCTAGATACGTCATCATGATTTGACAAGAGCTGTTTAGACAAGTATCTTTGGGGAAAACATTACTGACACCCCAACCCCTAGGACTGAGAGGGAAAAATGGGCTAACTATATAACCACTCCATTAAGTAACTGACTTAGGAAGTCCTGACTTGGTTCAGGAAGTTATGCATACACTCTAACTCCAAGAAAAAGACATTTGAAAGTAGTTTGTGTAAATATAAAAAGAACATTAATGGGATTAATTGTGTATTATTTAATCGTAGATTTGCCTGTAGCAGAGCGTGACTATTTAGCCAGTAAGTAACAAACAGATGTGGGCAGAATAGAATGGCGCTACCTGAGTTACTTAAAATCATCTGTCAATGCAAAAACACCTCCTTGCTCACCTCCACTGTCTGGAGATCAGAGGATATATTTAGGTACCCTGGCTTAGAGAGAAAACTATAAAGGCTTGTCACTAGTGCAAGCCCTGATTTGGAGAGGTTTTCAGCCCATACTTAAAACACTCAGTCATTTTAGGAATAGGTAGGAACAAGAGCTAGCTGCAACCAGGCATGAAGCAAGATAGTTAACTGAAAATATATGTCTCTTAAAATGAAAAAAAATGAAAAAACAAGTTTGGTTTCACTAGAAGAAAAGGGAGCTGCGCCCATATGGCTGCAGTCACACAGGCAAGAATTTTAGTTTCCTTTCTCTGACTTAATGCTTCAGTGGTATTCTCTGCTGATGTGTAATGAGGGGTTGGACAAAATGACCTCCAGAAAACTCTTCTGTGTAAGTTATCCACAGTTCTGTGATTAGCTTGCAAGAAACAAACAAACAACAAAAAATCACAGGTGTCACTAAGGTGGTTACAAACACATGTAAAACAAGAAAAATACAAAACTGTCTTTGGAAATGTAAATATGACACTTTTTCCATCACATTCTTCAAAATAGCAAACTAGTTTGTCTGGATACCCACAGCAGGTAAAGATACATGGCAACTCAAGGGAGAAATGCCTTGCAGTCTGACCAGTTGAGCCCATGCAAAAATGCATACGGTGTAAACTTTCAGGCCTGAAATTTGACATCCTGATGTTTTCATCTGTGTGACTGTCCATGAAAAGCTGCATTAGGGCTACAGACTCCACAGGCTCTTTTCTAAAATCAAGCACACACTTGTCTTAAGCATTTTGTGAAGAATTTTTTAAAGCTTTTACTTGCCAGTGCTTACAGACCTTAAACCCTTCCAAAGGGCAGTAAAAGTGCAGCAGAGCAAATGTTGTGGTCTGAATTTCCCCTGAAAGTACTTAACCACTACAGCAATTTTGTAGATGTATCATCCTTTCTCCATCACAGTTCTCTTTTTCTGTCATTCTGATGTGAGAACTGATAAAGCTTCAAACATAAAGAAGAAGTTCTCAACAATGTCTCTGCCTTTTATTTCTCCTTTTTCCTCCCCCTTCCCTTTACCCCTCCCTGAGTGATGGTACTATAGAGAAGGAGGATGAGAAGGTTCTCAAACTATTTTGCTCATGCTTAACTATTCTTAGGACTTTTTTAATCACATAAAGTGAATTTGTGAACTAATGCCCTTTCCTGTTCTAGTAAGTTATGCTGGACTCTCTGTCTCCACTTCTGCAGCACATGGTGGCTGAAAAGAGTGCAGAACCACTCTCTAACAGTGAAGTCAGCAACAAAAACCCCTACCACTAAAATCCTACCATCCAGAGCAAGGTTTGTTTACTGTCACAAAGCTGAAAGAAATGTTACAGCACTTGTAAGCAGTTATAGATTACATAATTACCAGGGTTACTTGGTGTGCTGGTTTTGGCCAGTATTGGGCTATGTTTTGAATTTGTGATGAAGAGAGTGTTGATAATATAGAGGTGTTTTTGGTATTGCTGAGCAGTGCTTAGAAAGAGCCAAGGCCTTTTCTGCTTTCATACTGCCATGGTGGTGAGGAGGCTGAGGTACATGGGAGGCTGGGAGGAGACACAGTTGGGACATGCGACCCAAACTGACTAAAGGGATATTCCTGACCATATGACATCCTGCTCAGTGTATGAAGTGGGGAGAAGGAGGAGGACACGGGGTGATGCCATTTGTTTTCTCCAGTAACCATTACGCATAATGGCACCCTGCTCTCTTAGAGAACTGTCCTGGCATTGCTTGCCCGTGGGAAGCAGTGAATGGATCCCTGTTTTTCTTTGCTTGTGTGAGCAGCTTTTGCTTTCCCTATTAAACTGCCTTTATCTCAACCCAGGACTTTTTTTCTGGCTTTTACACTTTTGATTCTCTCCCCGATCCCACATGTAGGGGAGTAATGAAGTGGCTGTGTGGTACTTGGTTGCTGACTGGGGTTAACCATTACACTTGGGGATTCTAGCTGCATTCCCCCAGCTGTTCCAAATGTTACTGTAGAGTTATCTTTTCCATTATTCTTTCCTAAAATTTTCCGTTGAGATTGGTGCAGCCATATCTCCTTCTACAAGACATCTCCTGTTCCTAAAGTAAGTGTGATAATCTGCTAGCCTGAATTGCAGAGCAGACACAAGACTGGAGGTGGGTAATTTTCTATTTAATTTTGATTTTGCAGTTTCTGCTGGATATGGCAGATGCTCTTCAAGCATCTTACATGGATCAATGGGACCAAGATCCTATAAACTTCTCTTAACTGCTTTGAAACTGAAAACAATGACTAGCTTACGAGTTAGGGAAAATGGACATTAAAAGTTCCTCTTATAGTCTATCTAGAATACAAAGACTTGGAAAAAAAGCCTTTAACGTGAAATAAGAGGACAATTTCTTTTTTGGACTAGGTGCTGGAGCGGATGCAGGGGCAGGTTGCTGCGAGCACAGATGTGACTCCAGGAACAGTCACAGTAGTTCCAGGCAAACAAGTGTCACATTGTCTGTTCAATGATACCATCAGCCCAAGCAGCTAGGTCAAAGGTTTGACAGCAGTGAGTGCACCTTTTGCCTCTTATTCCTGAAGGTAGTGGTTATTACTTGAACATAGAGCTGTGGCTTTTAGAAAACTAGAGCTGCCTGCTGGTGAAATGGTGCAAGTGCACACCACAGTCTGCTTTGATATTGTATGTGGGAAGGAGATGACCCCTTAAATTACTTCAAAAATGGCAAGAAACATGAAGCCCATTTCTCTAACAGCCTGTTCTTACTGATATGTTGAAACAAAGCTCATTTGAGATGCATATTTTCCTTTACCATGGTAAATTGTGAAGTTTCAGAAGACTGATAGTCTTCACAGTCAGCTGTCTATGAAAACTGTGTGCCAGCATCTCAAGCCAACAGGAGGAATATCATATCCAAATGAACCAGAAAAGGAGAAATAACTCTGGGTCTAACTGGATAATCTTGCAATTGAATATTTGAGTTGAAGGCTGAGGACCCTAGTTCTGTCTAGAAGAATTGCAGTAGCAACAAAATGTTGATCTTATCCCACCAAGAAAGGAATTATATTTGACCACCTACCACAGGTCCTGTAAAGAACTGTTAAAAAGACTGTTCATGCCCATTTAGGATGTGTACAGGATCACTGCTGCTTCCCAAGACCACCTTGTTCTTACTATACCATGTCTAGCTAAATTCGGTGGTTTCCAGTCTGAAAGGCAGAATTAGCCAGACTAGATATCATCATGACTATTTGTAAGCACACAATTGTCATATGATTTGGAAATTTGCACAGCTATATTCTGTAGGTCTCCCTATTTTTGATATTGCTGCAAACTTGTAACAAGTCTTTGTTTCATGTTACTTAAACTGCTGTAGAATGTTCATTAAATACATGAAAATTCTTTTTAAGGCCTGGAAGCATTCCTGAGCTCTCCTGCAATGACTAAGCCTTTCATCTTCACTTTTATTGTTTTGAAGCAGAAAATTAACTTGGGAGAAGCACAAAGAAAGTGATCCTTCCTCACCAAGACTCAGGATATTTGTGGAAAGAAATATGAAGAACAAAGTATTAACTCATGGAGAAAAGCGGAAGCGTCTACGGCAGAGGAATGTCAGGCCTTTAGAAACTGCATAAAATCCAGATCCCATCTGAATGTAAAAATGAATGCTTTTACAATTCAAGTCAGTGCCCAACTTTCTCTTCAAGGTATAGCCTTTATAACTGTCATTGGTGTACAAGAAGAAACATCAACACCCTGTCTTCTAGGTCATCAATTAGTATTTCTACAGAATACTGTAAAAAATGTATTGTGATCATTAACAAAGATGAGTTGTTTCAATAAATGCATTAAGTTTCAAATTAAGTGCTGTAAATCTCCAGGTTTGCAGTTATCACCAACCACTTGAGGCAGCCGACTGTTGCCTGGGTTTTCCATTTTAACATGGCATACATTAAACACAGGGCAAACCACTCATTCTGCCCTGCCTTCATGTAGAGTGACACGGCAGGCGAGTTCATCCTTGGAAATAACACTGGCAGCAAAGTATGGTCAAGAAACGCCACCTGCTGTTTCCTGTTCCAAAAAGTTGCTGGGGTGCAAGGACATGCACAAAAATCATGTTGTGTTTTACTGGAGGAAGAACATTTGAATATGGTAAGGAACAATCTTTTTCCACACCAGAGGTCCCAAAAGAGGCCTCAGATCCTCATCTGAGCTACTTACTACAAAACATTTTAAGCAGCACTTCCTACAGAATCTCTTGTAGTGAAACCTAGAGAAAAAAAAATGTAGCAATTCACTTTGAAATGTAAATACCTTTTTTTTTTCCAGATTGTTAAAAATCTGTTATAGAATTTAAGAATGTTGAATTCTCTTTTATTTCTAGGTTCATAGTTGATAAAAACTTATTATAAGCTGCAATAGCATAGTGTGGATCCTTTTGTCTGAGGTTGTCTCCAAAAAAACTGTCTAGTAACTCAGCCCTTGGCATTACAGCCACTCTGATCCAGTAAAACCCCTAGGTATTCACTTACCTGTAGACAAGTTTGGTTTCCTGATCTTGGGAAACCAGGAGTCAGCACCACCTAATAACACTCAACTAAGCACAAAGCTGAAGACTTTTCAGCACAAAAGCCAGTGTGCTTAGGACTTTGATGCACCACAATACAAATCCATAAACAATCACTCAAACCCAAGATTTCCCAATTAACAAGTCTCTGCAACTTGTTTGAAACAAATTTGACTTTGTTGAAAATCGGTTGCATAAATATTAGAAGTTGCTTATTTTTCCCAGTTTTTTTTTTTCCTGAGGGATAATGTTATCAGTCTTCTACAACACTTCCGGAGCAATATTCAATATTCTAATTTTAATTGTCTGAATTTTGTGTGTGTTTCTTTGAATGTATGTTTTAACCTTTGTTGAGTCCCTGCTTTCTTCTTCTACTGAAGTATTGTTAGTTATTTAAGGGCATCTCCTTTCTTAAGACAAAGACATGTTATTTCTTAAAAAAAAAAATCAATTTAATATTGTTACTTAGAGTAAGTACACCGCAAGAAAACAAGTAGCCAAGAGAACAAAGAATGGAAAAATCAGGTATATTGACAATTTTAACAGAAGTTATCCTTACTTCAGTTGCAGGTAGGATACACCCTCAGGTAGGAAGCTAACCAATCCAGATTTAAATGAACAAGCAAACATGCACACTCCCAAGATGCACCAACTTCTTGTAATTAATACTGAACTGACCTTATGTATTTGCTGTGCAAGGCTAAATGGGTGTGGCATTTATAAACTTTAGCATCAAACAGTTGTCCTGATAGTACTGGATGACATCAGACAGTTGTCCTAATATTACCAACAGCATAAACTGAGGAGTAGTTAATCCCTCCACATTTTTTGGCCCTAATCCTTGCTACAATGCAAGCAGCCTTTACTAATCCCATATCAAATTAATTTGTGGAGAAAAGATTGGCAGTTTCTCAAGGGTTCATATAGTACTGGAAATGTTGAAAGAATTTCCAACGGAGGGAAAAGCATTAAAAACCTTTACTCCTGAACTATATGTAGAATTACATGCTAGACAATACTACAGAAAAAGTAACAGCTGTGTTCTTAGACTAATATATGTAGCACTCTAGTTCATGCCACCACTCATAAGAGTGCATGTAATTCACAAGAACGTCATACCCTCTTCAAATGATTCTTCACTTACATTTGCATGAAATTCCATCTACTGTGTAACAGGGTTTGTGCATTTTAGTATTAACAGGACATATTGTTACAGCAACAAATTAGAGTTAGAGCCTCAGACAGAAACCTCTGACATGCTGTTGCCACTTCAAAGTAGTCACACTTTGAAGCTGTGTTTCTGCATGGATAGGTTCCTGTTCTTTCACAGTAGCTCACTGGCTTCAACAAAGTTTGATTTAACATGCACAGATTCATTCACAAAAAGAATACTCTGAGTTCTGACACTGCTCGACTGGGGCAGAGACAAAATAAAGAGAAAAGAATCCAGAGGAGAGACAATGCAGCTCAGCTTGGAGAGTGTAAGTACCAAGCTGGGCTCCAGCTACTCTAGAGCTTAGAGGACTGCCAAGTTCTGTATCAACAGGTTCATCACTTCACAGGCGGAAGTAAACCAAAAGCATCCAAATGCCAGCCAAGGTATAGCTGTTTCCAACAGGAAACAGGACTCACAGTTACAAACAGCATTTTATTGCTAAAATCAAGCACATTTGATCTGGAGTCATTAAAGCCATTACAGTCATTATAGTTTAAAAATGTGATGGTACTTGCTCTAAGAAACTTTGTAAATTGTACCAAGATCTGCTTACTCTGGGAAGCTTAATATCACAAAATTAGAAGAGGTCACTTGCTCATTGTGGAAATTGGGAGAAGACATTTTATTTGAACCTGGCTTCTAGGAGATGCTAGCAGCAGTTCAGTTTGCCACCAAATACTGAACTATTCCAACAACAGAGTTGACTGAAGCCGATTAGCAGCCTGATAGCCCAGTTGCTTCTGACTTAAAAGCTTTGTAGTAGTCTTCTTTGAACTAGGAATCTGGAAAAGCATGTCTTCCAGTGTGCATACAGTAATCTGTCCAGAAGCTTGTAGTTTTGTATAAATATTTCCTAATTTGACAGAAAGGTTAGGGTTTTCTTCCATCTTTTCCCTGACTGTAGCCAGCTGAGGAAGAGAAAATTACATATTGTTACAGTTCAGCAAGTGAAGATCTCATTCTACCGTCATACCGAGGACAAGTAATCACTTATTGTAAAAAAACAAACACACAGCATAAGATGGGTGGCGAAGGCAACAATTTCATGGAACACACATTATGCATCACCACACAATGGTGGAAATGCACTGGATACCTATTAGAGGGGGTTTATTACATTTAAAACTTCCTCAAAGTCGTACAGCCCTATTTTCAGTCCTAGTACAGACTAACACAATTATTTTCTATTTAAATCGAGGAAACATAATTGCTTCCTGGAATCTACTTTTCAGATCAGCACAATTCTTATTATTATTATACATCTCAGTAAATGTACACTACAGAACAAATCAATAAGTCAGACTACAGAGTCTGACAGACTACAGAACTAAGAAGTTCTGCATGCCATACACAGAATATGAGCTCAAGATTTAAGTAAATCTCTTTAAAAAAAGTTAGTTATCAATAACCTTTGGTGGAAGGGAAGGGTTAGGACTAATGTTTAGTCTTCTTATGCTTGTTGCAAATTTCCCAAACAAAATCAAAATACAACACTGACACATGCAACATTTATTGCAAAGACTTTACAAAGTGCAACGCTGCTTTAAGAATTTATTTTCAATATAGAAGTTAATATAAATGGGCTACATTTCGAAAGGTATAACCCCCTTCTACGTGATATTTGTTATTTTATATATCAGTTACTAATTCTGTTTCATAGGCAGCATGAAGGCTAAGTATTTAATTATTCTTGCCTTGTTCTATAGGGACATTCTAAAGCAATTCACTGACAAGATTCAGAAAAGCAGCAGCGATGTGACAAAGTGACAGAGGCTACATATGTGCTCTGAGGAAGCCTTCTTGCTGATCAAGACTGTAAAAGTAGTTTTCACAGTAAAATACAGTTAAATAGCAAAAGCTACTATAACTCATATCACACTTCCCTGTATAGCATCACAGATCTTTGCAAAAGTTACCAACCTAACAATATCACTGTGATCAGAAACTTTATTTTCATTTTCATATCAAATGAAAATAGCATAAAGGGTAAGGAATTAAATTATTTAATGCCACTAGATAAGGCTTCATCTACATTCAGATGAAGTATGAGCTTCCAGGAGCAACATCACGGAAAGTGAACAGCCAAGTGTTTTGTCCAACATACAGGAAGCCAGACAGCTGCTTTGGCATCTTTAGTAGGGTGAACTCAGGCACCTGAGGTTCTTTAGGTGAACCACCATTATCACGTCTCAGCCAAGTACCATGACCATCCTGTCACAACTGTGTACTTACCACCTGCTCAGAAAACTCAAGTTTTTTCACAAAGGGAGGAGTATCTACTTCCACTGCTGCCTCTAAAGTCTTTATTACTTCTTCTAGCAAACCAGATCTGAGCTGGACAAGAACCTTAAAAATAAAATAAAAATACACCACACAAATAGTACTTAACATCAGAAGGCAAATTTTTAAAAAAGTGTTTGAGAAAGACATGAAGCAAAGCAGGACAAAATACATTTCCAAATGCTGCACTTATAAAAATCCATTCATCACAAAGAAAGCAGTTGGAATGATCAGTTTCCTGACTGGCTTGGTTTTTTTCACAGCTAGGACCTGGAAAGGAACAGTGTGCCTGAAGGCAGAGCTCCTCTGATGAAGCTGCATTAGCTGTTCTTGAATAAAGTGGGTTTTGCCACAGCTTAGAGAGGTCAGTTACATGGCACATGCAGTAGACTTTCTCTGAGGTTATAGACTGTGCAAGTAAAGAAAAAAACTGTTGTACGTTCACAAGTGGCTAAGGTCTGTAGGGTTCAAGGAGGCCTAAAGTGTGCAGAGCACAGCTAAAGAAGGCATTTAATTCGAGTTGTGGTTTTTATAATCTCTTGTACGAAGAAATCAAAAAGTTACAGTGTCATAATTAGAAATTGTTCATCCAGGACTGGTCTCAT
Source organism: Pachyramphus minor (assembly GCA_013397135.1). Classification (NCBI taxonomy): domain Eukaryota; kingdom Metazoa; phylum Chordata; class Aves; order Passeriformes; family Tyrannidae; genus Pachyramphus; species Pachyramphus minor. Next base: position 235,541 of record VYXB01007981.1, on the reverse strand, counting down.
CTATGGTAGAAATTTATTTTAAAAAATGGGTGAGGATTTTTAACAGTTCAGAATGTAAGTCATCCAAAAGAAGTTGTCTGTTGGCTCAGAAACAAGCTCAGCAAGACTACTAACATGCACCTGTGCTCCTAAGAAGCTGCCCTTCTGTTACTTTGCACCGGGAATTTTTTTTGTCCAGGATAGCATACTCCTCTGCAAGACTTTAATACAAAGCAAGCACACTTACTTTAAGATTATTGTACAGTTTGTTCTCTGTTTTCATTATCTGGGAGCAATGAAGTTTGGCTTGCGTGGTATCATTCTGGAAAGGAATTATAAATAATTAAGAAAATACAGTCAAACATGTGTCACAAACTTTCACAATAAAAGTTCAAGAGAAAAAACAGTCCTTCACAACTGTTCAATAAATCAGAAACCAACATCTAAAACCCCTTCACCATGACCCACAGACACCAAACAGGACGCAGCCTGCAAAAGAAACACCCCATGCTGGATTTCTCATGTCATCTGGGTCTTTACTACAGTGTGTTGCATGTAAGCAACATCGAGCATGAGACCACCTAAAAGATACAAGAGCTACACATTTCCTCAGTTTGACAGGTCAGAGTACTTAAATGAAGTGCAGCCTATGTTAATGTCGGTATTTATCCTGCCCAGCCCTTTTATCCTTTTGGACATACACATTTACAGTACTGTATCTGTCATCAACTGATTTGTATAAAAAGTTAGTGTAACACTGGCATTTACTAGACCGAGCAATGTTACTTGAGATCAAGAAACATCTTACTCACAGCAAGAAGTACTGTCAAAGATCATGCAGCTTAAAAAACAGCTAAATATAATGTGGAGCATTACTTTGGTTGCAAAATAGGAATTTTATCTGATTTTTACATCAAGCACATTTCATTTCGTTTCAGAGATAGAGATTTTGTTTTTACTCTTCTCAATGACAATAAGAAGTCCCATCATGTCATCATGCACATGAATACATTTATTTCAGTGTTGCTATTGCTCCATCTCTCTATTCACAGAGACACAGCCAAAGAGACCACACAATGCACAAGAAACTCTTAACAATTCTACTTCATTCATTAAAACTTGTGAATAAAACTAAATCTATAGTCCTTCCAGTGTCTCTGACCTCTGTTTTAACATGAAACAGAGAAGGTTCAGAGCACACTCATGCTGCATACACAAATTAATGGCAGAGGAAATCCAAACTTTATTCCAGCCTTTCGAATTTCCTAAAGTGTTATTCTCTTCCTCAGACTTTGACCCTGTGCTGTCTCAGAGCCTCTTCATATCAGTGCGTAGGCACATGAGGTATACAAAAACCTCCCCAAGCAGGAACATGTTGTGGAGAAAGACAGGCCACCTCCCAGGCAGTAGGGTAATACACATCATAGCCTTTTAGCCTGCCTCCCAAGATAAACACTTTAAAGAGATGATTGCACATGTATTTTAAATTATAATTTAAATTCTATTTAAAGGAAATCATCCAAACAGTCATATCTGCAGAAGTAGATCCATGCTTACATCTAACCTGTTTGCCTAACCCTTTTGTTTTCTAGTAATGTTCTAGACGGCATTGTCACTAGCACAAAATACAATATGTTTATATTTCAGAACTTCCAGGTTCAATTTTTGTGAAAGTTGTCTATAATCATACGGTTTCAGGAGCCTAAAAGTTCCAATACTTGACATTGTTACATAGATCAGTTGCACTTTCTCCACGTCTTTCACAATAAAGCTACAGAGACCCAGGCAGAACTGAAAACAAAAGGCATTGTACCTGCTTGAGAGCAGTTGCCATGGCAAAGCAATATGCTCGCAACGATAACGTGTCACCTCTCAGCTGTGCTTCTTCAAGTAATTTCGCAGAGATTTTGGAAGACTCCAGGTTGTCCTGCACAGAAATTTCAAAGTAAGTTGCACGTGTTGTTCTTGTGATCGGACAGGACTATAAGCAAATACAACCACATTCACAAGGCATGCACAAGTCAACATCCTGATCACCGAGGCAATACATATCTAAACCCAACCAAGCCGATTCTGTGCAGCACTTCTTGAGAAACACACATATTCTAGAATCTCCATTAGGTGGTTACTGAAAAGTCAACATTTTGTAAGCATTGAACTACTCAGCATCACTGCACTAAAGAAGTCTGTGTATGTGCAAATTTGAACATTCAGCCATTTTTAGCCTCTCTTACAGATTAAATCTTGAAAAATGTTTCCAAAGTATATATTCTAGTATGACTGCTTACACATTTGCCTATTTTTCAACACAGAAAGCTTCCATTATTGCTGGGACAATTTTCACTAAAGTCTATAGTAAAAGGCAATGAATTTAGTTGTGTGCTACCTCACAAACCACCAACTCTCCAAACCAATACGGCTCACGCTGGAAATTATGGGTGGAACTGACTGGACACAAACCATATAGTATCTGCCAAACTTAAAAGCTGGCAGCACGAAGGTTTTGTAACAATTTTGCAACAATCCACCAATATGGATAAGAGTTCTCATATTTGGTGCTGATTTCCATGCCTAGTGTTCAAACTGTTGTTCCTGCAAAATATGGTTTAAAACACGTTCTTAAAAATTTAGAAACATTCTGACCACCAGAAGATTATTACATAAATACTTTGTTGTCATCCAAAGGCCTTTCCTGCACTAAAAGAAGGACCGTCTGTTATCTCAGAGGATAGTAGTGCCTCATAGTGATTTAAAACATCCCAGAAGTTTTTCAGAGTTGACTTGGAAAACACCTCTAAACAAAGATGAAACATTAATTCCTTTGTTTATCTACTGGCAATAATCTTAGCTTTAAGCCTTGTACATTTTTCTGTACTAGTTTCTGTCAGGATTATTCATAAAAAAACCAAGAATTCACTTGGTAAAAATTGAGCACTGCTCTTAATGACACCTGTACCATTATTTCTATTATTCAAGTAGTGCATCTTGAAGATACTTCCCGTCAAGATTTTTTCTGACATTTCTTATCTTGCCATCACATGCAATAGCACTTTTGAGCTTCATGGTTTCTCCTCCTCCTCCTAACAGATGAATCAACAGATTAAGCTTTTGAAAGAGCTCCACCTAATCCTCTTTAGTGCATAAAGGGTTACTACAGCTTATTCCCCTATTGATAGTATTTTATCTTAATGAAAAAACCTACGAGTTTATCCTGGCTGTTAAAACAACCAGGTGAGAGTTTAGAATCATTTCCCCTCTCATCAGTAGTAATAATGGGCTGCATTCTCAATTGAAAACACATGTAGGGCCAGATGTAGTAGAAAACAGAAGCCTCAGAACCTCTTCCTGTTGCACATGCCATGGGTCCAAGCCTTCTGACTACAGGTCATGTAAAAAAAACATGTAAAGATTTTAGGGAAGAAGCTACAGCTGACCTAATGGCAGGCCTAACTCAGTAGAACTGAGAATTGCAGAAGCACCATGTAAATGACTGCCGACATACTATTTTAGGCCTACTCCTTTTTCACATGTGCACTCAGTTTCACTGAATTGTTAACAGAGAAACCTGAGGAAGTTTAGTCTAGTGGTATGATTTTTTCATCAGCTAGCATCTCTGTAAGATATGAGAAAATGGAAAAAAAGTTTCTAACTGAGTTTGGAAAGGGTCCATGTTAATATTTCAAACTGCAGAACTGACTCAAATCTGGAGAGGAAGATCAAAATAAAAAAAGTTTCTGGATCTCACTTTGCTACAAAAGGAAAACAGTTCTAAGGAAACACTCATAAAACTGATGTAGCCCAGTTTCTCACCATGTTTATGCTCTTTTTCTTTGAGCTAAAAAGACAGGTAAGCTCAAGGGCAGCCTGTCTCTCACTAAAGGCATTCATTTAGGTTTCTTTTCTCCACTCAGGAGATGTCCATTTTCATCAGGCATGTAGGGAACAGATTAACTTTGACAACTCTGTTCCTTGTCAAATTTGGGTGCAAGGACAGAAATGGTTCAAGGCTACTTGTAGGGGGAGGGGGGAAATGGATGGGGATGTCTGACAAACAGAACATATCACATATAAGCCTTGTCTCTTAAGGAAACCAGACTATAAAATTGATATTGAGGCTCAAACACCCAATGTAGTCTGAAGAGTTGCAAAGCTCCCTGAGAAAGAATACTATAAGGCTGTAGCAAATTTGTTCCTTAATGCTAATGTCCATGCAAACTTTTAGAGTTTTGTTTTGTGACATTAGTTTGTATGGGAAAATATATATGGGCACCATACTATGCACAATGAAGCAATTTAGGACTTAAATACGTCTAGAATATTTCCAGTAGATAGGAAATCATGACAGAGAAAATATGGAAATTTTAAAATCCAAAAAAAGGCATTTCAAACACTTTTTCATAATATAAATTGAAAATACCTACCAGTTTATAGCATATTGCAAATGCAAGTAGATAAGTTTCTTTGTTGAAAGGTATACCTTGTTTTTTCATTTCTACCAGAACTTCCAAAGCACCTATCAAAAATATATTAGTGTTACTCACTTTATAAATTTATGGCTATATCTTTAGTTACTGAAAAGAAAAAATGATTCAACATGCTATGAGCTTATTTGAAAATAAGAATGTAAACTGTTATTTTAAAAAGAAAATAATGCAAAAAATTTAATGCATGGTCAGTTGCATACAAATACTTCTTCTTAGCAAGGAGGTTTTCAGTGTACAGTAGAATATAGCCTTAGTCTTTTATTATTTTTATATGAATCTGAAGCTAAATTCTAGATACTTGACAAAGCCATCCTCATTCTTCCTAACTGCCCAGAAAGCTTCCACCACTTTAGGCAAACTACATAACATCTCCTCAATAACTCCCACGCCTCAGCATAACAGCTGCATTCAGGTGCTGATCTAGTTATTTTTACACTGGTTCAGTCTCAACTTTTAGGACAGCTTCTGGATTTACATTTGCTAAACATCAAGAGACCAAGCGCTGTGTATTCAGTAAAAAAGCTTACTCCATACTCAATTTAAGGTTTTCTCATGGAAAGGCTTTTAAGTTAGGTTAGATGACTCTTCCTTATCCTCACAAAGGGCCAAACTGATTTGAAGCACTGGACTTCAACACTGCAGTAGCCATTCTGCGTGATGGCACTATTAAGACACAACAAGAGAAGACCACAGTTTTGGAAAAAAGGTGTTTTTCTCTGCACTGACAGTAGCACAGAATGACCAAAAGATTGTTGAAGAACTTATCATTTCAAAACCCACATAAAACAAACTCTGAATAGAGAAAACAAAATGCTATGGGAAATTACAAAGCAGAGAAGCTAGCACTTTAGAGAAGAAGGTTTAGAGGACAGGCTCTCCTGGATAATAACAATTCTGGGCAACTTGAATGGCAAGAACACTGTAGGAAGTAGAAGACCAAAACAGTCTTCCACTTTTATTACACACTACAGTGCAACTCATTCCCTTCTACACTTATTTACATAATGTTTGGCCATCTAAAACCACAGCCAACTAGCAATATTCATTAAAAAATATATATATATCTTTGTATTCACACACAACACATACAGTGAGAAGCATCCTCCTCCAAATTAACTTATCTTAGTAAACACAGTACTTACTTTCAAAACGGCCCTTTTTAAACAACATAGTCATCAAAATATGGAATGATGTACTCTCTGAGAAAAAACCATGCAAATTCTGGGAAAGAAATAGAGCAAACACAAAAAAGGTCAGGAGAGTGAACAGTTTTAGTGTGCACAGCATTTAGCAGGTCTTCCTATTGGAGTAAGTCTCATCTTTACAAGTTCAATGTTTAACTCTGTGGGTTCCCATTGCTCTGTGGGTTCTGTCAAGTAACCTCTAAAATACCAGTGACTCAGTATGGTCAAAAGCTCACTAAAATGAAATAGAAATTTCCCAGAGAGTCCCCCTATCATTTTTTTAATGACAGATTGTAACCTCTAAGTCACTGCAAGCAGCTTGCAGCCGGTGAACAATATCCTTGTAGTAAAGCACATCACCATGAAATTGAAAGAATTTTTTCCCTAATCACAATCTCAAATGATGAACAGGTCAGCACAAGAGCTTGAATGATGATGATAAAAGTCGCAGAAGAAAGAGGAACTACATTTTATGTTCTACTTCAACCACACTGTGTTGGAATAGCCAAATAAAATGTCAGATGTATTAAGTTTAAATTTCTGCAGCAGAGACTGAAGAAGTATCTCACTCACTATCCACCAGTTACTACGTCCTGCAAGCACACAGGACCTGTCTTAATAACACAGATCCCAATACAAAAAAAAAAAAAACAAAATAAGAACTACATACTCTTACACATCTAATTCAAGAATAGAAGAAAGACTTCTCCCATTTTTTGCTGGACATATCTCATGCCTTAATGAATTAGCATCAGAGAGATGACTTTTCACTGGTTAGCAGACATTTTTGAAGACACAACTTTATTGCACACACTGGGCATGATTAATATCTTGTCTTAATAGCATGCATAGAATTTTAGAGATGTTCAAAAACAAGTCCTTAAATTTCTTCAGCACTAAAATGGCCAAGTTCCTGAGCTGTTGAACATCTCTACAGAGTTGTTGAACCACCTCTAGAGAGTTCAGAGGGAGCCTGAAGTACAGAGTACCATAATAAATCTGCTGGTACGAGTAACACAAGGGATTTCAGAGGGCTACCACAGAAAAACTCAGAAGCATTCATTTCCAAGAATGATCTGATGCAATACAGGATGTGAGAAAACATGCATCAGCCATGTTAAGTAATTATTTTTTATCAATATTTTTTATTAAATTTTATCATACAGAAACAAAATAAAGTTACCAGTCAAATAGCATTTAATTTCCTTCTAATTACTGTTTTGGTATTGGTAGCATACTATATCTCATATTTGAGAATACATTGACTGAGAATATATTGACTAATTACCCCACCACCACCAACACCAACAACAGCATTTTTGAAATATACAGGGGAAGTACCTGATCTTTGATAAGTTCTACTGCAGGTCTTTCAAGGTCTAGCTCATAACACAGCCTCATAAAGAGGGGCCCAAACTTAAAATTGTGTAAGGCTGTTATTCCATTCTGTTCATGGTACCTATTGGAAAGATTAAAAAAGTTAATCATGCAGGGCGTGGAATTTGTCAGGGGAGAACAGTTTTAAACAGAGAGCAAGATTTGGATGTGCAATGACACAGGCACACTTCTTTATCTGCACCAGCCAAAGATAAACAGATAACAGTAGATTAAATTTTAAGGAAAAAATATAATTTTGATCAAACTAATACATTAACTAGTAATAAATAACCTCTTCTTACCATTGCATTGAATTATTGTATTACCATGTGCATTGAATCAATAATAGTATGGGTCTCTGTCTCAAAAATTCCCAGCTATTTTACCTTCTATTCATGAAATGATAGCACAGAAGTTGCAACAGTCTATTTTAGCAGCAGTACCTGCTAAAATACCTCTACAAAACGGATAGTATTTTAATTTTTACTTTAGAGCTCATACACTGTAATTGCTGGGAAAGTTTTCATTCACAAAAACCTCCTGTCATTGATCTGCCACTGCTGGTTCCAGATCAGTTTGTAATCAGGTGTGTCTTGGCTGGAAAAAAGCCTTGAAAACACATCTGCTTCTCAGCTGTGGGATGATTTTCCTGTGTGGTTCACCATCCATTCTGCAGTATGACACCACTTTGCTCTCATAGCTGGATCCTCCTTTGACCTGAGAGTCTTTGAAGGGTTTGAAGATTCAAAGAAAATGAAAACGCAGTCTTAACTTAAGGGATTAATTATGCCTATAGCCATTGAATTAGGACAAGTGCTCAACTGCAGCTATAACCTGGGATGATCTAATAAAAGACAAAAAATAAAGACAGAAAAGAGCGTTACCTGGATTGTAAAAAATACCTGTAAATAACTTTTCTGGCTAGATCCACATCAGATGAAGTCTGACATAAATGCAGCAATTTTTTTAATTCATTTTTCAGAATTATTCCATTTTTCTTTAGTTTTTCTTTAATACTTCTAAAATATGGATCTGAAAATAAAATACATTACAGGAGCAATCTACAGACAACTCTATTATAGGTGTTGCATACTTGGTACCTGAAACATGGAGACTCAATGAATCAGAAAGCTTGTTTTTTCACCAAGAAAAATGTGTAAAGTTTCTCAGAGACAAGCATGCCAAGGTGTCTCCATGAAGTCATGTCGAAGTTGGAAAACCAGGACCATGCTTACTGTGAACTTAATTCCCTTGTGTATGTTATGGAACATACCTGGTAGTGCAACAGTTTTAACGAGGAAGAAAGTTTTGTGAATTTTATGCCTTCTGTTCTTTTTCTAAAGAGCAAGCAAACAAACCAATCAATTCCACATAGCATTCAAACAACCATAAGAACTGGTCAACAATGTTCATACAGAAGACTTAAATTTCTTCACAGCTGATGAAAACACAAAGACTCTCCTATATAATTTGTGTTTTTCTATACACACCCATAAACTTAAGAGTTGCTTCCCTTACCCTGTCCCCAAAAAAGACGTTTCTCTATCCCACCCATTTTTCTATGACAAAGCAAGCACAAAGACGAGCCCTCCAGTTGGTAATCTCAATCCTCTAACTGACATACACAAGATTAAAATCACATGTACCACCTGACAGGCCCATTCCTCTCATGCTGCTGACCACATCCTGGGGAGGGAAGCAATTCTTTTTATAGCAGTTGCTGGGCCACTGCTGTTTCCAAGCCAGTGACCTACACAGGAGGTGAAATGTAGGCACCACAGAGAACAACATATTCAGTTACTGGATGCATATCTGTTGCTACATGCAAGTCGAGACTGAAATACAGAGCTGAATCCTGGAAGTTAGAAGAATGTATACATACAAGTAGGCATATGAAATGGATATGACATGTTCAAAGGTGCACAGAAATTCAAAAAATACCTGGGATCTGAACAGTATTTATACTATTGTAGGTAACTGTATAACTGCTGTACTCAATAGTACAACTATTACAGTTAATAGTTGGATTATAACTACAATAAATAATAGCTATTATATATTCTGTGCAAGAGTTATTACTGTTTTTTCCATTTCTAAACCAAGTTTTTATTAATCCTAAGTGCTTCTTTTCATCTTTCACATATTACATTAAACACTGAATACAGAAACTATTCACACATATACACAAATAGGTGTTTAGCACAATGTTTTCATTAGTTTTCAGAGGCTACTATTTGTACGAAACTAAAAGGTCAACTATGACCTGTAAAGCCAAATACTTGGCTTCTACAAACCCGCTTTAGCAAAAGTGATTGACCCACAGCAATAAATTCAAGGTATCTCCAGTATGGGATGAATAAACTACAATATAAGTAGGTCATTATTTCAGCAAAATATAATAACATTATGACTTGCAACTGCACAATTTATATTTGACTAAATACAGAAAAAACTCTCAGGTTGACTTTACTTCCTTCTCTGTCCCAAAAGACTGATTTATATAAAACCAGATTTGTTTATTTGCCTTTTCCTGGTCTTAAAATTAACTACAACCTTTGGAACACTAGAACACCCACACATGATAAAACCGGAGTTTTGCCTAACCTTTCTTAAATAGTAAGGGCAGCTTTATGTTTACACTTATGTTTCTTAAAGAAAGGAATTTGAATACATTTTAAACAGTATGACAAAATCCCTGCCAGAAAAAATCCACTGATTCTGCTCCTATATTAGTTTGGAAAACCTGAATTTGTTTTTCATATTTTGTGTAGCATTTGTCATCTGGAAGTGGGTGTACAACCGAGAACTTACGCTAGGCAAAAGAATAAAATCTAAAAGAATATTCTAACTAAACTTACAGAGCAGATTAAAAGAGAATTACTGGTGAAGGCCTTTTCTGCATAATTAGGTAACTATTTGGCTTTGTGTCGACCTTTTCTGTTGATGATGTATTTGAAGCAATATTTCTAGACTGAAACAGTATTTTCTATTAGATTATCTTAAAAAGTTAGAAAAGGGAGGATGCAAACATTTCAGGTCTTATGCAAACAGCTTGCATACATGAAAGCTTCTCCACACAGCATACTAATATTGTTTCATTCTACAAAGCCTCAGATCTTCCAATAATGGTAGGTACAAAAAATTTGCAGGAGGAAGATGTAAGTTGTTTCTTTAAATGTGATCAACTGGTGTCATACTTTTGTAACTTGGATTGTTTTGTTTCCTAGGACTCATGCTAAAATTGAGAATGGTGACTATGAAATAAATACTATACCTTTATTGCCATGAACTTCATTTCTAATTGCCACTTTCATCTGTTGAAATTCCTGTAACTTTATATCTTCTTCTGTTAGCAGATATCGCTTCCCTACCACAAAAACAAAAAAGAGGAAGGTTGAGTTTTATGTTACACTGATTTATTATTACTGAATCTTGTATGTATGAAATACTGACTTTAATTTTCTGATGCCAGACCATTGTCAGTATGAGATTAAAAAACACTGCAAAAACTGCAGTTGCTCATGTCACTAACAAAAGAACCCAAATACTATGTCACAGCTCTATGGAGTCTATGTGCAAAAAGATGAAGAAGTATTTAGTTATTGAATGAGCACAAGACAAAGGAGAGGCAATATTTCTCTTCACCAAGGAAGAGGAGCATTCCGACCCCACAATTCATTAGTGGCACAGCTTGCTTTACCCTTAAGTGTTGTCCCCAGTGTTGTAGAACGCATCATTCTGGAAGCTCCCAATGCAGTGGGAAGACACAAAAAGCTTATTTTTTGAATATATAAAAACACCAACCATATTACTTGGATTTTAGCAACACTCAGGAGACCTAGTGCAGTTCGGTTGCAGCACAGACATGAGGGGTAAGACAGTTGTTGATTCTAGAATCTCAAAATTAACTTTGCTTGCCGACCTCAACTTTACTGTGTTGCAAGCTGCTTTAATAAAAGTGTCATGCAAAAGCTATTTGACAAGTTTTTGCTGTTACAAAATCAGAGGTCCAGTAGATTTTTATTTGCAACTAATGACTTTGTAACAGAGAGTCACTGTAGTAGCTTAAATTGTTACAATCCAATATTTTAAGGTTTTAGCTTCTTAAAGAATTATTCGAATCATGAAGGGACAAGAGCAAGTATTGAACTGAGTTAGGTTGTGTATTCTCATTCTGCATTTCCCTAGAAAAATGTAACAGGCCATGCAAAAACCCGCATTTGTTTTCTATGCAAGCAAAGCATGCTAATGACACACTTCATAAAACCTGAAGCAAAAAATCCATTAAATGGTACATTCATCCATTAAACTTAATGGAAACTGTTCCAATGGGTAAACAAACACAATTTATCCAGCATGAAATTGACCTGTATTATGCCACCATTTACTCCCACAGACCTCAGCTGGTCTAACAGCAAAAGCTCATCCCAGTCCTGCGCCTCTCCAGAGCTGGTGCAGGAATCATGCTAATGCCTGGAGTGGGACCAGCACACTGCACTTCACAGACACTCAGTGGTCACAGACAGTGTCAGCAGACAGTGTAGGGCAGCAGGATTTTACCCTTCTTGAATTCAGTTTGATGAATTCCACTACTCCTTAGATTCATACCTTACAGTGTTAACAGAAATAAACCAGTGCCAAACCAAGCAAGGGGACCTCCAATGAAAAAGGAGGGAGACGGACATGATGGCTGGAATGTGCAGGCGGTACAGGCTATCCCAGAGAACTTGACCAGTCAACCTGCTCTGCCTCACAACCCTCTACCAGGCTGGCCCGTGAAGATGAGTGGGGAGAGCAGGAGGCAGAACGGAGGGCTCCATGTCTCTCAGGGGTCTAACAGAGTTGTAACCTGAGCCAGGCCTCCACAGGCACAGCAGGCCAGGAGCCTGGCCAGGGCCTGGGCTGCAAAGCTCTCCAACATACACCTCTTTTCCATGTGCCCCGTTTCCTTCTCTGGGCAAGAGAGCGCCTTTGGAAGGCCTCCGAAGCCCATAGTCTGGATAACACTGTCATCCTCCCAGAATAAATACACACCTGTGAAACTGCACATACATTTGGTTCATTGTTTCCTTTTAAATGTCACATCCTGACAGCAGCAAGTAGGAGACACGCTCACTAACCCTGACCTCCAGGGTGACCTTACTGTACCCTTTTTAGTACGTGAAGGGGGCTACAGGAAAGCTAGAGAGGGACTTTCACAAGGGCATATATTGCTAGGACAAGGGGCAATGGCTTTTGACTAAAAGAAAGAAGATTTAGATTAGGTATTAGGAAGAAATTCTTTACTCTGAGGGCGCTGAGGCACTGGAATAGGTTACCCGGAGAAACTGTGGATGTCCCACCCCGGGGAAATGCTCAGGGCCAAGATGAACAGGGTTCTGCGCAACGCGATCCCGTAGAATGTGTCCCCATGGCAGGGTGGTGAAACCGGATGATCTTTAAGATCCCCTCCAACCCAGGCCATTCCGGGATCCATTCTGGGACGTTGTAAGGCCGCTGCCGACCCTCCCCGCGGGACACTGCCCACCCTCCCCGCTCGGCCTGCCCAATAGGAG
>VYXB01007981.1:180437-222820 GCA_013397135.1 Pachyramphus minor | reverse complement strand
CCCCCACCGCCCACCTCCTCCGGCCTCGACAGCATGGCGGCCCCCGTGCTCCGGCGCGCTGTGCTCTGCAGTGGGAGGGCCCTACGCGCGGGCCCAGGTGGGTGCGCTGCTGGGGGGCGCGGCGGGGCGCGGCGCTGGTGGCCGTGGTTGTCGCAGGCTGAGGTGGGAAGCGTGAGCAGTAGTGGGATGCTGCGCCGGGACTGCCCTCACCTTCTCCCGTTTCTCTCTCCCTTCGTATATCTGTGAGAAATTGGAGGCAGCTCTGTGGATGTCTTATCGCTGTCGTGCAGTGTAGGAGAGTGTTCGCAGTCTGTATTGCAGAGGATGTTCCACCGTACGGATTTCATAGCTCGACATTTTAGGACCTGCCCCTTTGGGCCGGGGGAAGCCGCGCAGAATTGTGTGAGAGGCCACCAAGCCCGCGGCAGTGGGTGCCCAGCACAAATTCGTAACACGGGTGACAGAAGCGCCGCAAGGTTATGTCTTGGAAAGGCTAAAAATCTAACCCTGGGGAAGAACTGAGCTCAGTAACGTTTGCCTAAAGCGTGGTGGCCATGGGTGACTGTTGTGCCTTTTCGCAACCGGAGCACGCTTTCCTCCGTTCTGCTTCCTGGATGCGCAGGGTTCAACCACGCCGCTCTTCCCTCTGGCGCTGAACCGGCATGAAGAGTTCAGCCCTGACCTCGGCTTACCCGAGCGTAGAGCTGTCAGGCGGACAGTAATAATTCTTTAAAGCTTCATGCTTGCTAGTGCCATCCTTCGCGTGAATGAGCAAACAGTAATTTATCCTGAAAAAAACCCAACCAAAAATCCCCCAAAACCCACACCTCTGTCCCCAGGTCTTCTGTATGTCTTTTTTGTCAACATACTGAAAAATAGCACTAAAGAAACCATACTAGCCAAACAAAAATACCTTATTTTCTAACTGTTTGGTAAAGTGATGTACGTATTCTCATATTCTGACTGTGGAATTCCGTGTTCTGGGTCTTTTTGACAGAATTTTGTGAAGTTGTTCAGTGGTGAACATGTGTGCATAATTGTGTGTCAGAAGGATGAGGAGAAAAATTGTTTCACAACCAAAACTAAACTTTTAGAGGTAGCTGATTTTCAGATAAAAGCTTTAAGGTAGTTGCTAAGCATTGTAGTGTCTATTTGTAAAGTATTTCTTATATCTTAACACTACTTTCTGCAACCTTCTACATTTATTCCTATATCTTCCTTTGACAAGTTTTATCCAGGTCTTTCTCATGCATTTTCAAGGCCTCGTCATCTGTGACTAATGTACAAATTCTTCCAGCTGAAGCATTTTCTGTTTTGTTCTAAAAGCTAGTACAGCATCTTGAGCAGATTTCAAAGGTGGTACAATGAGTATTTGGAAAAAACTTCCAAAAATGTTCACATGAGATGGAAACAATGGAGAATATTAAAAGGGACGTATTTCCAGATCAGCATCTAACTTCCACTTCCAGTGAAACAAGTCTTTACAGGTGGAAAAAATAACCATCCAGCAACAGCAGAAAAGCCTTTTTGTGCCTAGCCATGTTTTTTGCTTATGCTTTTTAGCCTACATTTCGCTAATTGCTAGCTTTTGATGAAAAAGGTCTGTGTGCACAAAGAAACTGCTTTTATTGTTCTTTGAGGTTTTTCCTGCCTTTACAAATTTGCCCTTTTCTTAAATACAGAGTTCAGGTTTGGAAATATTTGTTTCATGCTGAAAAAAAACTCTATAGGGGAAAGCTTTTCTGTTTTAAATGTTACAAGAAAGCAATAAAAATAAAATAATAATAAAATACAAATTAAAGTAATAATAATGACAAATAATCAGAATTGTTACAGTAGTAGTTGCTGACTGCTGTCTTATAAAGACAAATTAATGCATCCCACTCAGTAAATGGGGCAGTAAAAGATAATACCTAATAAAGTGTTAATTTGTTTAGAGTTGTCTAAGCAAACTGGCTTACATAGTGTTGTCTTTCTTCATTAGGTAGAAGATGTCTTCTTTCTGCGGCCTATGTGGATAACTCAAAATGGGAAAAGAGACAAAAAGAGGAGCATAACCTGGGTGAGAAAAGTTTGTTTCTTGTCTCCACTTTGTCAAATTAATTGCAGCCTAAACTAATTTTTGACTAGCTTGTCATCTATAAATGAGAAAATGTATGAAGCAGTATGCTTCTAAGGTTCTGTGTCAAAAGGTGTTCAACATGTTAAAAATTTGTCATATATATTCAAAGCTATAATGCAGAAACAAGTTAGAATTTGCCCATTTAAATAATGTTTGGTTTCTACAAGATGGGTTTTTTTCTTTCACAAAATCCAAAGTTTTATGGCTGTATCCGAGTGTTGTCTTCATTGACGTTTTTTTAATTGTACAGCAATGCAAAAGAAAAACTGTAAGCATTACAGGACAATCCTGTTTAAAGACATTTTTTAAAAGGAATGTTTTCCTCAGAGTTTTGCAGTTTCTTGCTGAATTACAGATTTTTTGGGGGGAGGGGAATGAAACTAAAAGTTTTATTTTCAAGAAGCTATATGTTAAACTGTATCTGCATATGGAACTGAGATCTCTAGTGTAAGCTTTATAGCTAAATTATTTGGCTGTGTTACATTTGAGATTACACTCCACCATCTTTTTGGTGACTATGTTAAATAAAAAAGAATCTTGCAGAACATATTTCTATGCTAAAGATAGATATGCAGTATTTTGTACCACAGGTGTTTGGAGACTCCTTAATGCGTAGTCTTTGTCTTCTCTTTTTCTTTCCTGGGCACCTGAACCGTAGTTGTTACTTACAATGCAGATTATGAGGCTGGAGGAAGAATCAGCAAGTGAAATGCCATGAGTTGTGTCAGACAGGAAGCCAGACAAAATGCTCAGAATGACATTTTTTATGCCCTAATTTCTTTCTCGTGTTTGTGTGTGAGCATGTAGGTTGGGATTGCCAACATGTACTTTATCTGGATCAGAAACAGCTGGTGGGTCCTCTTGGCTGTAGCTTGGATCCTGCAGAGACTTGTTAATACTGTGTTACCCTTTACTGTCAATAGGACTGCTCATGCAGTGTTTTTTGGGCTGAAGCCACAGATTTATGCCCTGGGATGTATTTGAACCAGTCACCTCCAGGTGAAAATGGGTTCTTATTTTGACAAATGTCATAGCCAATAGAAATCCACCATTGAAGAAAACATTGTTGTGCAAGTGCCAGTCCAGTCCATGTTTGGCTTTTCCCAGGCCTGGCAAGATCTTCTGTGACTGTTTGGCAGGCACAATTCTTGCTGCTCCTGTGCTGATGATCTTGATCCAAAGCAGATGTCTGTTCCATGCTTTTCAAAGAACTGCTTTGCATTTTCATTTTGTGTTCATAGAAAAGAGAAAACAAGTTAACATGGTGTCAGCTTTATTAGCATTTTCAAAGAGGAGACAGCCCTGCAGACGTCTGCTTTGTAGCTGTCAATTGTATGGTTGCACATATAATCTTGTGTGTAGTAACTGCTGATTATAGCTAGAGTGAATTCCTTGTGTTGAGGAGATACTCTTTTGTTTGTCCTTCAGACATTGTTTCAGAACTGTTATTATGCAAAATTGTGTTGTGAGGATACTTTTAAAGGAAAAAATTAATATTTAAGTATTTTCTTATTTAAAGTTAATTCCATTTCTCTGCTGCAATAATGTACCATCCCAGACTTGAACTCATTTACTGTGTTCATGTAAGATATGCTTTATAGTCATCTCCGTAACCTCAGTTAAGCATTCCAGGCATGAATGAGTTTAGCAAACTTCAGTACCGAAAAATGTGTGGAAAAGAACAAGACTGTATTTTGTGTTACAAAAGTGCATTTGTTGAAGAAGACAGGAATGGAAAATATGTTAATTTGGAATTTACAAGCTACTTGCTGGTAGGAAGATACCTGCCTAGAAGTAATTTGGACTCCACTTACTAGAAATGAAGTACTAAGGAAACAGAAGGCATGTCTTGGCTTAAATTCTCCATTGCTTCAGTTGGTTCATCACTAATAAGAATGAAAGTAAGTAACAGTAAGCACCTTGATGAAAAGAAAACCAATTACCAGAATCCCAGGGAATGGCAGAATCCAGGTGAGATAAGAAATGTCTTTTTTTATTAGATTCAGAGTACCTAAAATGGTTCATCTGCAACACCAGGTGGCAGTGCTGCCTTCACAGACTTGAATAACTTCTGTTCAAAGCCTTGTTCAGTACAAAGCTGTTGTTCTTTCCAGAAGCTGCTAGTTATGTGGAAATAGAGAGGAATGTGGAAGGTATAAATTGTAAGGTAAAATATTTGCCTCAGCCTTCCTTTATATTTTAATTGGATCTTTAAAATAATCAAGACCTTCCTTATATCAAATTGTTAGCCTATGAATTAGCTCTGCCCATCATTCCCAGGGGAAGTAAATTTTGCACGACATTTGTGTCTTCTTTCCCTTTCACTGGATCAGAACACTATCCTGGATGAACCACTTCTAAGAATGCAAGGATATAAACAGAATAAAAGTGACCTTACATGGTGGTTAAACATGCCACTTACTTATAATGTACTACTAGTTTATGTGGCTGCGTTTTGTGGATAGGTACATACTGTGAATCAAACTGTTACTGTGATTTCCTAGGCCACCAAACTGCTGTTAGAAGTCATAAGGACTGACTTGGAAGGTGATGGTCAGTATTTTCTCAGTCATTGTCCTAAATCACCCTGTTGCAGGCAGCAAGACACTGAGTTTTTGTGAACAAATGAAAATAAAAGTAAGCATGAAATGTCAGATACCAACCTTCTAGAGACCACATGCCCAGAAGTTTATTGACCTCAGCTCATATTTATGCTTTGTTTTGTTAGTTCATTTAAATCCATTAGATTCTTCAATATACATAAATATGTTTTTAGAGAAGTTTAGTTGTGAAGGAGTTAATCTTGTAGAAGTGTATTTTTAGGCAGTGTGTATGAGACATTATATACACTAGTGTCCTCTTTGGTAATTAGTCACTTAAAAGCACTTGCAACATGTGTCTGTTAAAATGTACATAGAATTTTGATCTGTCCATTAAAATATTGATTTGGTTTATATACCAATGTTAACACTCAAGTTTTACTACCAACAGTGACAGGAGACTTGGGCATTCACATGCTTGCATTCTAGTACTTCTGACAGGTTTGTTTTTTTTTAACTAAGGAGAAGTTTTAATCTTGATTGTTGAGTAGCAGCAGTGGGACAAACTTGCTTTACAAAAGGTAGCTGAATTATTTCAAATGGTGAATATAAGAAAAAAGTCTGATTTCAGATGTTTTTCAGAGAAAACAAACCAGTAAAGAATTACTCACTGCAAATTATTCTTATCTAGTAACTATTGCAGCTTGTCTGGAAACAAAACTAAATTTCCCATTATCTTAATTTGTCGACTATTCTTTTAGATTTAATCAGCTTTCAGTTTATTGTGACTTACACTGGAGTTGATTGATAAGTGCTTCATGTTGCTTTCCATACCATAGTTCTAGTGGAGAGCTCCAGCTTTGTAGAAAGCATTAAAGGTCAGTCATTAAAATTCTGTGTGTGAACTCCCCCAGAGGATGCTGGTGTATAATGGCTAATAGTCTTGTGATCTTGCATTCATGCCATTGTATTCATTGGGTTAATATTCTACTTAAATACTCAGTGTTTCCTGAAGTGGGCTGTTCATCTTCATGAGCACCTAGACAACAGAAATGCCAAGCTCAGGGCTTGAATGTGGCCCAGAAGGGTTGTAGGGATCACCTGGTTTTCAGAGAGTGATGCATAACAGCTGTAGTTCTGAAATAGATAAATGAACTCCCAGTATGTGCAGTTGACTGCCTCAAGTCCACATTGCTGGGTCCAGCATATCAGATTTTGGAACGAATACTTCTTTCCAGCTATCTCAAAATGGAGATGAAGAATGGTGGACGACACTTGGCTTGGTACATTTAGGCAAGGACCTAGGCAGTCTTTGTTCTGGGTAAGTTGAGTTAGTCGCAGCATCTCTTCTAACTTCTGTCACTACTGGGAAGGCTCCCAGCACCTTTGTCAATTTGTGTCATCCTGATGTTTGTGACTGCTAGAGAGACTGATAATACAGAGTCAAATACAGACATTTCTTGTAAGGGTATTGCCACATAAATTTCTTTACCACTAAAGAAGTTGATATGCTTTTTAGTGATTATGTGGTGTAGCATGGCCTTGGTGGTCCACATCAAGCTCAGCATCCTTTGTTGTCACCTTCATTTTCCAGGAACAGCATAAAACTAAAACTCCAAATTAAATTAATGTAACTTCCAATTAAATTCATCAAATGCAGCAATGGCTGGCTACCTGTTTAACAGTCAGAAGCTTCATGTTCTGTATAGGTGAATTATATGACTGCTGAAGAAAATGCTATAAAGTTAATAAGATACTGGCACAGTGCTCAGTTTGATTAACAGGATTTCTTTGTATTGCTGTTTGTGATTGAAGAGTTTGCCAGTATGGTACTGGTTATTTCTGTTTCTCATTGTTTTACTGTAAAATAAAAATAAAAATCCATGCTAAAAGCACTGTCCAGCATATGCTAGGCTTGAAACCAAGTGGGACTTTTAAGGATGTATGGTCAGTTGTTTGTTTTAGATGAGTTGTAGTAGTTATACTAATTTCATCCAGCATGGTATAGGGTAGTTTGCTTTTCCCGGCATTTTACGTTTTACTAATTGAGAACTTTTTCATTGAGAACCTTTTCATTATTTTCTGTTAAAGTATTTAGCAATAATTGAAGTAATTGTTTTCATACAATTTCAAAATGAGATGTTAACAAGGAACTAGAATTTGATTTCATGGACACAGGTTCTATTCAAGGTCATATGATGGTTCTATGGATTTTCCTGTAATTAAACCAGTTGATTAAATGTACTCTTTTTCTGCTTTCTCCAGCTGACTTGGCCCACTTAATGGACAGAACGTATGAAAAAAAGCTGCCTGTCAGCTCTTTGACAATAGCTCGGGTAAGAAAATAAATCCCAATCATAAAGTGATAGAAATGACAATGGAATGAATGTATAATCAAGTGAGCTCAGTTCGGAGTTCTGGGATCATAAATGTCTTGCTATGCTGTTAGATTGCTGTATAAAGCTGTTTTATTGTTACTTTGTACTCATTAGTTAGTACCTGGACCGTAGGGTCTTCAAAACAGAATATTTCTTTTCTCTGTAAAATCAGGCCTCACTATTAGTGGGTTTCCCTAATACAGGTTCCCTGCCTTCTTGTGGTTTCTGTCTTTGTGAGATCTTTAACACCTCCTCAGGCACTGCATAAGAACCCAGGCTGCTAAGAGAATGCAGTGAATTAACACTCTGTACTCTATTCCTCCACTTCCAGACTTCTTTCAGTGAGGCAGAGGTGGATGTATTTTGCTTCTGTAGCTTTCTTTCCTTGCAGCAGACTGAGGCAGAACAAATGCTGACATGGGTTAAGCAAAGCCATTATTTTTATTTGAAGTAGTGACCAGTTCCATCCACTGCATGGGTTAAAGAGGGGAAGATGTGAGTTGTAGTTTTAAGTTACTTGTGTAAGGGAGTGTTTGTACTGAAGAAGAAGAATAAATATTTCACTTGTTTAAAAAAAAGGAAAACAGATTTCAGTCTTCAAAATTACCCCAAAAAGCTGAATTACCACCCTTGTACCTCAGTAATATCATTAATTAGGTTCATATGCACCACTGGCTGAGGAGTCATAGAACCCTTTGTTCAGTTACAAGAGCAAGCATTTTTACATTCTTGATCATTGCTTCTGAGACAGGATCCGTGAGGTAAATGAGTGTTCCTCTCCCTTTTATTAATTAGTTTTATTCCTTTCCTGCATTCTGCTGCTTTGGGGTGACCTTTTTTGTGGAGAAATGGCATTTTCAGATTGTGAAACAGCCCCGCTTTCCAATACTGGAGCTCGCGGCAGATACTTATTTTCTAAAAGGAAGATGAAGGACCCAGGCATGCTATTGCCACACTCAAAAGATGAGGTCTACATATGTGCAACATGGAAGGAGAACTAAGATATCGGAGATCAAGTACCAGTCAGCTGAAGTTATTATTTTTAGCTTAGGATAAAGTGAAGTACTGATCTTGAGAAGATGTTTATATATTCTCAGCTAAAGGTATTAGATTGGGAAGACACTAGTCTTTCAGCATCTTTACGTTAGTACAAGGTACAGGAAAACAGATATATATATAATAATATATATATAATGGCCAGCCTTCGCGAACGAAGATCTATGGAAGGTCTCTGTACGCCTTCCAGCCTGCGCATTGGATTTATTTTAGGTGGGACACAGTGCGCGCAGAACTGAGGCCACCCTTTAATCCTGAGGTTCATCTGCCGGGGCCAAGCGAGCTTGGACAGTGGCAGCGAGGTCCTCAGGACGTAGGTGGATTGCCTTACAGGGCTAACGGGCTCCACCTGCCCGGGGAGTTTCCCCGACCGGGAATCGAACCCGGGCCTCGGCAGTTACAGTGCCGTATCCTTAACCACTAGACCACCAGGGGCTCCATAAAACAAAGTGTGGTTAAAAACTTGGCTTGTATTTAGTTGATAGCAGTGGAAATTTTGTAAGATTGACTGAAGAAGACAGAGTTGTAACTGAGAGGAAAATTGTACTTTATAGCATGGGTGTTGATTTTTTTTCTTACCGGTGTTCATATGTGTGATGAAATACAAAATGCTTTTGCTCTTGTCCTTCAGAATATATGGTAAGAATAGGCACAACAGTCAAACTTTTTGAAAAAATATCTTTTTCTCTAGAGAATTAAGGTATGTCAAGGCTCAGTCAAAACTGTAGCAAAAAATTAAGGACCTGAATGTATTCTTAAAATAAATGATGTGATTAAGAGCAAAAAATTCAGAAGAGCACCAAAAATACAGGGTACTGAACTCTAGAGACTTAATCCTCAAATGGCCTGCAAGGTGCATAAAGTTTGTCAGAGGTAAGGAAGGGAGTTGTCTCAGTTTAAAAAGATTTGACTTCTAGCAGTCTAGAAGAAACTAGAGTTAGGGGCAACAAAGTTGTGAAGAATTCCAGTACTGTCAGACAGCTAAATATGCTGACAAATGTGTTTTGTTATTGCATTTTCTTCCAATGTGCTTTGTGAGTGCTCCCTTTTGAAGCTTTTATTTCTTATGTTTTAATCAGTTTGTTGACAACATTTCTTCACGAGAAGAAGTGGATCAAGCTGAATACTACCTTTACAAGTAAGCATCTTTTCTCCTCAGCATGAACTTTGAATCATACAAGTAAATACCATGAAGTCTTGTCCTTTGAATCAGGCTGACCCTTTCCAGCTTACTGGCTTTGATTTCTCTCTAGCAAAGTATACTCATATGCTCACCTACTTGTCTTACAACTCACACCTAAGGGGTTTCTTGATAACTTCCCCATTGTTATGGCTGTCCTCCTCTGGACCTCTGGCATTAATTCTTGTCAAGCATGTTAGTCTGAGCTACTGAACAGCCAATGCAACCTCCAGCTGTGGTTTACATTAGAAATTATAAGGAATTACGTTTGTTCACAGCTTTTCCTTCTGATACTTTTTTATTACTAGGTTGTTATTTCTCTAAATTTGCTGTATGCATATTTGTATGTGTATGAAGCTTGTTACCTTGGAACAAGTAAAAATGAAAATGGACATCCTGTGGTAATGATCAGGTCAAGGTTGAATGAAATGTAGTTTTTATCCGCTTACTACTTTCATGTTTCCCAGGTCAGCTGTGTGGTTCACCTTATGCATGGGTTAGGGTTTTCTGCAACTATTCTTGTGTTAAGTGAAGTGTACAGGGTACCTTTTCTGCTAGTGTCAGGTTGAATGCTTGCTTGCTTTAAGTCAATACCTCTCAATGCTGACTTTAAGAGGGCAAAAATTCTTGCTGATCACTAAAATAAATTAGTTCCTTTATGGATGTTTGCACATTGAAAACTAAGTCTTCCGATGGAGAAAATAACTCATGCTGTCAAAATGTGTGAGAAAGCATCCTTATAAAAAAATGTCATGTTGTTATTTGTAAATAACAATGATTTTTATTTTAATTAAGGTGTTTGCTTTATGGCTGTTTTAATTAAATGCACAGTTTTAAATACATGATTGCATTAGAATTCAGATCTCCGTTGTTTGCTGGTACTATTTGGTCAGTATCTGAACCTGAGAGTTTCAAGATGGAAACAAAAGAAACTAGTTTGCTGATACTAGCAATATCCTGTAGTGAAAAAATAAAAGTAGAAAGATGAATCTCTCACAGAAGGGAAGTTAGTGGAACTTTCAGTCCTTTTGATCAAGATTTTGCATCAGAATCTGTGATCAGAAATGAATTTTCCATCCTGCAATGGCAGAGATGAAAACAGGACATGGTAAAGCCAATTTAATGCAAGCCCTCTGGTACCTTTTAGTAACATTCTTGAAGATTGAAATATATTTTGTGCTGCACGTACTTAAGTCCTCTCTGATTGAGGGCCTCTATGATCAGGGATGCCAAGCGACCTTTGATTACCCTGACATGCAGAGGAAAGGGTGGTAGTTTAATTACTAAGTCTCAAAATGGTACAGATAAAATCCAGATAGTGAGGCATCCATATATAATGTATCTTTCAGGTTCCTTCTTCTTACATGTTCTTTCTTTTTGAAAAAAGTTCAAGGAGAGTGACAAAAAAATAGAAGCACAGAAAATGGTCTGTAGTAAGAGGTAGAGAACGGTATGGGAATTTCCTAACATGTAAATATCCTTTTTACTTTTCATCTGTGCCTGGCTAATACATCAGTTTAAAATACAAGGTTTCCATCTTAAGAACACATTCTTGTTTAGAGAGTTACAGTTCAAAAATAATTACAGTTATTTACCATTTCCCTAAGAAATAATTCTCCCATGGCTGGTGAGAGCATAGTTTTGTGCACATCTAATACGGTCATTTGTATCTGTGTGGTGAGAATAGAGAAGTACTGATGTGTCACATGGCTTGTCAGACATGCTTTAGCTGGAATTTTTCTTTGTGTTTCCGCAATGCTGCTTTGTTTTGGTGTTGCAAAATGGTTAGTCATTTGGTGACGTTAGCAACGTTTTTCAAAGAGATTTCATTCCAGCATTGATCCATGAAACTGTTCTCAAAAATGCACATATATACAGGTAGTGAAACAGCATAGAGAGGTCTGTAATTCAATGACAAATGTAAAAATTCTCATTGTAACAGCAGCTTTTCTTTCAAATGAAAGTTAGTGTTCTAGCTTCAGGATATAGGAAATGTGGTTCATATTTGCAAGACCCCTTTAATTGGTCTTTGCACTTAGACTGGAGTTCAAATGAAGGACATGTTTATAAAGATAGGTCTTTGCAGCTGGGAGCATGTTTGACACAAAAAAAAGTGGCCACACCAGGAGACGTAAATGAAGGGGGTAGAGAGGGAGAGTTAAGAAGCAGAGAAGCTTTGACAAATAATCTCGTTATGCCTTCATGAGAAACAATTTGAAGCACAGCTTTTGTACATTATGAAAGAGAATAAGCTTTTAAAAAGGAGAAAGGCAGTGTAAAATAAAGATTGGTTTTGTGTCTTCTGAATTTATACAAATCCACTGCAAATAAATGTCATGTACAAGGTCTGGTAAGTTGACTGTATGTGCATTTTCCTGAACAGAAGTAAGAGAATGCTCCCAGAGTCCTGTGTTTTTCCCCTTAACTGCTTGTAGAGTATGAAAAATGGATTTTGATATCTCTCCCCAATGTTTGGTGCCTCTGGCAACCCGAGGTGAAAGTTCCGGGGCCCCTAGAAGGTTGGAAGATGTTCCTGGTACAAAAGGCAAAATCCCTGAGGGAAGAATCAGGGGAAAATAGTGGCATTTCCACACTTGCTATCTGGGGGTTTTCTGAAGATGGGAGTGACAGAACTTGTAATCGTTAGCTTTGTACACTGGAGAGTTTCCTTCTATTATGCCAGACAGAATATAGTTTCAAAAAGTAGTATTCTGGATCATTACCATAATGCATTTAGGGTCCTGAAATACAATATACGTATTACATTTAGACGTGTTTCAATTTTCTATCCTTTTAAAGCAGTGGATCTCCAGCCATACTTGTCTCCACGGAGGATATTGAGCTCTCAAGAATAGCTGTGTGGAAACTGCTATGCCACATTGTGAAACATGTCAGTAAGATGGTAAAGGCCAGTTTGAGGCATGACGTCATCCTCTTTCAGTGCTCCTCTTTTTGTTCTCTTCTGAATACCTCCCCCCCTCTGTTAACTGTCAGACTTAAAAAAATCCTTTCATCTCCTAGGATGCCAGCAAAAATTCTAATCAGAATGCAGAGCCCTTTCAGCCAGATCAAAGACCTGCAGTTCGCCTTACTTTGTCCTGTCTCACTGAGATGTCACTATTTCACACATCAGGGTGTTTTTCATATGATGGAAACATTAGCATAATGGAAGGAGGTTTTGTGGTGAGGAAGCTGCTGATTCTGTATGTAGGTTTTATGCCAACAAAGATTTTCAATGGGTGTGAAAGCAAATGATGATGTTTTATGTTGGGATCCTCAGGAGAATTTTTAATTGCATTAAATCCATGGCCTGCTGTGTAGAAAAAAGTATACACACTATCTGCAGAACGTGTTTGTGTGTGCATGTGCTCTGCAAATTCTTGCACCATCTACCTATATCTTTTTATTACCTTTCTGTGATTCATAATTGCTGTTTTGAAAGTGGAGTTTTTTCTGAAGACCGCAGAATTTATTACCTGTACTCCATACTTGGTTATAATCCAAAAATGCGACAATAGCAAACTATTAGAAGTTATTCATAGATATAAAATATATATTTATATGTATATCTTCATAGACTTGTTTAGGTTGGATGGTAGAAGTTACAACTTTGAAGCCTGATTTCAGCCTTCAAATCATTTGGTCTCTATATATGTATGATGGTCTCTCTCTCTCTCTGGTCTCTATATATGGGCTTATTCTTTAAAACCAGTATCAGTAGTTAATGCAACACTGTGTGACATGCAAAATAAGTTTTGCCTGCACTGTCTATATTTGCATGTCTGTTTTATGGGTGCAGAAGTTGCAGTTTTTGGTACTTGGATGCCAGTCAATCAGTTCAGTGTCTGAAAATGTAATTCCTATAAAGTACCGTTTATAATAAATTATCATAATGGACCAAAAAAAATGTATTCCTGAATTATACTTTACAGGACATTCATTCCCACTAGTATGCTGTTTAGTTTCTGTATGTAAATCTACAGTATGTAATGAATACCATTAACCTGTCTGAGCACAAACATAAAAAGGAGAAGAGACGTAGACACAGTCTGGTAACATATTTAATTCTTCCTTTGAGGTGTTTTCGTTGTCCTAAAGCTGTAGCCAAAATAGACTTTGTTAGTTGATCAGGTCTTGGTTTTAAGTCCCTCCACATAAATATGTGTGTTAAAAAAAGATGTATAAAAATAAATGAGTCAGAAATATCTGCCCACTATTCAAGTTATGCAGCAGTTATATTTTGAAATGATACTGAGAAGTGATGGAAGAGAAGAATACACTTTTGTAGGCAGTTTGTTTTACCAGTTTGTTTTACCAGTTTGGACACCTGCCTCAGCTGAGCAGTCTAAAATAAGTCCATTTGCAAAAGATTTGGGCTGCTCTTTGGCAGTTTGGGAGACAGAAGGAAGGGAAGCACCAGAGAGATTTACCTCATTAGAATGTTTACTCATTTTCATGTGAATGACAGAAATACCAATGTTTAGTGCTGTTTCACTATGGTTGCCAGTGTGTGATACTGCGTTATGTGAAGAAATACTGGTCACTATCCAAGCCAGTGCTGTCAGATGTAAGTGTTCTGGTTGTAGAGACTCTGCCACTTTTTTGGCTCCAGCATTCACTCATTTCTGCACAGAGGGGCACATGTTCTTACTCTCCCTGTCATCTTTCACAGTTTCTTTGTTGTCTTTATCTCTGTGGTTTTTGACAGCATGAGCTGTAGGAATCTGTGGAAAAAACAACTAGTAACTGCATTTCAGAACCCAGAGCCAAATTTCAGCAAGCCTTATCCTGTAACCACATCTAATTCAAGTGGGTGTGCTCAGAGTAATGACAATGTGCAGTGCAGGAGAACTGTCAGTAAAGGTACAACACTGGAAAGCATTCAGAAATATTTCTTCCTGTAATACATGTCTTTTCAGTCATCTGCTTTTTGTAGTTCATCTGTCCTTTGTATAGACTTTCCTTTTAAGCTTGGCAGAAACTGGACAAGAATATTCTAGACACTACATATAAAACCACAAAAAGTTGGAAGACTTTCCTTCAACACTAGTCTCTCTTTTTTTTGTGTGTGTTGCCAACAGTAAAGGGATAAGCACTTGGATTTTAAAAGCTTTATATTTAAAACAAGAGGTAAAAAAGGATTCTGCTACAAACAGAATGCAATATCAACATTAGGGGGTGGTTCCCTCCTCCTGCTCTGCAATATTTCTGGGGTCAGTGGAAAGATAAGACTGTGAGATTTAGAAATTGAAAGAACTGATTCGATCCACACTCCATGAGGATACGTTTTTCATTTAATATTGGGAGAGAGGCTTTCATTACAATTCTTGCAAGAAAAGAATATTAGCAGAATTTTTATATTCTTCTTGCCAACAGCAGGTATTGGTTTTCAAATGTCCTGATTCTGTGCATGGCTTGCCACAGCTGTTATGTTGAAAATACTCTTGGGTTAAATGTCCATGTTGTAGAGCTGATCCACTTACCAGGATTTACTTTGTATTTTTTGTTACAATTGCTTTGTCTTATTTGTAACTAAGGCTTCTAAGAAAGTGGGATTGGACATCCACTAAGAATATGAAATGTTTTGAAACATTCCAGGGCATATTGCACTGTAGGTTAATATGGAAAGGAATTTGTGTCTACCTGGTTTTCTATTTTTTTTAATTTATGTTGTTTGAAGAAAAATTTTGATAGTAAAATCTCTGCAGGCAGTTTCGTGTTACTGTTTCTACCATGGAAGCAGTATCTGATCATGTAGCGTGCATGGAAGCAAAGCTGGAACCAAAGCATCTCTCTGACATTCCAGTGCCTGAGAATTCCTGTTCTGTACCACACTTACTAAGAAAACTATCATTATGGTTGAATGATGTCAAGTCGTGTACTATTTATAAGGTAGACTGATGGAGAAAAGGCATTAAAATGTTTTTTCCTGTCTTACCTCGGTCAAGTTGCGAAATACAAGGCTTATGCACTATTTCAATGAGAACTTCCTTTTGTTTTACCACGTACAATAAAAGTCATTGTTACGTTTAAGCTTGCTGCGTTACACAGGGCTTTTAAGATCAATATGGTCTGATCAAGCATGTAAAAAAGGGGCTACACCATCTTATTGGACTTCGTAGCAGTCAAGAAAAGCATTCTGTGCTGTGTTGGTAACAGTGAAGATGTTCAGCTTTGTAATATGATGGAGCAAAGTGGATGCAGTATGATCTGTTGTGCTGTGAGAATATCCATGGTTTTGATGCATGTTGCTGTATATAGTAACAGCAGATGTGATGCAGGTTCCAGAAGGTGAAAGCCTTTGGAAATGGAAAGAACATTTAAGACGACCACGATAAAGGATGAAATAACATACCACAGTTACACATCTGATCTTATTTTGTTCTGTTATACACCATTTTAGATAAAGTCAGTTTATACCAAAATTAAAATTATTGTGATGCATTTTTCTTTAGCTTATGAATGACTGGGCATGTTAATTTTCAAATAGCTGGCTTTTTTATTTACAAAAATTGATGTTTATGCTTTTATAGGACTGAAAATGTTTGGTCAACAGTCGGTTACCAAGACATTTAGAAAATTATTTTATTATATCCAGCAGACCATAGATTTCTTTTTGGCTCCAGTAACAGAGAAATTTGAAAAGCCAGCTTATGTTTTTTGATTCCAATGGCTCATCTTTTTTCTAAATACATCCATCTTCTTCAGAAACATCCAGAAATATTAGAGTGCAGAACAAAAATGAAAGTAAGTACATTAAGCTTGTATATCTGCTTATATTTCTGCATATACTTTTGTGCCTATTAAAAAGTGTTCTACTCCCTAAGGGCAGAGAAAGCTTGATTGCAGACAGACCCACAAAACAATGTTTTGCTGTAATTGAATAGAGTAATATTGACTCAGTAGATAAGCAAAGGTCATGGATTAACATTTTCCTGGGGTGATTTCTGAGGTTATTACTCTTTCTTGTTGTTTTACAGAAATGGGAAATTAAAGTGCGAATTTTTGAATGTAAGATGGCCAGTAGCAAAGTGAAAAAAAAGTGGTTATTCCATTTGTGGTTTTGTTTGGGTTTTTTTGTTTGTTTGTTTTTTTTTTTTTGGTGGGGTTTCTTTTTGGCTTGTTTGTTGGGGGTTTTTTTGTTGTTCTAATGTTGCTTTAATAGTGAGCTATTTTTAAACATGCATTCTCCAGATAATCTGTCTATATTGTCTGCTGGAATGAGTCCAGTTTCATACAGTGCTTCTCTGTACTAAACACTCAAGTTACTCTGCTCAGCTACCCGCAGCTGTTCCTTCTGCCACAGACTCTGCTACTTCTTTCTGTTTCTGATCTTTTCTTGGTAAATCTTTGGTTCATAGGCAGAATAATGCCTTCCTTACCATTTTGTAAGTTTGCTTTTGTTAGTTTGTTGTTGTTGCTTTGGTTGGTTGCTTGGAGGTTTTTTTGTGGAGGGCATTTGTGGTGGTGGAGAACAGTATAGGGTTGAGAAAAGCTTGAATAGAAGTCCAAGCGTCTCTTGTTAGCAGATCAGATCCCCTTACCTATTTCCTAAAATCCTGACATGTCCCCTGTCCCTGAAGGAGAATGTCCCCAGGCTTTCCAGCTGCCTCACTGCCTCCCCTTTGCTACATGAGTTTGAAAGTCTGAGGGAGCTTGTCCAGTGTGGAGTTGGTTGTTTCAGAAGTAACACTGTGACAGCTCTCAGCAGTTGGTTTCCATCTTCACCACCCTGACATACCCCTGTGGGATGCTGGACTGCACATCCTTGAAAGGTGCTGAGTTTGTCCTTACCTCCCAGCTTTAGTCTAATTAATGATCATGTGCATGTGTGATGTGCCAGGTCCTCAACTGATTGAGGGGGAACCACATGTTGTCTCTCTGGACCAGGTGAGGATTTGACCCAGGATCTAGTTCAGGGAACATTTAATCAGCCAACAAAGAATGCTTTCTTGAGTTTGTTGTTAAAATTCAAAAGGGATATACTAGAGAGCAGCTGGTAGAAACTCCTGTTTGCTCAGCTGTAAATGTAGACACAATAAACAGTCCTTTCTCTTGCTGAAAAATGAACAGAGATTTTGGTTATTTCACCCCCACCCCACTCACTTCATTCTAGGGTGGTCAGGCTGAAAGCGTACAGATTTTGGCAACTGGCTTTCAAGCAGATTTTCACCTCTATGAGAAAAATTTTTTTTTTTTTTTTTTTCAAGAATTGGTGGGGATATAAAGTTGGCTTCATACTCTAAAGTCAAGTAATTCTGATCTCTCTTCTGTCATTACTGTTTTCATTTAACAAAGGGGAAAAATACACCTTTCTTCGGTCCAAGTTCCATTAGGGACTGAGCAGAGCTGGACTAAATCAAGCTACAAGCAAAATAGATGGCCTCTGGTGGAAGACATCTGGGAGTAAAAGGGACGCCATCACCCTCCGCCTTGTCTACACTGCTTGTGCCAAAGCTCTGACAAACCAGACTGGCTGTTGGTGTACATAACTGGGGGTGGGCAAGTATAGCAGGTATTGTGAGAGCACGACAGAGGAGCATTTGCAGTGGCAGAGATACTGTCCGCTTTATCGACAAAGGGGTTTCTTTTTTTGTCTCCATTAAAATTACTGTCCTTCAGTGATCACCTCTTTTTGCAGTTTCCCTTGCCTAGATTAAATCATAAGGTGGCAAGTTCCTCTTGCATAAGATACTACTGTGTTGTTTTGAAAGTCATGATTCATTGGAGAAATAAAAGAAAGCCAGACTTAAACGAGTGTGGTACGTAAATACCACATAGTTGTAGTGTTTTTCCCTCTTTTCTATATTTACTCTCCTGTGCAGTGGGTAATATGACATGTATAAGAACGCTGTACTTATTGTACCAGTTTTGGCTCGCAGACCTGTGTGCCTGCAAGTGTTAGTTTGGAGCCTGAATGCAAGATCTGAGTAGGCTATTGCAACAAGATGGAGTTGCAGGACGTCCTGGCCTTGCATTATGGATCCATCAGCAGCAGAACCAAAACCAGTAGTGGCTTATCATAGAATCACAGAATATGCTGAGTTGGAAGGGACCCATCAGGATCATTGAGTCCAACTTTTGACCCTATGCAGGACACCCAAAGAATCACACCGTGTGCCTCAGAGTGTTGTTTAAACACTTCTTGAAAGCAGACAGGATTGGTGCTGTGACCACTGTATTTCTACCTAGGAGTCTTGGCTGTATTCCTGTCTCAAAAAGGGAGAAATTACAAAATACCCTTTACATTATGAAATCCTCTGCCCATTTTGGCTGGCACAACCTCATTTTACTGCGCAGCTTGTAGCTACCTAGGCAAGGGAATATTTGTCCTGCGGTGCATGCAGTACTTAAAGGGAAGTACCTGCTGTCTTTCTCTTTAAATAACAGATCTGACTGCACAGTCTTTTTCTGAAAAGAGTAAAACAGTAACAAAGGTGGTAAGAGCCCACAAATTTCAAACTGCCTGACAAAATGCTTGATCCAGTTTTGCAGTGTTTATCCTTGATTCATTTACTGATCCATGTGATTGACATGATGCACAGTATGGATAAGGTACATTTCTGTCTCACTGGGTCTTGGAAGAAGTTAAGTACTAAGTGATATGCTGAATATAAGCCTCTGGAGTGCTGTCATTGGGTAATTTACAGTGGTTAGGGAACAGATAAAAGTGTATTAAGAAGGAATTGAGCATTTTGTGTTACTCATTGCTAAAAGTATTTTAATGGGAAAATGCATGGTTGGAAGAACAAAAACATACCAATAAGCTGTTACTCATTGAGACGTGACATAAGAAGTAAACAAATTAATGGTACCGCCTAGTAGCCGAGACCTGGCTGTGCACCAGTAGTTGACTTTTGGAAATGGTTGCCTTTTTGACTGGGGCTGTAGCTGAAACTACAGTATCAGGTGTTTTGACTTCTTTGTTGCAGGTGTTTATGTTTAATATGAAAACCTTATTTGTTTAACTTGACAACTTGCATAATTCTGACTCCCCTTTCCTGCTGGGGTACAGAAAGAGAGCAGTGCACAAGGACATCAGACTGTAGCAGTGAAGAATGGAAAGGGCATAGGTGTTAGGTCAAAATCAGGTTAATTTGAAGTGTGCGCCTGTGGCAGCAAAGCTGAAAAGGTGAAACCTGAGATGTGGCAATCCAGTTTTTAAAGTGTTTGGCAGCAAATGCAAGGTTTGGTTCTTCTCTTGCTTAGGTTGGCTGCTAAGATCCATTCAGTATTTGTATTCCTGCAGCGCTGTCTTGCCGGCACCTCCCTTTTGCTCAGGTCACATGTGGTGAGAAACTGAATAACTTTGCAGAATAAACCGTTTGGCTCATAGACTGTGTCACAGTCTTTGAGATACTCAAGACAGAAATACATTGTTTGTAATTATGCAAGTTCAACTGTGATCCGACTGAAAACTGCCAAGGGTTGTGTCATTGGATGTAATGTTACCATAGTTAGAAGCTAGCGTGTGATGTATTTCTGGGAGCTGTTTTGTGAAGCATAAAGAATTTGAGTAAAATAACTGGAAAATGCAACATTGTTACAATGTAGACTCCAGCTCTCAGTGAATTAGGTCTCTGACAAAATTATGTTAATCTTGCCTCAGGTTAAATTTAGGCTGTATATTGGGCATAATTAAAAAGTTGATGCATGCAAGTAGTATAATAGCAATGTCTACTTACAGGCTGAGGGTTTTTTCTTGCCCTTAAAATTAGGAATTATTTGCATTTATTGATAGCAGTTTTTATGCTTATCCATAAGGTGTGCCTATTCACTATAATGTGAAAGCAGTGTTCTCTTATAGTTTAAGCCTACTGCTAAAAGACAGAAGCACCTGAATGTGTGATTCAGTTCCCTCTGATGCTGTTTGAACTATTCCAAAACTTAGAGTCGCTGTCTTGTTAGCATGCAAAGCCTTTGGTGCTACATCTCTGTCCAGCTTGGTTAATGGTTACTGGAAAGCAAGCTTCACTGTGCCGTCCCTGCTGTAGTTGATGGGTAAGGGATGGAGGTTTTCTAAAACATCCATGTAATTTATTCCTAAAAATGAAACCTCTAATGAGATATGAAGCAATTTAGTACCTAAAATTACATAACCTTACAGGTACCTGTGGTTGAAGAAAGTCCATGGCGTAAGTACTATTTGGTATGCAAAAATGTTTTAAACTTACTTCCAAAATGCAGCTAGTGGAAACTACCTTCCTGCTAGACTTTTTGGCAGTTTTTAGTGGGGGGTCTCTCATTTGGCAAAGTGAACCAGGTACAAAGGTGATTTCTGTAAGTAGAAATTGTAAGCAGGCTTTTGCCAACATTCCTTTTTCATTTTGAGAAATTAGTTGATAATTTGTGTACTAGCTTTCAGACAGATGGAGAATTAATTGAAGTAATGACAGGCATAGCTGGACCACTAAAATGGTAACTGTCAAATTAGTGCTTCACTTTCTACAGCTTTGTGTTAAACAGTTTTCGAAGACCCAAGATTCCAGCAGAACTGATCCTTTCTTGAGCTTTTAAGCAGCAGGTTTTGTCCTGACACACTTGGAAATTGCTGAGATTTAAAAAAAAAATACCTAAAGTAAGAAACATGTGTTGTATGGTTCTTAATTTCTCTATGTTTTTGTACGCCAGGATACCAGGAAAAGATATAATTAATGGAAGAGCTGGTTTTAAATTAGGCTTTAATGTGGTTGCATGGGGACAAGGAAGGGCACTAGAGAGTATCTTATCAGAATCACTATGGCAACAGCTCACTTCATCATTCCTATGTTTTTCTCAGCCTATAATATTCTCTATGCAATCACTAGATTACTAATGGCATTTATATTCAAAACCAGTCATTTAACTTGTAAGTCCAGAAGTATTTGTCACAAAAAGCTGTGTCCTTTACAGTCCATAGTTTAGGGAGATGTTGGGCTTTTTATTATGGTTATTATTATGACACAGATTTTCCTTTTTTTGTCTTAACTGTTGCTCTTAGAGTGAATTTCAGCTTTATGGTGAAAGTAGTATATATTCTTCATGTGTGTGAGAAGAAAACTGGATTCTTCCTGACTGTCTTTTAAAAAAGGAATGGGAGAGGTAAAGGACAGGGAATAATTCTATTATCCTAGGAAGAGGAGAAAAAGAAAAATACTCTATCAAAGAGTCTGTTTATTTGGTTTCCTTCATTGCAGTTCAACTCATCATTCTGTTAAGCCAAAAAAGGGAGTTACTTTTTTCATAGTTTGCATTAGAAATTAAACATCTCAATGTATAGAAGTTTATTTTCTGCATAAAAATAAACCAGGCATCACCACATTTTTTTTGTAGCAATGTTGTTTTATCTACTAGTCATACTGAGGATAGCCAAATGACCAGTTTTAGTGAACTAGCTGGCAACCTTCTCTTTAACCTAGAACACTGACCTGTATTGATACTGGATTTTTAAATGTTAAGACCTTTAGTTTCTAGGTAGGTAAGGCCTGTTGAGGCATACACAGCATGCTTAGCGAAGCTGACATAGAAGAAATCCTGACCTGCATTCATCTTAGAAGTGAATTTCATAGGTGTCCTGCCAGAGAAAGCAAAGTCTGGAGTATTTTGGATCTATGTGACTAGAGGAGCTTTTTAGGAAACACAGCCTGGAAGCATTTTCCCAGGGACAAAGAGCATACAGAGTGTATGTTGTTTGAGCCTTGGCAGTGCTTTCTCAGTCTGGTTGTGAACTAATTAGAATAAAGGTTTTAGACATTTGAGGTGAGCTCATGGGATGCTGAAGTTGATTGAGTAGTCTGAAGTATTCCTCCTCTGTGCTTTGCAAATGATTCTAGAGGGATTCAAGGCTGCTTGGTGTAGCCTGGTGGCAGAAGGTTGGAAGAACAGCTCCATTACAGTTCTGTTATATTCACTGACTCTGGATGGAAGGACTGATCAGTAATTCAAGTATCTTCTTGGGAATATCAGTAGTTGCTTTGAACTATTGCAGTACCAGGAATACAAAAAAGTTGCTTTAAACTTTACTATAGGCTCCTTATCTGTTGTGTTACTATTTTGTGGTGGTTCTTACATCCATTTAGGTATAAGCAATGGATTTCTTTCATACTGCTGTAAACTGCTTGGGCATTGTCCATTATTTTGAAATTTATAACATTTATCTAGGATTTTGCAATTCTTTGATACTGTTTTTTCTTTTAGCATAGTGAGGCTGTTCCTTAAGGCTGTTGCTGTTTTACTTACAAGAGTACCTTAAATTCATCAAAAGGAGGAAGAGCATTTAGTGATAGAAGAGATTGACAACAGTGGGCAGAAATGCTTGTTGTATCAGAAATTCAGTTTGTCATCTATTAAGCAACACTAAAAACTGTCAAAGTAACTGGGTCAGTAAAGGATAAAATACATCCTAGCTGCCATATGGTTGATTGCTATGTGATAGTTATTGTTAGAAAGAGACTTTGCAAAGCTGAGCTTTCTGTGCACAAATGTGGGTTTGAGCTATGCAGTAGCTACCCTGAGACTACTGAATGGTGAATTTTCTCCCTTCAGCTGATGGGAGAGGGTGGTTACCAGAATGATCCTGAGTCTTCCTAAATAACTGTGTAGTACGTACTTTGACCCAAAATATCTCCTCTTCCAGATTTAGTCTTATTACCAAGCCTAAGGGTTAAGGAAAGGTAAATCTGTAACATCGGAGTGAACGGAATTAAAAGCTGAATATGGCATAACATGAAGAAAGACCTAAAACTAGAAATATTCTTTAGGTCTCCTGTTCATCCTTGTGCTTTTGTACTGTTGTTTCTCCATATCTGATCATTTAGGTGTTTTTTTATCTGGTCATTTAGGTCTGTTTTGGTGCCATCATCAGGCATTCATCATGGTGTTACTGTGCAAGTCCTGAACAAAAAACACTGAGCAAGAAAATACACATTCATGTGGAGGTGGAATGAACCTAATTCCGAAGAATTAACTTTAGCATCAAAACAATTGAGTAGATTAGTTCTCTCTAATAAAAAAATGGGGGAAAGTCAGTAAAAATTAAAATAGAATAGTGGCTGTATATGGGCTTTTTCCCAGGGAGTCTGCAAACCAGTTCTCTACTTGTGTAAAATTCCACCTCAGAATGAGACTACATACTTGATGTGTCTAGTTTTTTAACCTGTCCTTTACTGCTTTTGGTAATTGTTTTCTTACAGTACATAGGCTACTTGAGTTTTTTCTTTTAACACGAAAGCAAGGTGCTCCCTCTGTTTTTAAAGTCTAGGCGGTTAATGTGTGAGGTATTTCCTGTAGGACTGATAGATTTATACATGAAATTTTAGAAAGGATGTATACAAAGAAAGGTGAAGGCTAAGATGCAGGCAAAGAAGAGATGGAAAAATAGAGTTTTGTTCATGTTTAAAAGGAAATTTTGGTCAATAACCATTATTTTTTCAGGGCTGTTGCCTTTGACACTGATGCATGAGCAATGCCTCTGGATCCATTTAAAATGCAGATAATTTTCCCCAAGGCCTGTGGCTTGAAATGACAGACAAAAGGAGAGTTTTGGGTGACAGCCTTCCAGTTTCCAAGCTAAGTCTGCTTGGAATCCATTTGATCATTACGCACTGTAGCTTAAAAAATGTGCCTGAGAAGAAAAAAAAACATGCATTGCAAGGGAGCTTCTCAGCCCTGTATAACTTGTGTAAAATGTGGAGTTGCTTTGGATTTGTTCCCTTGAGAGAGCTTCTTCATAGCTTGCAGAGGTATTTCTTACTATATTTATTAATTCTAAGTGTCATTACATTTTGCTTTGGAACTTTTTAGAATTTTATGTGAATGAGAAGAAATCTGGCACTCTTCCGCTCCTGATTAAAGCAAATGAACATGCAGATGTATATTTCTTTCTAGTTCTAGAAGAAGTAAGAGAGATTGGAAGTTAAGGTATGTGGATCATTACAAGGTACTTTCTCATTAGGTCAGGTAAATGTGGAGAAAGGAAGGGGAGGAGAAAAAATAGTGTGTTGTACAAAGATAGCCTCTGCCAGTACCAGGAATTAGATCAACCGTTAAGAAAGCCACTGAGCACAAAATAGAGCTTCTGATCAGCAGAGAATTGGAACTGATATGCTGAACTGGCTTTCTCTCTGTACTACCAAGAAGAGAACAGCAGAGCTCTTCCTAGTAGTATATTACTTCTGCAGCACTTTCTCTTCCAGCAAGTTTTCTGTCGATGTCTTCCTCATTTGTGACTGTCCCCAAAGCAGAGAACTCCCTTCTACCAAGGTACAGGCAAGAACATGAGCCAGCAAGAGGTACTATTCTTTGCTCTCGGGGTTGCTGTATTACTTCCCTCGGGAATATAAGGTGTGGGAAAGCAGCACAAGCGTTCATCACCACTTGATGGCACCGAATAAAATTGAAACTTCCCTTGGGAGTATCAGGTGTGTGAAAGCAGCACAAGAGTTCATCACCACTTGATGGCACCGAATAAAATTGAAAGAACCTTTGAAGTAAATAGGGAAGGAACTCAGCTTTTCTGCAGAATGTGAGGGCACCAATATAAGTAAGTCATGCTTGCTGTAGCAGTACTGCACTTCATGAAGTGCTCTCAGCATCTGTTAAACTTTTCCATTTATCAGTTTCTTTCACACAGCATGAGTACCTCAGCACTGTAAATAATAAGCAATAGGGCCTTATGCAGGAACTTAGTAAACAGAAAATGTATTCTTAGCCCAAGCTGCTGGCCAGTTTGTGAGCAAGAGAGCATACTTGCTTGGCTAAAAATGTTCTGGTTGCCTAGTACTGAGGCAGTACAATCTTTGTATCTCTTCCACATTATAATCATTTTGCAAGAGTACAAAGGAACTATTAGTGAAAATTGAGCTTCTGGACTGCATCATTTGAACAACTTCTCAAAATAAGGAGAATTCTAGAACCATTGCATTATGTCCTGTTAGATTCACAAAGACCTTGATATTTCAGGATCTTCTTGTATTACAAATACTCCTCCGCTTGTTTCCTGTGGGGGCAGATGTTCTCAGCTCAATGACTGGAAGGGTGACTGTATTGATTATTCTGCCATTAACACTGAAGTGTACCAACAGAGAGCTTCCCTAATACTGTTACAGTTGCTTCTCCTTGTCTTTCCTGAACACATTATAAGAATCTTGTGCTTCTCGGGTTTTTATTAGTTCGAGGAAAAATGAGTTTCAGGATCAGGCATCTGCAAGATAACCTTCTGGTTTTTCCATCAAATACACAGCAATTGCTAGAGGCTTCCTTTATTTAATTCATTTTGAATCCTCTGCTTTCTGTATTTAAGCTTCCTTTTTCTTTTCATCTGTCCCTGAACATATTGCCTTGCTTAATTATATCCTGTTTTGTGGACAAAGAGAAGGAGGAAGATGTTAATGCTTGTCAGAATGATGAGCAACCTCCTCTTTTCCCTGATTCCAACTGTAAAACCAGATAACTGTTGGTTTATTTTCTCAGCTAGCAGAACAGAGACAGAGCTTATCTCGGCCTTAAATGGATCAGAAATAATCAAAGATTGCAGCATACTTGTTTCCCTTTCACTTCCAGTTCTCCTACATAATGGATTAATGGAAGTGTCTAGTGTTGAGGGATCTTGTACATGCCTGTATGTTGCATTCTTGCACAAGAACCTTCTCTTCATTCCCATGGAGCTGCTTTGTAATTGATTGTTAGAATTAACTAGAAAACTACTTGACTGAGAAGCTATTTGCTTTTCATTAGCATAGCACCTAATGCAGTGGAGACCTGGTGTGAGCATAAAATCCTAATAGTAACACACTACAGTAATTATATATGAGAGATCCTATGGGTCACCATCCACATGCACACTCAAATCATTCACAGCCCTACCAAGCTCATGCAGATTTTTTAGGAGTTTTTATAACATGCCTCTGAATTTTGTACATGTCAGTTTCAGCAATGGGTGTTGATTGAGGATCAGTTTCATTCTGTTTCTAGACTGCATTGTATCCCTGTTAGGCCTTTTTCTGTCCAAGTGCAATTTGAGTTTAAACCTAGAAGCTTTTCATCACTACAGTAAGCTGTAGCAATCCCAAGGTGCAGGAGTGCTCTCTCTCACTCTGGTGCACTCAAGAGAATAAATAGAGCTCTGTATTGAGTTGAATATTTAAACCCATTAAAAACTTTTGATTGTGGGTGGTGATTTTTTTTGTTTTGGTTTGGTTTTTTTTTTAACTGCTTGTTTCCTTCTGCAGAGATTTTATCAAAATAAAGGCCTAGGTATTTGAGAACATCAATGTCGTATTTTTTTGAAAGCTGACTCTTGTTTTCCTCTTGTGAAACAATATTAACCATTTAACAGAACTTTAAAAGATGCTAGCAGCTTTATTGCTGGATGCTGGTGTTCCAGTTTGACCCTTCTTAAATCACTGGTGGAACAGTCTGTAGCAATTAGATATTTTTTTCATCAAAATGTGATTAAATCCAAATTCCTGTAATTGATGCTTCCTGTAAGAATTATTGATACAGGACTTTATTGAAAGCAAATGTATGTTTCAACTCCAGAGAGAAGAAAATGGAAAGCAATTACAGCAACAAAGTGGGTGCTTGTAATTTAATATTCAAAGCATGCTTTTCTTTTTCTACTAAATTCTGATTTAATGGAGAGATTTCACATGCCACTTAAAACCCCATATATTTAGACTGTGTAGTGATTTAGCACCGCTTTTGGCACAGATGTCTCCTTCATTCTGAAGGCTCTCTGGGCTGCAGTACTTTTCCAGGCTTGGTCATCTCTGTAGCCCTCAGCAATAGGCAAGAGATTTACTGAGGGGGACAGGGAGTTGGTGGCAACATAAATCTGATAAACGTTCTGGAAAGCATGCTCGCTCAGATGGAAAAGTCAACCCTGCCTCGAAATGGTGCTGCAGCTTGGCTTGAGGCTGAAAGCATCTGCACATGAGCCCAGCTCAGTCATTGGCATTTTCTAGGGAAGTGGCAGTCTCTTCTGTGCTGGGGATTGAGCTTGTTTTTCATGCATACAAATTGAACTGAGAAACACTGCATGCATCTCTTCACACTGGGGTGTGAAATTCAGCCCAGGACCAAGGCAGCCATTTCTAACATTGGACTCTTAATTGGTGTTTGAGTGTTGGCCAAAAATAAAGCTCCATGTGCTTTTTGTCACCACTTCTCCAAATGCAGAGCAAAGTGCATGTGTGTGAATAAGGATGAAATAAAAGAGGCTGAACTTAAAGGTATTCAATTTTACAAATTGGTCAAGCACTGGAGTAGGTTGCCTGGCAATACTACTGAAGCCGTGACATGAGATGTGTCAGAGTAGGTTGTCAGTGCAGAGGGGCAGGGAAGGGCGCTCAGCAGAGTTTCCCCTTGCATGAGGTTTACCTCACTGATGAAGATTTCTAAGGCAAATGGAGCATGCAGGCAGTCCAGGGCTGACCTGTGCTGAGGCATAATGAATTCTTAAGTGGTGAATTGAGGCATGAGTTAGAGAGGATAGGAGGGACCAGATTACTCAAGCTTCAAAGTTTCGGACTCAGTTATGTTTTGAAGTAATTCTTATACTTGCAAATATCGTCTCAATCATGTCTCTTTGACGAGACCAGCAACAGTACGATGTTACAGAATCACAAGGACAAGGTTAAAAAATACTACAGTATTTTTAGCAATCTCAGTCGACCTTTATATATATGCCAAGCTGTTATTTTATGGTATGCATCTTTTCAGGAGAAAAGCAGTAGGCTTTCTGGAAGGTGAGAAGTTTAAAATATTATGCATTTGTGAAAAGGTCAGATTCCCCTTTGTACAACTGTTAGTGTGTCAAAGTTTTGTTTCTTTTACTTGAGAGGGCTCTTCAGAGAGCAATGATTGACTGCAAAGGCAAGCACAGAGAGATTTATATCTGAGTTCATGAATGATTTTGAAACTCACAGCTTTTTGATTACAGAATTTGCTTCTGTAATAACAGAGCCATATTGTCACCTGAACTATTTATCATCTTTTAGGTTTCGTCATAGTCCAAATTGCTGGTACTTGAGAGACTGGACCATCCACAGCTGGATCAGACAGTGTTTGAAATATGGTGCTCAAGACAAAGCCTTATATACATTAAAAAATAAGGTAAGATTTGCAAAGGAAAAGCCATGAATATGTTTGATCGGCTTTTTGAGACAAGTGTGGCTTGACTGGAATTCCTGTTGCAGCCAGGTCCTGTAGACTGTGGTTTTAAGTTCAGATATTTCTTAGTCAGAAGAAAAATAATGTTGCATTTGAATTTTAGCTCTGTCTCTTTACAAATTTTAAATCCTCTTCTTTCCCAGGAAGCTTTTTGGTTTTAAATGGCATTGGTGTCCAAAACATGCTAGATGCAGAAGAAGCATAAAAACATGACAGGCAATGCCATTCCTGGTCCCAAAGGCTCAGATAAAATGCCAAAATAAATGCAGTGCATCAAAAGCTGGAAGGCCTGCATCACAGGAGGCATGCTAATCTCCTTGTGTTGCTGGACTGTACATTGCAGCAGTGTGCAGTGCTATGGTTTTGGACTTTCTGACACCTATAGGGTTGTTCTTGGGAAGATTTGTACAGCACATTTGCACACTGAACCTTTTCATTCTTCTCTTTAGGTTCAGTATGGAATTTTTCCAGATAATTTTACATTCAATATTTTGTTGGATTATTTTATAAAGCAGAAGAAATATGAAGGTAAGAAAATATGTACTGATATGGCATCCTCTGTTGTATGCTCTTATATTTGCGGAGCCTTTCTTTGAATTAAAAACTTTTAGCCACATTTTTTCTGAAGTCACAGTAAAATGTGCCTTCTCCTTCCTTTAAACTATTTTTCTGCATTTTTATGTCTCATTTCTGTTGGGTTTTTCTTCATTATAGAATTTTGAAACCTGTAAGTTTCACAGTTTGTAGTGTTATTAATGCTATTACAAATGTAAACCATCCTTCTCAGCTTTTACAAGTCTGATTTATGTGCTAATAACATCACAGGAGTTATTAGTGACAATTAATTAGAATGTTATCAGAATCAAATGCATATTGGTAGAGTTCATCTTCCATACATTTAGCGGTTCAAAAATTTGTCTAGGCTTTCTGACTGTCACTGGAGCAAGCCAGCTATGCGGAATTGTCAGGTTGGGGATACATCTCACTACTGAATGTTTAAATGTTCAGATGAGTAATCCTCTCATGTTTGATGACATATTAAAGATTTTAAGTTCACTTCAGGTATTCTAGTACTGTAGACTTACAGTAAGCTTTCCATTGCCTAAAGCTCTTGTAAAACAAATAACTGAAAGGAACAACAGCTTTTATTTTGAAGGTTATGCTAAATGGCAAATTAATACATGTATTATTTTGAGACACCACCCCATCTTTGAATTCCCCCTTATTTTATCCATACTTCTTTTCTGTGTGAGGCTCAAGGCCTTTTGTTTTACAAACTGTACTTTCTGACAGGGAGTGTCACTGGAGCTCCCTGCAGAGCTTCTCCAGTGCATTGTTTGCTGAATACAGAGACTGCTATGGGTGATCTGTGACAACATTTCTGCTCCTTTGTACTCTCCTGTCACCCTAAGGGTAGTGAAGTTAAGCCAGTCTTCTCTTGTTTGTAATCAAAACACAAGAACAAATAAATAATTTTAAAACATTTTTTTAAATGCCAATAGTTGAAGAGCTGAGCAAAGAAGGGCTAATTGAAGAGTGTAGAGCTAAGATGATTTTGAGAGCTCCTTTGCTGTAGTTTCATGCGATCAGCCCATTCTTCTTTCTTGCAGCATTTGAATAACCATAGTGAATAAGACTAATTCTGTAGTTGTATTCTAGTTGTAAGAAATGTTTAACTTTCTCCCTAAGTATTTCAAAGCATACTACAACAATAAAGCATGAGTGAACATAAGTGGGTACAAAAGGCAGCTGTGTACTGGGACCTGTGCTGATTATGTATTGTTTTCCTCCATAGATGCTATGTCAGTAGTAACAGAGATCATGCTCCAAGAAAGTTTTGATGAATTATCAACACAGCTTCTTTCTCTCTATGTTTTATACCAGTATCTGGCAACCAAGTCTGATCATGCGGTAAGCTGACCACACTCAAAGTGATACACAAAGCCTCTGCTTCTGAATGTCATGATGCAGTCAGTTGGGCATTCAATCATGAATGTATTTTATTTCCGCTAACTTTACCTGGAAAAAATAAATACTCCATAGTTTTAATTTTTTTTACAACTGCAGAAGAAAGAAAGAAAGAAAGAAAGAAAAAAAAGCAACAGAGTAAGAAAGCCATCAAATCACTTGTCAGGCCTTTTGGTCCTTTCTCGGAAAGGGAAGGTGCATTGGGATTTTTGGATGTAGTATATTTCAAGGATATGAAATGATAGTTCAGAGCAGACTCTCATCAATTACCACAAAAAAGCTATGGTGCATCTTGTATAGGACCCTGTTAAACTGAGTGTTACTCACAATTAGAGCTTGATAATGGGGGTGCTGTAGAATTATAGAGTATTTTCACTAGTTTTTTTTGGTATCCCATTTGGCTTTGGGTGTGTTGTTTCTTATACGTATTTGGTTTAAAACTAAGTTTGTTAAACCCCTCCTGTCTCCTAGGATTAGGGGTTTATTATTCACAGCTTGCTTGCTTCAGGCCAACATGACAGTTCAGTGTCTTGGAAGTGGCATTATTGTACCTTTGCAGAAGGGGTTCAGTCAGCAAAGGTCACTGCAGTGCCCATCACTTTCAAACTACTTTTCATGTAGTTTGGCACAAGCTTTTGATAGCCTGTTGTCATGCATAAGGAATTTGCTTGAAGCCTTCATTTGTCTTACATGAAGCATCTTCCAAATTGTGTATTACAGGTATCTTAAAGTTTTACCTAACTGGGTAGTAATTTCAGTTTTCACCAAAGAAAAGAGATGTGCATTTGCCCAGTTGGATATTCTTCTTCATTACCCAGAAATCAAATATGCTCAGTCACTTGTATATGAAAAGCATAGGCATGAAAATCTCATTTTTCTAGTGTGTTTCTCCACATTGTTTGCATATCCTTACTACAGAGACAAGCATTGTGAAACACTTGTAGTGTTTCATGACAGCTGAATGTGCAAGCAAGAGTGGTGTGAGCATACAACATGTTGAAGGCAAGCATATTGACATAGCTGTGACTTGCTTAATATGCATTTTGAAATAACCCCATCCAAAGACAGCAATAAAATCATATTTTTATTTAAATCCTCATGATGCTCAGCACCAATTTTCTCTGTTTGATTTAGGAAGTGGGGGCAGACAGAGTAAGGAGAAATGCTCAGCTACTGCTAAAAATCCGATTTTCTTTTCCCAATGTGTGAGACAGGTCAGCCAGTGTCCTGTTGCAGATAGTTCCTTGACTCCAGCTTGGGGTCCAGCAGGCTGAAGAAATGTTTTTTAACTTTGAGAATTAAATCTTGGGCA
The DNA here is from genome assembly GCA_013397135.1 of Pachyramphus minor. Taxonomy (NCBI): domain Eukaryota; kingdom Metazoa; phylum Chordata; class Aves; order Passeriformes; family Tyrannidae; genus Pachyramphus; species Pachyramphus minor. Next base: position 191,115 of record VYXB01007981.1, on the reverse strand, counting down.
ATCTGACTGTACTAGTTCTCAGTATGTATAGCAGTGGTGATAGGGAGCTTCCATTTCTCTGCTGGAGAAACACACCACTGAAAGCCTGACTGGTCTTGGCTCTCCCCAGAAAGTTTCCTCCCTGACAGTTGCAAATACTCAGTATGATTGCTGCCTTCTATTACAAAGCAGTTCTGCTAGCTCCCAAAAGAACCTAGGCTGGTAAAAGCCCTGTTTTTCTAATTGCGTCTGATTTTCTTATGACATTCACCTGGAGTGCTGAATTCAGCACAAAACAGAGCTGTTCCCTTGTGTGCTTTTCCTGAGTTGGGTATTTGGTGTCAGATGATAACATACAAATTCTTGTAGCACCTGAACGGAGACACAAAAAAAAATGCCATACCTGGAAAAGACAACTCTAGTAAAACCAGAAGATCGAACTTTTGTGGTTTTTAAGACTTGGTGTGCTTCAAGGATTTTTTCAGGAAGCTTAATTGCTTCACCAGAGATACTGCCTTCAGTTCGTAGGGTAATCAATAAGACATTGAAGTACCCGGTCACAAAAACCATGTACAATAGTCAGACTTCCTCAAATCTTTTGCCTTTTATAGCTTTCTTTTCCTCATTTGCTTAGGCATGGGAGTTGTTCACCTCCTTTCACTTGCAATAAAGCTCCTTTCACTTGCTTTTCTAGTCATGAAAAATGCACTGTGCTGTGGAACAAGCTAAACAAAATCTACGCTACTCTTTTGGTTTTAATGTACTACTGATAGGGCACCCTGCTTTAGCCATCACTGGTGGTCTAGCCAGACAGCTGGTACGTCTTTGTAGCTGGAGAGACAGCTGTACTTTTAATCCTGTGCTGTGGAGGGGTCTTGTGAGTTGCACATGCTCTTTTCACAGAGCAGATTTTGCACTCAAAGCATCCATTAGCTGCATATTCTTCTATCAGCATTTTCGTATTCTAGTGAGGGGTAGTGGAGTGTGGATCTTGCCACGTACTTTAAAAGAAAAGGCTGCTGTAGTACAGAAGCCATGTAATAGTTTTCTTCAGCAGTGCTAGCCTGAAGCAAGTGCTAGGACATACAGGACAGAGACAGAGCTTGGCCAGTGTAAATCAGTGTAATCCATTGTCCTGAAGAAAATGCACTGATTGACTTCCATGCAAAATCTCAACCACTCACATTTTACAGTCTTCTGGGAAGACATTTTCCTCCGTATAATGTGTACTGCTCCTGTAACTGAACACTGGACATGTTTAATGATTCTTTATTGCTAAGACATCTGATGAAAGCCATGTACTGTCTTCGCTGCCATGTTTTGTGTGTGTTTGTTAAGGAATGCTTACTTAGTTTACATTATTTGCAGTGGGAAGAGGAGAGAAATCTTGGAGCATCACTAGTGCTTGCGGGTCTAAAGCAAAGTAGCACTGTGGGTTTTAGCTCCCAGCTGTATGGCTATGCATTCCTTGGTAAGTTTCACCTCCCTCAGTCATCTTCGCCCTCTTGTCTTCAGCGGCTGAATAAAGTTGTTCTTTGCTTTATTAAAGTGTAATCAAGGAGAACACAAAGGTTAAAAAAAAAAAAATTGTGGAAGGACAGTTTCAGAGTTATGAGTGGATCTGTTTTGTAAGCCTGATTTGAATAGTATGCCCTTTATCAGACAACTTCAGAACCAACTTTAGGGCTCCCTGCAGGTTTGGCTTGGCAGCTGAAAGAAAGAAGACATTCTTAAAGAACATAGGATTGATTTCTGGGTTAACCAATGAATTTAAAAAAATACCCCAAAAGTTACAGATTTCCATGACACAAATTTAAAGTTAAAGACAATAGACTCTTTTTCTAGTTATTAAGTGTCTTAAAATAATCTTTAAACCTTAGGAAGTTCAGAGAGCACAGTCTGAAAAACCCTATGTTTAGAGCATTTACTACTCACTGTAAAGTTAATGTTTGACTTGTGAAAAGCAGATAATAGTGCCGTTATCTGTTAAGGGGTCTTCACTGCTAATGACTTGCTATATTATTAAAGAGAGGTTAGATCAGAATATATTCAGAATTGGAGGGAAGGGGAATGGGCAAGTAATTCTTGAATTTCCTCAAACCTTTAGAAGAATATCATACAGATAGGTTTTGTCCTTCTCTACAAAATGATTATTTAGTAGAAAAAAATTAATTTACAATTTATTGTAAATTGTTGTTCCATTATTGCATTATTGAGGATAAAAGTGGATTTGTTCTTAAAATGTGGCCTCAAAATATGATGTGTGGTGGCAGAGTTAGGGTGCAGACTTGCATTTATCATTTCTGTAAAACAAAAAACTTATTTTCAGTCAAAAAGGGAGATAAATGTGAAAATTAAGTTGAAAGAAGGATTTTCCTTAGAGCTGTAGTTTGTAGTCCAGTGGAAATACTGATACAAATAGGGACTTTGCTGTCCAGTTGGCATTCATGTTGGAGAGTTTTTAATGTCATATGGATTGGTTGAGTAGTGACTGTATTTCAAAAATGCACTTCACTCTTGTCTGTGAGCAGTAGTGCTTGTTTCATGACATTGACATTCAGCAGATCAAAAGCTATTTACTGTTATGTCACATAAGTCTTGCCAACACTAATGGAACTGACCTCTCAGAGAGCAAAAGATGTCTGTGGGTACAGACTGGCCTCAAGCACCTCAACTATTTTAATTTAGCCATAGTCCATAGACTTTTCTGTGCACTTAATACCTTGCTTCTTCTAAACTGTTCCCTTCCATGTAAAGAAGAGTAAGGTGCATTTCATAGTTTTGTGTCGTTATAGCCAGAGTGCAAATTAGGTCAAAATTTCATTTTGGCAGGTCTCCTGTATTTTCTCTCAGGAAGCTCCAGCAGAAATAGCAGTGCTAAGCTGTATGCTTAGCCAGAGCATGTGCTGTAAGGTGTGAGTAAAGCCATGGTCATGGAAGTGAATCCAGAAAGTCAGATTTAATGCACATGTACTCCACGGTCAGTCCCTGAAAGCTAAGGAGACGCTTATCTGTCATCATCAGACATCCTTCTCAGAGTTGCTGTTCCAAAGCCTGACAAACAGAAAAGCTGGCCATTTAGTCTCATTTCCATGTGGAGAAAATTTCTAGATGAGGTAGAATGAGGAGGAATCAGAAACAAGCACGTAATAACCACAAAGTTGAGCAGAGCAAAGAAGGTGCCTTAATAAAATAAGGAATCAGAGCAACTTTGTAGAAGTGTGTTGTTTTTACCACAGAAGCCAGGACACTTGCTGTCACTTCTGAAAACCAGAGCCAACCCATATGGAGTCTGTTAAAACTTAGGTGTTGAAGTAGTAACACTAACGGATTTTTTTATCACAGGAAAAGTGGAGCTGAATAAGGGACTAAGAGCTGTATACAATCTAATGCCACTGATGTGGACACCTGGATATTTGAATAGAGCCTTGCAAGTAATGGAGAATGTGGCTTCATTGTCAGGAGACAGCAAAATCTGCAAAGAGGCTGTAAGTATGATGGCAATAACCCACTGAACAAATGGAATTTTATATAAGTCAAGTCCAGTAAAACCTGTGAATTCTGTGCCTTGCTAATGACGAGATGCCCAGCAAACTTCAGAGGCCTTTGCAAGACAGGAGAAGTAATGTTTGGAACAAAATCACTGCTTCAATTGATGAGCTAGTGATAATGTCTACTGGCATGTCCTTGGCAATGAGTGTGTTATTGCCACAGACCATTTAAGTATGTTTTCTAAGCCTTCCCCTCCCTATAGAGACACCTGGGTCTATGTCGCAGGGAGCACGTCTGTGGGGGTGGGAAGACACCTTTCTTTCTTGAGTTTTTGAACTAGCTCAGAGACATACACCTTAGCAGTGAGGATGAAATACTGAATATTCTTACTCTCACAGCTAATCCTATGGGTTCTCTGCCCTCCATGATGATGTCCTGAGTGGTACTGGTCCAGAAAGTTGACAGAGTGGTTTCTGAAATGTACTGCCTTCATTTGGGGAGGATGGATAGATTCAGTTGATTTATGAAGTCAGCAGTGACTAAGGGACTTGAGGCATAAGAATGTTGTTTGGCATCAGACTGATCCTAGACTCAGATTAGGAGTAACTTAAGAAACCACCACAAAATGGGCTGAAGCCTAAAAACCTTGCTGATGTCTAATCTCCTCTTCTAGGTCCTTTTTGCAGAAGGTGACCCCGGTCATGGATGCCTCCCTTTTTGCGCGTGTAATTACTAGGCTTGCAGTCTCCCTTGACAAATAAAACGCCAGGGCACTGCACAGCAGGTTCTGCTATCTATTGCTGCATTTGCTGAAGCATCTCTGTAATACATGAACAGTACAAGGACGGGTCACATCTGCAACTTCCACCATTTTGAGTTACCTCCTTTGGTATATGGTTTTGGAGGTATCTTTCTTGCTCCAGTCTAAAGAACTCAGCCTGATACACTAAAGCAGTCATTTTTTCTGCTTACAAACCCTAGCCAAATTAAGGAACTTGTGAAGTTGTTTGAATACATGACAGTTGTGTTACTTAGACTGTATTTCCAAACTATTCATGCTTACCATGACAAATGTGATTGTTCAGATTGATGCCCTGGAGACTGTTTTGCAGTCTGTCCTTGAAGCCAAACCTCATCCAGAATCTGCTGAAGAAGTCAAGGGATTAGAGCAGAAGTCTCAGTGTGCAGAATCAGAAGAAACAGAGCAATCTAAAGCACCTGAGTACTACAGTCGATTCAAAGTAAGAGAGTTTCATTTATTTAAATATCCTAAGCTGTAGTAGATCTCTGTGATACATACTAGAAAATATGTATGCTGACTTACTGTGGCTAATAGACTGACACCAGTGTCAGTCTATTTGGAGTTCTACTTGACATTTTTGCAACTGATGTCACCTTACGTTTTCACTTCTTCAAACAGGAAGCAGCAAAGATGTAAATGCTCAAGGCCACTTGTCTTTTGTATGTCTGCAGGGATTTTATCTTCACTTTTCATACATCAAAACGATAAGTCCTGTTCGCATAAGTGTTATGTCATTAGAGACCCATTGTCTGACCTTGTATGGGCTCTTGCTCATTAAAATTAATTATAATAGCATGAGACCATCCTCAATTTATTGTCCGTTTGTGTACGCTACAATTATTTAGGAGTGTTGCATCCTGTACTTTCAGTCTGGGGAATTAAATCAGGCTTTATCACCTCTCTTTTATCTTTAGATTGTCGTGCTGATGATAACAGTAAGAAAAACAGCTATTCATTACTGCATATCTGTATAACAAGTGCATTTTATTTGATCATCTCGTACCTATATAATGAGCTCATTTTATTTTATCATCTCTGATTTGTGCTGTGGTAAAAATCAAATACCCTAGGTTGAAACTCATCTTATTAATAGTTCCAGGAGCAGTACTAATCTCATAGCCTATCAGGTCCCTTGCTCCTGTCACTTGGATGGCTGTGACCTTGCACAGTTGTTCTGGATACAGACTGTTCTGTAGAAATTGCGGAAGTTAAAAGACGAGTAACCTGTGGTTTCACCTCACACACACAGACTTTTCCTTTCTTTAATTTTTATTTACACAACTTTGCCACTAATCTTTAGATATTAAACTTGCTTTGTAGGCAGTTAGAACTTTTTAATTAAAGTGTTTGGGAATCAGTGGGTGCTCAGCATGTGGTAATTAATGCATGGATGAATTACGGTGAATTAGGTAAACACAAGTGCCCTTTGAAAGAGGGAGTGAGACATTTTTATGTGTCTCTCATTGTCTATCCAATGTCTAGCCTTGAAGAAAATAATGTGGAGTGCTCAAAACCAGGCCTGAATATCAAACTGGGGACAGGCTAGTGCCAAAAGAGTAGTTTTCTTCTCACCTCAACCTTTCCTGAAGTTCCATAATTAATCCCCTTTCAGGCCCTGACTGAGTGCCCTGACTTTGAGCCGAAAAACTACAGACCCAATGCTTGCCTCCTAAGATCCCACCAGGAAAGGCTGCATATGAGAAAGACATAGCCCTCATGTGGAGTCTAGGCATCCAACAGTAATTATATGTCCATAAACCACAATTTCAGGTTGTCTTAATGAGAAAAGGGGCTCTCAAGTCAGAATGCCATTTCAGCAAAGCCTGAAAGAGTTCTCAAACTCTCCTCTCAAATCTATTAGGACAGCAGTAGCCACTCTTCTGAGCTTAATCCTGGACACTTACAGGTGTCGTTCACAGGGCAGAGTAGTGCATTAGAAATCCATACAAGTGTGAGGGAAGGTGGCAGCTCTGAAGCAACCTTCTGCTGTGTGCATTAAGAGCTGCTGTCCCAGTACAGACCACCTGCTCTTCTGTGTAACCCCAGCAAAGGGTTTGCACTTCTGCTGCTGAAAACAATTTGGTTGCACTTTGTCCAGCCCTGCATTAGCCAGCACATCTCAGTCTTTCTGCTTGAGCTCAAAACCAATTGCTTCTGCCTCCTGCATGTCCAGTTCTCTTTCACAAATAACACATCTCAGAATACAAGGGAAAGTACATGGATTTGCTCCAGACATACACATACCCCTCCATTATATTCCGTGGAATGGACTCAGTGTCTCATACCAACCTTCAGAACAGCTATTTATGGAAGTACCTGAAAAAGCCATGGCAGCCTAACAGATATGGATACATGTCCTTCACTTCCACTAAAACAAATGGAACTTGAGGGCATTTGGCTCTTTCCAGATAAAGCCTCTAGAGCTGTAATCTAGACACTGACACTGTCATTTGTGTTGTAATTACCCGTTTTCAGATCCTGTATGCTGAGACTATTCAGTACAGTGCTCCTCAGGCAATTCCTTCCATCTGTGTCAATGATCAGTGGGCAAACATTTCACGTAAATGCTGGGAAGGCCTTCCCTAACTGACTGCATGCAGAGCCCTGGAGACTGCTTATAAAAATCAATGATTTAACCGCTTAAGAATGGGCCCTTTTGGTACCTGCAGGATGTGCAGCCTTCTGGTTTCCTAAATTAATTTTACTGATATATCACAGAAGAGCAGGGAGTATTCCAGAAGTTCAGTGATACCAGTAATGGTTTAAGGGACAAGACCTGCTACTTTCCAGTTTGTTGCCTTTTTGTAGTTGCACTTCATACTGTTTAAATTCAGTGCATAAAGCCCCTTTTCAGCACATCCTTGGTAGAGACTAAAAGTAAGAGTCTGAAGAATCTAAACCAATTACATTTAAACTGCGTGTCTAATCTGTAAACGTGAGCATAGTTGTCAGATTCCTTCCCCAAACCCAAGCTGTACTCTCTTCACTTTTCTCACTGGTGCCTTGTATACTTACTTACTGATACCTCAAGCAAAACAGAGACTAATACACCTAAATAAGTTTATTGAGTTTGGTTTTAGTCCATTAGCTTTGAAGACATTGGCTTTGTTTTTATTCTTTATCATAAAATTAAAAACCCAGACAGAGCCAAATACCAAGCCCCCCCAGACCTGCATGTCTAGCATTTTAAAGAGTCTTTAATCTGCTCTCTGTCCAGTTCAAACCTTCAAGGGCCTAATAAAACACAACAAAGCCTGCAGTTGTGCTGGCTAAGGGAGAGAGAAGTGGAGAGGCCTCAGAAGGGATGTGGTAGTTTCAACCCTAAGAACAAGGCAGTCTCCAGCCAGGAGCTGAGAAGCAGTGCCTTTGCAGATTATTGCCAGCATGGGCTCAGGTAAAAGAAACATTGTTTCTTTTACAATGCATAAGCTTTCAGTTATAGCTGGAAGTCTGGATATCTGCATAGCTCTCCATTTTGTTTGGAGGTGAATGATTCCCACATCTTCTTTCCATTATCCTTCAATGCAAAACAAGAAGTTTTATACAAATGAAAGATGTATGGATGTACCTTTCTGTAGAATGCATACTTTCTTTACACATTTCTGTAAGTGCTGGGCGCAGTAAAGTCTTTTATTTAAAAGAACAATTGGGAAAATATGTTTCTATCTAATGAGTGAACAAGGGATACAAAATCTTCCAGTGCCATGTCATCTCCTCCTTGGTTGTATATCTGCACTTCTAAGGCAATTAATCAGAGTGTTAGTGAGCCATCAGGCTAAAGATTCCAGAAAGCCAGAAACAGTATCACTGCATGATTCATCATCTTAAGTGAATTAACATATTTATGCTGCATGAAATCTAGGTAAGTAAAGCTTGAGAAAGAAAAAATGCAGTTTCTTGCTGAGTTACTCTGCTCTTAGTTTTGAAAAAAATTTTGAAAAAAATATCATTTAACAGTGTTGTGTAGTCTGTGTAAGCATAGTCACCCTTCGGATCGCAGTAACTTAGGAACAAAAATCATGGGAGTAACTTAGTATGCTGTTAAAACATTTGAAATGACATGCATCTGTTGAGAGGGATGCTAATTAATGCAGGCAGTGTGGATCAAATCATCCAGCTGGTTTTGAGGTAAGACACAAAACCAAAGTGTTTAGATTATATTTATTGTGGTTGTCTGGTCAGCTGATCTTTGTTAATATCAAATAAATGAACTTGGAAAAAGAAGAGATTTTCAGTGGTTAATGAAACTGAAACATCGTTGGTTTAGTTTTGTTGCTCAAAAAAAAAATATTCTTGATAATAGCATTCCAAGAAATGGTACCAATTACCACAGTTCAAACACTTTGCTGTGACAGTCACCAGGCCTGTATAGCCGAGGTAATAATAATAATAATAATAATGCAAACAGTGATGTATTGGTTATGGGGAAGTATTTTGTGGCTGATTATTTTGTGATTGACTCGCTCTCTCCTTCACACTCCCTACCAAATCTCTTTTTATGACAGGAGCTGTACTCCAAGCTGTATTCACTTGGCAAGGTTGAATCTGAAAGCCTGTTAACTCTGACCACCAAACTTGTCAAGGAAAAGATGCCAGCATGTGAAGTGGAAGACATGGCCAAACATGAGCAGAAGCTAAAGGAGTGGGAAGAAGAGCAAATACTTCTCATTGAGAGAGAAAGAGAGTTGAGAGAAAAGGCTAAGCAGGAAATGGAAGCTAGGAAGCTAGCTAAAGCATCTGCTTAGTACTGGAACTAGGAATGCAGAGGTATTCATTCCTCTGTCTGTGAACACAAGTGCTCACCATTATTAATATTTCACTTCAATCATACTGCATGTGTGACAGTATGTGACTGCTATATGCAAATTAAACATCCCATTTTGTCTGTTTCCCAAAATAAAGCAAATGTGATTTAGAAATCTTCCTCCTGTATATGATGTGTTTTCCTCCTACCGTCAGCCAGGCAAGGGATGGGATAGAGACAACACAAAGAAACAAAGGCATAAGGACTAGCTTGCCTGTGATGAAAGGTCTAGAGAGTGGAAAGAACGAAAGAAGAGGGAAGAATTTCAAACAGAACTTGTTTCAGTAGGGTTTTCTCACAGGAAAGAATGCCATTGCTACTCTGAACTTCAAACACTAAGAGGATTAACGTATATCGATTGCTTTTTTTTTCTTTTTTTCCAACCCGTTTGGAAAATTCAGGCTACTAATGCATGGAGCTGGAAGCCTAATTTTCACCCTAGAGAGTTAGCACTTGTACAGCACTCAGATGTGCGTTTCCTGTAAGGATGTTAAAAATTTCTGACTTTGCTAGTGCTGCTTTGCTCCATTTCGAATGTCGCTAGAGAAACATGCACAATCATCTTGGCACACACCAAGGAGCCTCATACTGCAGTGCAGTTTCCTTTTATATTCTGGGCGCTGTTTCATGAGGTTTTTGACGTAATTCCTTTCACAGCCCCATTCTTCGTATCCATAAAACAATGTATCTATTCACAAAAGCACAAGGAAATGTCAAGGGAGCAAAGGATCATGGTGCGTTGGTTGTAATGCATCAGCATCCATCCCTGCTTACATTCCCTATCACCACTGAATCTCACCAGCTGCAGCCAGCAAGTTTTAGCAGAGCATGGCAGGACAAGGTCCTTTGAAACAGGGGGACCAGAGCAACAGCACTGTATAATTGCAGCTTGTTTTGGCAACAGGATTCTTGTTTCACTGTGCTTTATCAGAGGGTCTAATAAGCATTTGCAGTTTTTATTGTACATCTATCTAGTTTTACAGTGATAAAACTCACTTCACAAACTCATTGTAAATCCAGTGAGAACATGCTACAAATCCATGAATTTGTTTTAAGTGTAGGAAAGTATCACAGATACAGCACACACCAGATATCTTTCTTAATCCCAGCAAAAACAGAGCCTGATTGTTCTTTCATGTCCAAGAACTTGGCAACTTGGCACTAAGGTCCTTCACCCCATCTTGTCAGCAGGTCCCATAGTTTCTCCCATACTTCAGTAAGGGAGTGCTGTTTCCAACCAGGAAAGTGGGTGATTTAGTGGCTTGGCCAGCAGTGGCCTGGGCAGTTTGAGAAAAGTCTCCTGAAATTCTTTTCCTCTTTCTTGGTCTGAATGCTTTCTGATTACTGGGAGAAGTTAGGGAGCCTTAAGGGAGAGTAGAAGACCAAACACACTCTAAGAACAATTTCCTTAAAGCTGGGTGGCTTTAAAGGGGTCATCACTCCTAGCTGAGCCACAGGAGAATGTAGGGTCCCTTCCCTGACCACATATTTCAGTTCTTCGGTATCAGAACGTGGGTTATAGCTCCAAAGGTTCACAAGCACTCCTGTATCCAGATTCCTCTATGAGCTTCTCTCTACAGGCATCAGCTTTTGGGGTATCC
>VYXB01007981.1:166319-180399 GCA_013397135.1 Pachyramphus minor | reverse complement strand
CACAGTTTTAAGACCCTCCTTAGAGGCTGACATGGCCTCTAGCCACTGAAGCACCTGATCCTGTTGCTTGTGAGACACCATTCAGGCTAGACCAGAACAGACAGGGACATATTTCTCCTTGGTTCTCCAAGTTCTGGCCTCTGTTTCTTGGCAGCATAAGGAGTCTGTTTCTGGCCCAACCTCCATCCTCCCTCCCACTGCTGATAGATACGCCAGGCTGCTAATGCTAACTGAGCTCCAGCAAGCTGCCTGCTGCCGTGTTCCTGCAGTCTCACAGAGCACACTGCACTTCCCCCACAACTAACCTCCCTTTCCATTTCTTGAGGCTTAAGTATTACAGCAATCGGAGTAAAAAAAAAAAGCCCCTGTGAGGTCTGAGTGGCCTGTTAATGAATATCACAGGTTGCCTCCTTGTTTTACTCCAGGCACTGTAGGTTGGAATGCGCTGAGCCCGGTTCAAAGCATAAACTTGAAACAGTATAGATATAACCTTTCTCTGCCTTTTCCCCCATGTCCTCCCATATCCCCCTCTGCCCTTGGGAGAAGGAGATTTCCTTGTCAAATGCTCTGCAGGATGCAAAGCAGATTCCTGGGGCCAGATGAAGGATGCTGAACCCAAGACCTGCAGCAGAGGGTCCATACTGTTTGTGACTTAAGAAGCCAATTTTTTTGCCAAGCCCTCTCATTTATGTGTCTGCTCAATTTTACCCTGAGCGAGAAACTACTTCTGACAAATCTACCAGCTGGACCAGCTGCACAGCAGTGCCCCTCCTCCCCTCATGCCCCAGCCAAGTATTTCTTCATGGACCAGTAGCTACTATCTTGCTCCTCCCCACCCAGGTTTCATCATGGTCTCAACAGCAACCAGTTTCTAATGTTTTGTCTAGCCAAACTGTTTTCACACCTAGCAAATCCTCACAATTCAAGTGTACCTGCACACTCTTGAATTCTCCAGCAATCCTCATTGCTGCTTGCTTTAGAATCATAGAATCATAGAATCAGGTGGGTTGGAAAGGACCTCTAAGATCATAAAGTCCAACCCTTGATCCACTACCACCTCTTAATCCCTTTCAAGTTCTTCCTATGTATCATACTGCATTTGTTTCTTCCTCTTCTCTAAGAGACTGGCCATGTCTCTGCCCTGCATCCACATCTCAGTGGTGCAAGCCACCTGGGGTACGAAGTGCTCAGGCACCCTGAGTCTTGAGGACTCTGGACACAGCTGAGTCTCAAGAGGCTGGAAACATGAATTAGCAATTGAAGCTTGAGGGAAGGGAGGAAGGTACTCTCTCCTCTTTGGTGCTTTCTCCTACCTGCTGGCTTAGAGCAGAGTCAACAATAAGACAAATTGTGAGAGAGGCTAATTTAGTGACCAGTGCTGTTCAGGCATGTGCTTGTCTTCCTGAGGAAGACACGGATAGTAGCTTTGTACCAAATGCAGCGGCAGGAAAAATAAACAGAACTTGGCTTGGCTTAATTGCTTTTTTCCTTCCTGTTCCAGGAAAACTAATATAGATTTGACTATTTGCCCCCTTGCATAAATCACGTTGCACACACAACCCACTTTTTACCTGCTTGCTGAAACACTCTGAAATTAGGCCCCAGGTAATCAAAAGCCCTTCTGTCCAGATGCCTATGGCTGTGTGTGCACTGCTGTGTTAGCCATCACCTGCTGTGATGCAGCTGTCCACATTTAGAAGGGGGAGGGTGGAGAAGTCATATGGCTGCTTTTGATCGGCTGCTGCTTAAATGTGAGCTCTGATGCTAAGGGAAGAATGTTGATGTGTATATATGCATATATAAAAATTAGTTTTGTGCTCTACAAACACAAAAAGCTCTGAGTTCATACAGCCCTGCTCCCTGGTACTTGATTTGATGCAAGCTCACAACCCAATAAGCATTTCCTCACTAGAATACTCTTAAGTTTTTGAAATGTTTCTGGTTCTTGCTGTACTGTTTCAGACAGCTGCCTAGACCTTTCTATATGTGAGTGAGACTGGCTGAATATATCCTGGAGGGGACACACCAAAATGTTTCTTGGTAGTAACACTGTCTCATTTTTTTGGATCACCTCTCCCTGAAACACTCTTTCACATCCTGTTTTCATTTGACTACAGCTGTGATTTGGATTAAAGCTGTTGCCATTTCTCCCTTGTCAGTTTGTTTCTAAATCACAGGAGCACATCTTTCTTCATGCAAGTTTTTAAATCATTTCCCTATTCATTGTCTTGATGTCTGTATAGCTAAGGCAGGGGAAAATCTCCCACTGCTATAAGCAGTACATTGGCATGCACAGTCACTGAGCTGTGACAAGCAGCCCAAATAATACCTGACTGTAGCATTGCTAGACTTGCACATACCGGACAGTGTTAATAGCTCTCCTGTGTTTTCCCAAGTGTGGAAGAGACCATTCAACAATACTAGCAAAAAGGAACAGAAACCAGTACAAACACAAGCCTGCTTGGTATGCTGGTAAGAATTTGGCTGCTTCTAGGAGAAGAAAAAGCAGCACTTAAAAGGTTAAAGCTCTTCCTTTTAATTGAAAAAAGCAGCATCCCAATTCAAATCCATGGCAGACACCAAACACACTGCTGATGAGGCAAGCAGATATGTAACTCTTCCTCCCACGAGTGTTACTGGCAGAACACTTCTAGTGAAGCGTTGAAGGTCATTATCCATTTTTCACAAGAGGAAAACTACATATTTATTCTCTGGCAAGTCAAATAAATGTTGCCAGAAGCCTTGTGCAGATGGGCCCTATTTATTGTAACACTTGCCGAGATAAGGTTACAAGATGCTTTCAGACCTGGTCAAACCCCTGCTTCAAGCACCTGCTCCCTCCATCAGTGGCCTGTCCCAGCTGCTTTCCTGCCCAGCCCAGGGCTCTTCGGTCACCCTAAAACTGTGGGAGAAGGATGATGTTCCACAGCTTCAGAGGAAAGTTGGCTGGTACAGGATGGTTTGACCTGAGCAGTCATCACTGTGCTGCTGAGACATGCAGAAAACAGCCTGGGACACAAGTTACCAAGTGTCCTCTCTTCCCCTGCCTCCTCAGGAAGCTGGAGTCAATAGTTACAAAAGGGAATTGCATCACTGATTTTGAGGGATACAAGATGTGGTCTGCTGAATAGCATCTGACTTTGCTGGGTTTCCTGGTCTGCTTATGTACAAACTAGAATTCAACCTTGCAAAATGTATTTGAGTATCTGTGGAAAGTAAAGTTAAATTTACCTTTTCAGAAATTGAATTATAGAAAATGTTGAGATGAGGAAAAGGCTTTTGAATTGTAGAAGAGGAACTGCTGGTGACAGTCTGAACTTGGGACAGATTTCAAAATAAAACTGTGGAGAACAAAGTGTAGGTCAAGAATTAGTGACATAACATTAATTCAAGAGTTACTTAAGATGATAAACATGTGCTAGAGAACTCTCCCACCTACTCTAGATCAATGTCCCCTCACAAATGAAAGTTGTCACTGAACTTGGCTAGCAATTGCATAGTACTAACTCTGTTGCTACTCTTAAACCTTTCTGATGAACTCAAGTCCACTCAACCCATTCTAAATTGCAGATGCCTCAGGCACAGAAATAGTATTAGAGATCCATTGACAAGCACATTAGATTATCAGGACAAAATTCATCTTCCAATATGTCTTGTTTATGGCAAATTCTGACAAATCTTCCCTTAAAGGATTTGGGTAAAGAAATTTTCAAGCCTGTTCTGATCCTTACATATGGTAACTGCTGCTATAATTTCATCGTTGGAAACTGTAAACTCTTCCTGGAAATTGCACTCTGGAGTGGGGTTCATATTATGTATTTAAGTGGCTCAGTGGTTCAGTTTACCTTCAATGCTTTAAGCTAAGAGTGTAACAGGTGAGCTGAGGGAACATAACATGATGTTTGTAAAAGCTCAATCAAAATTAATTTCTGGACCTGAATTGATATAGAGGATGAAACTGTAGCACACACAGGCATTGTTATGTGTATTTAGCTTTATTTGTATTAGGACATAAGTTCCAGCTGTTTCAGTTTTCTTTTGTGTTATTCCCAAGCATGGGTGTTGGGCTGAGCTGCAGTATGATGTGTGAATCATGGCAGTGTTTTGGCAGTGAAGCTGACATCAGATGCACAGTCAGCCTCCACCTTGCCAGCTATTCACAGTGGTTCTGGTAATGCTGGAGCTGTTGAAGTGCAGAGAAGCAGCCACATCAGGCATTAAGGATCTCTGAGAACCAGAGAACAGTGCTTGTGCAGACTACAGTGCCTTCTGATTTAGTTCTGCAGTTCTCCTTTGGATTTCATTTCTGGTGGAAATCATGCTGTGTGATAGTCCAAAATCAGCAAATACCCTGGAACAATGAAGGCACTCAGCATTACTCAGCCTCTGGTAGTTTTGGGCTGAATCTGAAGAAGGCATAGACAGCACAACAGAGGACAGTGCATGCTAGTGTGACTAGTCTTGTCTCTGGTAAATGAGAACTGGGACTACAGAAGTAGTCCGTGGCCCAAAACTGTTGAGTGAAGGATGTGGGCAACACTCATGTGCTCAGAGACATACTTTAAAAAGCCAAGGAGCTTTGCAGCAGTGCTGGGCATGAGCTGGATCACTGTAGTTCTTACTCAAGAGACCTCTCAAAATTTCTTTTTTGGCCCATCAATGACCAATGCAGCGCTACAATTTCCTCCCATCCACAGAACACTAGCAATCAGCATTAAACTGTCCACAGGTCAAGGATGCCACAAGACTGTTCCTTCCTTTTAGATAGACTGAAAAGATGAGAGGGACCATCATGTTCCTATACCATCTAAAACACTTCATAAGCTGATTGAATTTTTGGTTCCACCTGTGCAAATCCAGAACTTCACTCTGCCACTGCAAGATAATAATTTTGACTGAAGCCTATCCTGACCTCCTTTGCAAAATCATTTTAATATATTTTAAGTAGTGTCAGACTACTCTACCACAACAGCTCAGAAAACCTGGATGTATGCATATGCAGAATTATGCTTAGGATGTAAGACTTGCAGCACTTGACTCCCCTCATCTAGTCATCATTTTCTTCTACTTCACCATGCCCAGCCCAATTCAAGTCAAGTGCAGTATTTCTTATTAGTGTCATAAGAAGTTTTCAAATGAAATCCTGGATGTTGGAGATGGTTAAGGGCCCACAAAAAGAGACTGCCATCTCAGGGTGAAGGAAATCCCCCAGAACCTCTGCTCCTCCTGGGAGTGAGCTCCCCTTGCACCTTGCTGCCACAGATTTTACCTGCTTTATGTCATTACCATCTCTTTGAGATAAAAACATTGCCTGCTGCACGTCACCTCAGCATGCATCACAGCAGCAAGGAGAACTACAAGCGCTGAAAGCCTGATCGTAGCAGTAGAGGAAGTCTGATGTTTATAGAAAAAAAACCACCTAAACTGAGGGCCCAGCTTCCCCAAAAGCTCTATCCCCTCTCACTGAGATGACTGAGCAGTAACAGTCAGGAAGGGTCCCCATCTACTGGAGACAAGCTGCACATTTTTGTTTAACTGCTATAACTTTGGAAAAGATCTCTTTTCCAAGCCGGGGTGAGCCAGTTTGATGTAACTTTATTGGGTATCATCTCTGACACAGCCCCTTGAACATGTACTTATTGAAAATGAGGTATTTCTCATTCTGCTGAGGAATACAGAAATGAGAACAACAAAGAGAAGCCACATCATGGTACATCATGGTAATGTTTTACACCACAAGAGATAGAAGTAATATTCCACATTTATTTTCCAACTTGTAAAGAGAGATTGGGATTTATCTGATATTTAAATAGTCGTTGATCTTTAGAAAAAAAATCCTCTATAGTAGGTTATCATGACTAAAGGAAAGGGAAAACTTAAAAATACATTCATACACAAAGACAAGAAACATGTCAACACCACTTTACCACTTTTGTATTTTATTGTGGAACTGAGTTTGTTTCCTTTACATCAAATATCCTCAATGGAAGAGGGGATATTGCACACAAATATCATAAAAGCACTACATATTACTTTCACTGGAAACTAATTTTCTACATTAGATATGACTGGATAGAATAGAAGTGATGCAGGATTATAAGACATAATACCATACACAGCTGCAGACTGACACAAACACCGTTCAGAACAAGAGAGAGGAGGTGTGTGAGGTGCTTCTCAGCCAGCAACAAGACTTTCTTTCCATAGTTTGGAAGATAATGGCTGCATGCAAATGAATGAAAGCATGTTTCAGATTTCATCTTTTACAGTTGTGATTACAGCCCAGTCTTGAAGAGGTAGCCCCTGCCACCTGGAGTTCCTAGCTAGTCTAGTAGAGAGAAGCTGCTTTCAACATTTTTATTTTCTATATTTTATGCCATTGTTTTATTTAATTACTTAATTTTTTTAGATTTTTTTTTTGTAGTCATAACAAATAGACTTTTTTCTTTTTTTTTTTTTAATTTTAAATAGCAAACATTTTTAAACCAGGTGAATAATATAATTGCATTCTAAGAAACGCTTACCCCTAGATGCTCTTAGTGTTTTTTCAATTGCTAAGTGAAAAGATGAAAGTTTGCGGTTTCTTTCAAGTGTAAACATTTTTTTTTCATCTTCTAGTAAATCCAGATCAACAAAATTACCATTTCTCTCAAAAACATCATTACTGAGCAAGAACCTCTGGCGACAGATGAACAAAGAGAAGCGTATGACAGAAATGTCCCAAATGCACAGTAAGTGCTCTTTGGAGTTCATTTGCTTATGGTGTGAGGGATTGAAAATTCAATTAACAAATTTATTAAATCTTAGTAAAAGAGTACCAGAACTCTCCTAAAATGCATAAGCTATCATAGACAATTAAAAAAACCCCAACATTCATATACACAGTTATCTCCATTCACCACAGTATGTAAAGTAAGTAAAAAAAAAAATCAAAAGTGATTTCTATGAAAGATGGGGTGAAAATAGAGGTCAATGAAGTCAGACCCACCACAGGACTTTGAAAAGGCATGCAAGAGAAGCCCTGTCCAAGTTCAGGAGTGGGATGGGATCCCCAAAGTTAATTCTTCATTGAATTATATGAAGCAGAATATTAATAGCATAAAGATCATGACTGGGAATGCTGTTATGGGTAATACCATCACTGAAATAGAGTGTCCTTTACACTCGGATATTGAATCTTTACAATTAGAGTAATCAATAATAAACCATGCTCCTAGAAATCTATGCTGATCAACAGCACTCATCGTTAATGTACACAGTACATTTTGATGACTGTTACACTAAACTAGTTGTGTAGTACTAGGATTAGCACAGGTAGATTAGTTCCACAGGCAGAAAGACATTAAGGGCAAGAGGAGCTAATGGAGGAGCTCATTGCTGTGTTGAATCTAGGTGCCATTGCCATTTGGAAGGGAATGGATGGAAGAGGCATTAAAATACCTCAAAATAGCCAGACCAGGTTTTTAATATTCTTGTAGCAGCAAAAAAATCAAAGGTACATGTTAAGGTAATCTTTAACTGTCTAATTATCATTATTATTTCAGAAGTAAAACAAATGCTTCAGCCATCATAAACTTGCTTAGGGATATTTAAGGCTTGATTCCAATTTAATTTACAGTAGGACCAGATGACTGTAACTTCCCTGACAGTAGTGAAATTGCTCCTAATTCACAGGAGTAAGTGGTGTAAGTGAGATTAGTCACAAGACCACTGGTGTACTTAAAAGCAGTGATACAAACCATTTCAGGTATTGTCAGAAAATCAGAAAATCTGTTCCCACCCACTCAAAACATTTGAATTCTGACCTATATAATCAAGTAGACAAATCAGAAAGAATTGTAGAAATAGTGTAACTATTCTGCCAAACATTTTGCCCGTATCTTCATAGACCGTATATTATAAAAGCAGTTTGAAGCGAATGATATGAGCCCAGCAAACATGCATGTTTTCACAATACATTTCCATCTGCCTTTTGTGCCATAGTCATTCTGAGTTTAACTACTTTAAAAGTACAGCAATAAATAAGACAGCATTGCTAGAGAGACCTAAGAAAGGAGTAGACATCAAAAATAAATCAAAACCCCAACAACTGACAAATTCACAGCATTAAATGGGCCTCAGAAGCCCACATTTAGAAGACCCTAAAGCAATATTAAAGAAAACCCTCATAAAATTAGGAGTGCAAACATACACCTATTAAACAAAAATACCCTAACACTGTAAAACTGAAATAAATTATAAGTAAAGAAAATAAAATGAGGTCATAGTTCACTACATTGTGAAACTTAGTACCAGCCACAACGGTGAATCATACAGCCCAGCACATATCTCCATGCTGGAGGCCTTTATACCTTCTTTAAATTCAGATTTGCAGATCTTCTGCAACGCAACAACTTTTTTTAATTGGGATAAAATTTCCGAGATTAAAAAATCCAAACTGTCTTAAATCAAAGAGCAGTGGTGCTGTTCCTCTACAAGCAGTCCAGAGAAGGAAGGGAGACATGAAGGAGGAAAGGAAGAGTAAAATAACAGTAAAGTAAAAGGTAGGGAAAGGAAGAGGAAAGGAAGAAGAAAGGAAGAGGAAGAGAAGAGGAAATGAGAGAAGGAAAGAGGAGGAAATGAAGGAGAAAACGAAAGAGGAAGGAGTAGGAAAGGAAACAGGAAAGAGTAGGAAAGGAAAGAACAAAGAAAGGAAAGGAAAGGGAAGAACAAGGAAAGGAAAGGAAAGAACAAAAGAAAGGAAAGGAAAGGAAAGGAAAGGAAAGGAAAGGAAAGGAAAGGAAAGGACATATTTTAGCTTATTGCTTCTTCTATCTTTTTTCAAGATCTTTTGAGGATTGAGAATGTAGGTTACACCCTTGTAAGTAGCGAGCAATCAACTCAAATCCCATTTTCCATCATCATCAATAGAATAATTTTATTACCAGGGTGTCCTTCCACTCCCCTTCCACCCAAAAGGTACTGGCAGTTGACTGTTCTCAGTAAATTGTACCTCAATATCCATTCTCACTAGAATCTTAAACAACATTATTCATTTATCTTACAAAACTACTAAAAAAATTGCCTTCACCTGAAAAATTTTTCTTTGCATTTACCTGCAAATGAAAATGTTTGTTAAAAAATCATGTATTAAAAGTTCACGCAGCACTAAAAAAAAAAAAAAAGGTTTCTGTACATTTGTTCCCATGTTCACTCTTAAATTAAACCAATAAGGTAAGACAAAGGAAGGTTGAATACTGTACAGGTTCGCAGGTAATCTTTTTCATCATTCTGAATGTTTCACTAAGTTTTGTAACTCTGATACTGGACACCACTTCAATCTTGCTTCTACAGTATGAAAGAAACTTTCAAAAAAAATGCTCATCTTGCCTTGTTGAGCTGTCCAAGTGCATCAATGAAGTGTTCACATAATTAACATATGTAATTCATAGCACCAAACCATTTGACCAGTCAGATAGGTTCCTAATACCACACATGCACATTCACACTTCTTTACTGCTGTAACTATGATCCTACACAGATGTTTTATAAATTCGCTGTTTCAGCATTAAAAAATAAGTGCATCAAGTTTCTTTGTACATTCAAGTCACTTTCTAAGGTAAATTGTCTACTGTATGCACTCCCAACTGCTTTGGTATTTTGTTTCAGTTAATTGACAGTGGACATGGGTGTTCAAGCATGTGGACTGGTCAGTTCTGGCTGGAGTGAGTGGGCTTTCACTGGAAGCATGCCTTAGACCAAAATTCTGCATGTTAAAAAAAAGGTTCTAGACTTCTGGATGGGGTGCAGACTACATGCATATTTGGCCTACGATTGTTATGGGATGTCAGTATGCAGGGTTCAAATTAAAGTGGAAAACTGCTGATGAGTGATTAGGCTGTACATCCCTTCCTAGCTACGTTCCATTTCTTTTTATTTTTGAGCTAACTTAATTCTTTAAAAAAGGATCCCCATAGTGATAGCTCAGATTAATACAAATTTAAAATTTTCTTCTCATGTAAGAATATAAGCAGACTGCAGTAAGCGATACATCTATTGCCATGAGACTAATGCAGAACTAATTATTTACTACGTTCTCCTCCTACCCCTCTCTCTCTTTGTGTTTCTTTAGAGGGCAAATGCCTCTACCTGGCAGAAGTCATTTGGGGTTGCTAGTGCATGGTTTCCAAATGTTCAGCAGAGATGCAACTGGAACTGCATTTTCACAGTAATTTGTACTCTACTATGGGAAGACTGTTATTTCCCTTAGCAATCAACAAAGACTGAAAAATATTAGTGACTTGCATCACTGTGACACAGTATAGCATTTGGCAGGTATATAGTTTAGCGGTTGAAATAGATGAATTGGATTTTTAGAAAAGGTGTTTTCAAATTGAAGAATTTCTGGAAGTAAAGTTTAATCTTGTGGTGCATGGTCTTGTTCTTACAGCTCGATCTTGCATGCAGGAAAAGATTCATCTTGCATAACAACAGTGCTACTGCTTGCCAAAACCATGATGTTGAGGTCCTGCTGTTTCTCATGGGTCTCTTGGTACCATTCCCTCATCACTTCCGAGTCATGCGTTGGGATTAATGTCACCTGCAACACAAAACAGAAGTTCTGATGAATGGACAACAGAAATAGTTGATAACAAAATGTCTTGGCAAGAAGCCCAAGCCAACAAGTATGTTTCCGTTTTGGAAAGAGTGGGTCTTCACACTGATACTCTTTAGATAATGGACAAATATTGTACTTACTGATTCATCGTGATGGAAAGGCATATGAAGTTTCCAAATGCATGTAATAACTGTATAAAGTGTGAAACATATGCTTTTCTTCCCTACTTACAAAATGCAACGTTTCCAAATGTGTGGATCATACATATGTTATAGTAAAAAGATGAAACAGCCAACTGGCCCTTTAGGCCAGTTCTCAACTGTTTTATTCATCAGGAACAGGTCTGAAGGGCCAGAAATGTGGGAACAGCTGAGTGCAGTTCAGCTCTGTGCTTCACTCATGTATCCTCTCTTATCATCAGTGAAACAAAGGGCCCAACCAGGGGATCGCATTCCCTGGCAGCTGCCCGTCACTCCTCAGAGGTGCTCTAGCTTCTCATAGATGTTTCCCATAGAAGTTTAAATTTCCAAGTAGATATATGAATGAAGAGCCTACCTGCATGTTACTCTCCCACTGCGCCTTGCCCTCCAGCAGGGAGTCCAGAACAGCCCTGCTTGGCTCCTCGGCTGCAGAGTCATTCCCGCTCACCACATAGTAGGATGATCGCACCCTCTTGAAAAACTCAACGTCGACATTCTTGCTATTGCTGTGGTTGGGAATGTATACCAGATCCAAATACACTGGAGGTCCTGGAGGCACTGCTGAAGATTTTGTCACCTTAGTGTTCCCAGGTCCTTTGTAGACAAAACAACAAATGTATTTATCACAGGTTGGTTAAAAACACACATTTATTAATTATTCTTATAACCACTGAGGTGAACATGTTCAATTATGGCATTACCCTCACACTTACTATTATGTTCCAGTTTTGTTGTACACCAATTATGATTGTAAGGGGAGAAAAACCTGAAAAACTGGAACTATATAATACAATAAAAAAATCACTACCACAAACAAAAACTTGGCTGAACCTTACACAGTAAAATACTACTATTATCCAACAATACTATGCAGGGCTGTGATTACTGAATTACCATTCAATAAATGGTGGTATTATTTTCCAGGTGAAGAAGTGCAGCTTTTTGAAAAATCTCATGTTCACAGGATTATAAAAGGACTATAAAGGGTCATACAGGGAGCCATGAAGATGTGCAGCAGTGCTGAAATCTTAGGTAGACAGCAAGACATGGTAGCAATTGATATGCTCAGGCTGCCTTACAGGTGCTAAGCACCTGTAATGTGAGTAGAAAGAGGGTGAAAGAGGAACTTGGAAGGACAGAGAAACTTGTAAAGCAATTCAGGGATCAGAATCAAGTGCTTGTTTGCCTGCTGTATCCTAATTTACACACCCAAATCAGCCACTTATCACAAAAAGAAGGGGGAAGCATGTCTTTTCTGCTGCATGTGGTATATATAGTACTTGTTCTAAGAGCTTCAGCCAAAAGGAAGTACAACGTTTAAACAGATTGAAAATAATAGACAAAAAAAGGTGCCTTTTGCTACAAACTAGATCATGGTGTGAACTGAAAATTGAGATTCAACCAGTAATTTTACCCAGATGATAATTGTTAATGGTCTATTAGCCTTCTGATCTTGATAAAGCTTGGTAAGCAATTATCTGAGCAATACACTCAATTTAGGGTGACACAATGTAAGGCCAGCTAAGTCCATTACAATTGTCTAGTATATCCTGCCATTCATCAAAGGGCAATACCTCAACTGATATGATAGGATTTCCTGAATTAGAAAGTTTTACCATTGGGTTTTGATACATAATATTTTATCATCTTTCATGACAAAAAATCTGTGATATTTCTTTTTGAATTGTGCATACCAACACTGAATAAGATATTAGTTGTTACCCTTTACACTTAAACATAATTACCAATAGAGCCCTGTCTTATTCCAGCATATACCTGAGAAATATGTCTTAAGGAAGAAGACTCATGTGGAGCTAAAGTGATGGAGAAATGTACACCATGAAAAACTTTGAAATGTATCTACTGGCAGAGATATGCAAATGATGGTGTAAGAAAGGAACAGTGCACTACTGAAAACGGGGAAGCTAAAGACAGTTGAATGCTGCTTTGTTTGTACAGAATCCCAGACCTTGTAAAAAAGCTTTCAACAGAACATCTGTCCTCACAGTAGCAAAATCAAAGTATACTCCAACCCTCCCTAACAAGGTCTGCCGGAAACAACAGATTAGCACAATGCCTCCTTCTGTTATCAAAGTCATATTTTATTACTACTTAGAAAATACAACAGTCGTTCAAAATGACATTAATTTCTGTATGTTTAATCATCACTGATGGCGTAAGACTTTAACTGCATTATGTGATGTACATGCTTAGTTCACTGAAGGTGCTTTTACTAAAGTTATAATTTTTTTAAATGCTCCTTTTAAAATCAATCCAGTGTAGTAATGAGAGCATCCAAAGACTGATCCTGACTTTGTCTCCCACAATATTAAACTGCATTAATTTATGTTAAAGAGAATTGTGCCTACTTATTTCCCACAATGAATAAAGGAGTTCACTTTGTTACTGATTTCACTTCACCTACAAAAGTGGTACTTTTAGTACTATTAGGTGATTAACCATTTAGACAGCTAGTATTAAAGTATTAACTTCTTTCTTTTATGTACTTTCTGGGCAAACTGACACATCAATTTTCTCAGATTACAAAAGTAAAACTACTGAATTCCATGCATTTAAATGTGGCCTTTACATGCTGGATTTACACTTACTACTGGGACTTTTTTGAGGATTTGCTACAAACCACATTCTCAGCTGATAAAAGGCTAAACTAACTTCACTGCCACAACAAAGAAAATTGTAACACTAGGGAATTGCTATTTGTCTTTACCTGTGGTTGCAGTCTTTGCTGACTTGGATGTTGTTGTGTTTGCTGCATTCTTGGTGTCCTTATCTTTCTCTTCCACTCGAGACTTTACCTCTGGATTAGAGATATTTTTGGTTGCCTTCTCCACAGATTCCTTCTTTTTAGGAGAAGCTGTTCTGGAAATTTTGTCTAAAGATTCTTTTATAGCTGGCTTTGGTGAAGCCACTTGTTTTGATTTACCATCACTTTTTTTAACAGGAGAAGATGACTTGGCCTTTGTACCCTGCTTTTTTGTCTTTGTCTTTTCTTTGAGGTCCTTCTTCAAAGGTTTGCCTAAATTCTGATCAACTGGCAGAGCTTCTGGATCAACCATGGTAACATCAGGGTGCCTAGGGGAAGGGCTGCGATCCTGCATTGGGACAGGAGGTGGGTCAATATGTTTGTATGTAATTGTCTTGTCCGTTGGAATGGTTTCTGACTCATCTTCTGAGTCAATGTTAGCATCTGCAGTGATGGAAGGACATTCCTCAGTCTCTGGGGGAACATCTGAATCAGTCTGAGATGGGGCAGACTCGCTCA
>VYXB01007981.1:79084-166051 GCA_013397135.1 Pachyramphus minor | reverse complement strand
ACTTAGAAAATACAACAGTCGTTCAAAATGACATTAATTTCTGTATGTTTAATCATCACTGATGGCGTAAGACTTTAACTGCATTATGTGATGTACATGCTTAGTTCACTGAAGGTGCTTTTACTAAAGTTATAATTTTTTTAAATGCTCCTTTTAAAATCAATCCAGTGTAGTAATGAGAGCATCCAAAGACTGATCCTGACTTTGTCTCCCACAATATTAAACTGCATTAATTTATGTTAAAGAGAATTGTGCCTACTTATTTCCCACAATGAATAAAGGAGTTCACTTTGTTACTGATTTCACTTCACCTACAAAAGTGGTACTTTTAGTACTATTAGGTGATTAACCATTTAGACAGCTAGTATTAAAGTATTAACTTCTTTCTTTTATGTACTTTCTGGGCAAACTGACACATCAATTTTCTCAGATTACAAAAGTAAAACTACTGAATTCCATGCATTTAAATGTGGCCTTTACATGCTGGATTTACACTTACTACTGGGACTTTTTTGAGGATTTGCTACAAACCACATTCTCAGCTGATAAAAGGCTAAACTAACTTCACTGCCACAACAAAGAAAATTGTAACACTAGGGAATTGCTATTTGTCTTTACCTGTGGTTGCAGTCTTTGCTGACTTGGATGTTGTTGTGTTTGCTGCATTCTTGGTGTCCTTATCTTTCTCTTCCACTCGAGACTTTACCTCTGGATTAGAGATATTTTTGGTTGCCTTCTCCACAGATTCCTTCTTTTTAGGAGAAGCTGTTCTGGAAATTTTGTCTAAAGATTCTTTTATAGCTGGCTTTGGTGAAGCCACTTGTTTTGATTTACCATCACTTTTTTTAACAGGAGAAGATGACTTGGCCTTTGTACCCTGCTTTTTTGTCTTTGTCTTTTCTTTGAGGTCCTTCTTCAAAGGTTTGCCTAAATTCTGATCAACTGGCAGAGCTTCTGGATCAACCATGGTAACATCAGGGTGCCTAGGGGAAGGGCTGCGATCCTGCATTGGGACAGGAGGTGGGTCAATATGTTTGTATGTAATTGTCTTGTCCGTTGGAATGGTTTCTGACTCATCTTCTGAGTCAATGTTAGCATCTGCAGTGATGGAAGGACATTCCTCAGTCTCTGGGGGAACATCTGAATCAGTCTGAGATGGGGCAGACTCGCTCACAGATGTGGGAGGGGTTTCATCACACTGCCGCCCTTGCTGCTTTCCCCCAGAAGGTGGCTGAGCTCCCCCAGACTGAGTTAGAGGCTTCTCTTGATCTTGAGACTGTTCTTCATTTGCAAACCACTCAAGGGGGTTTGGGTTGATAAATGAGGGTGAAAGTTCAGTTTTGGGATGTTTATACTCACAAGAGGACACAAGGCATAAGTCAACATCTTGACGGGATTCTGCTAACGATTTACATGGAGTGAAATGTGCACTTGCATCATAGGAATAGCCAGTAGCTTCAGGTGACCTGGTGGCTCTCCCAGTTGTCTCAAATGAGTAATCTGTGGCTTCAGGTGAACTGGAGGCCTTCCCAGTTGTCTCATAGGAGTAAGCCATGGCCTCTGATGACCTAGTGGTTCTCCCAGTTGTCTCATAGCAGTAGCCAACGGCTTCTGGTGACTTAGAGGTTTTTCTTGTTGTCTCATAGGAGTAATCCATAGTATCAGGTGATCTGGTAGCTTTCCCAGTTATCTCATAGGAATAATCTGTGGTCTCAGGTGATTTGGTCTTTTTTCCAGCTGTTTCATAGGAATAATCTGGGGCCCCTGGTGACCTGGTGGTTTTCCCCGTTATCTGGTAAGAATAATCTGTGACCTCAGATGACCTCATATTTTTTGCAACTATCTCATAGGAATAATCTGTACCCTCAGGTGACCTAGTAGTGTTCCTGGTTATCTCATAGGAATAATCTGTGGCTTCAGGTGACCTAGCAGTTCTTCTTGTTGTCTCATAGGAATAATCCATGGCTTGAGGTGACTTAGTAGATTTTCCAACTGCCTCATAGGAATAACTAATATTCTCTGGTGACCTAGTAGTTTTCTCTCTGGCCTCATATGAATAACTAAGTTCTTCAGGTGACTTGCTGCTTTTTTGTGAATCTTCTTTCTCTGGGCTGAGTAAAGGTTCTGGACTGTGCTTTGTTAGGGATTCCTGATAACCAAAGGCTTTGACAGAGGACACTTGCTGTGACAACAAATGTGTGTGACTAGCTGATACCGCTTCTTTGATTGCAGGAGGTGAATCTGGAAAACTAGGAGAGTACAGAGGAGAAGATTCCCTTGGAGTTAATGGAGATAGGTCAGATTTTGGTGACAGCTTTTCTCCCAGGCTCTGCACCTTTTCTGAGGTAAAAGAAGAATATAGTGACATATCTCTGTGTGGAACAGCACCTGAAAAAGTTTCCTCTGGCAGTGGTGAAGCTACCTGGGAAGGTGTATGAGCTGATGAAGTTGAGGATGAAGCTTCAATTTGAGAAACTGAAATAATTTCTGAAATATCTTTCTCTTGAGAGTAAGATGACTGCTCCACAGGTGAAATTTTCCGTGCAAAAGGAGGCTCCTGTATATCTGAAGGGCTGTAATCTACTTCTGTTGGTCCATTTTCAGATATATGGTGTATAGTAGTGCCTAGCACAGGATATTCTGGAGACTGCCTAGTAAAGTCCATTGCTAAAGACTGCTCAGGGGACTCTCGACCATATCCTACTAACATAGCTGACTGCTCAGGAGATCTGTGATCATGCACTGGTGTTCTTGATTTTGCAGTTTTAGGTGAGAAATCTGGTGGAGAAATTGACATGGGCCTTGGGCATTCTTCCTTAGATGGAGACATGTCTGTTTCCTGAAACATTGTTGGTGTTTGTACAACTGACACTGAAAGGGAATCATCAACTTCAGTAGAGTGGGGAGAACCAACCTCAGCATGCAAAGAAGGAGATACATCATCAGTAGTTGGTTCTGGAAATGAACTAGTGGCAACAGATGCTGTAGAGACAGAAGCTACTCCTTCTATATGGGAATAGGTGTCTTCTGCGACAACCTCATCAACGGGAGTTGCAGACTTGTCAGAAACAGTGCCTTCAGAAATTGACATTTTGGTATCTTCTTTCAAAGAGCCAAACTGACTGATATCTACTTGAGTTGGTGAGAAATCGTCTGCTAACTTCCGGTCATGCAAGACCAGTGAAGACTGAGAGCTGCTGGGTTCTGTATCCTCCGTTTTTCTTTCCAGGCTGAGGCCTTCCCTAATTACCATAAACTCCATGCTTTTTTCATNTTATTCTGCATTTTGCAGACTCATCTTTGACTTCACTGAACTCGAAGCTAACAGGTGTTTCTGTTGACTTTTCACTGGTTTCTGAGGGAAGCTGACTGGACTTTTCATCAGTGGGAGACTGATAATAAGGTGTGTGGCCAGCACTACCAGCAGCAGACTGTGAGGGAGATGCTACTTCTAGCGTTTTATCTTCAGGGCTTGCACAGTGCTCCTCAGCAATTTCTTGGTGTACTTCAGGCAATCTAGGAACAGGGACTGACTCAGAAGGGACCTTTATCTCATTGGGAGTAAGTGAAAAGTTCACACTACGTTCACCCAGTGGTGTTTTGGCAACAGGTGATGGAGGAGACAAACTGGCAGCTGGACTCTTGGCTGAACTACGTTTTCCATCAATATCTTCTTGACAGGGTTCTCTGATGTCTAATTTGGCAGTGCCATGGATTTCACTTTCTTTTTGCTGGTATGCATCTTGGAATGCAGATTTGCAGAATTTGTCTTCCTCTAATGAGGAAGGTGGTGAGATGGTGGAAGCTGAGGCATTATAATCCTTACCTTCTGTAGCCTCTGTTTTGGATCCTTCAGACAATCCATTAAAAGCATCTGGAAGTGGAGAAAGTTTAGGTCTAGCAAATTCTTGAGAGTACAGTGATGTCTCATACTTGGTAATGTATATATACTCTTGAGAAGGTGACTCACTTTCCTCATTGTTAGTTTCATCACTCATGACATCACGGGGTGTAGACATTTCATCCATTGGAGTTGGTTCACTGGATATTTCAATGGTAGACTGTGTATAACCTGAAGTAGCAGTGAATTCCTCAGGTGGATCTTCCCTATCTTCTTCATCAGAAACAGTGGCTTCACTTTCTGAACCACCAGGTAGTGTCTCATCATGGATAGAAGAGGCTGGTTCAATTACTGGAGACTGAGACTCCGAGCGTTTAGTTGGTGTAATTATGAGTAAGCCGTATTTATCTTCAGCTTCACCCGATTCTGCAGCTTTGTCTACCACAGCCATCACATAATCTTCTTCGGGTTCTATTTTTTCAGCTTCCTCTTCATCTCTGACGTCTTCTGCTTTGTCTTCCTCATCTTCTTCAGTCTCTTCAGTTTCTGCCTTTTCTATTGCTTCTTCCCTGTCTTCTTCAGCCCGTTCATCAGATGCCTCATAATCTGCCTTTTCAATATACGTTTCATCTTTAATGTTAGCATCTGCTTCAGTCATCATTTTTTCTGAGCCACCTGCAACTTTTCTTGCTTCTTGCATGTACGATTTTGTGGCATCCACATGTGCCTTTTCTTCTTCGTTTTCATCTCGTTCTTCAGCTTCTTCTGTCTCTGCCTTTTCTTCATAATCTCCTGCTTCAGATGATTCTTCCAAGCCAGTTCCCTCATCTTCAAACTTTTCATGGTCATCAACCCTGTGCTTTTCCACAGGTTCCAATTCTTCAGGTGTTTGTCCACACTCACCCTCAGCCTCTGTGGTAGTTACACCTTCATCAGAGGACTCAGCAGGTCCTTCATTATCCAATTTTTCTTTTTGTACTGTGCCATTGAGTTTCAGTTCATCCTTTATAAGTGCAACTTCAACTTTTGTTTCTTTTGTTGTTTCTACTTCTTCAGCTTTTAATTCCTCAAAATCCTTTGTTAAGTCCTCTGGTGAAGACATAAGGGATCTCTCTGCTTCAAGCTCCTTTCCACCGGCAGTAATTTCTGCAGCTGCTACAGTTGTGGCTCCAACTGCTGCAAGAGCAGCTTGTGTTCCACTGACTTTGAGGTCCTTCTTCACAGTTTTAACTTTTCCTTTTTCCTTTGGCTTTCCAGCAGGTATTACTTCTTTTTTAGCAGGTTCCTCCTTCTTTTGTGGTTTAGGCTTTGCTGCTGGCTTTTTGGCTTCATTTGAAGAAGGAGCTGTCTTCTTTGTTTCTTTAGGAATCTTTTTGATGTCCTTTTTGGCTTCTTTGTCTTCCTTCTTAATTTCCTTCTTCTCTTCTCTTTTAGCTTCTTTTTTAGCTTCTTTTTGTGAAGCTTCTTTCTTTATTTCCTTCTTAGTTTCCTTCTTCTCTTCCTTTTTCACCTCCTTTTTAACTTCTTTCTTGATGTCCTCTTTTTTTGTTTTCTCCTCTTTTTTGATGGGTGTTTTCTCCTCTTTTTTAGAAACCTCTTTCTTTGGTTTTTCTTTTTCCTCTTTCTTTTCTTCAGGTTTTCCTTTGACTTCCTTTTTCACTGTCTTCTCCTTCGACACTTTTGGTTTTACATCTGTACTTTGTTTTTCAGCAGTTTCAGATTTTACAAATTGTTCTTCTTTATTTGCTATGTCTTTTTCCACCACGATTGGTTTGGTCTCTACTTTTGCTTGTTTCTCTTTTTTAACTGGAACTTTTTCTTTGCTTTCCAACTTCTGAGGCTTTTCTGGTACCAGACTAAGCTTCACAGGCTCTGGTGTTTCCTCTTTAGATTCCTTTCTCACAGGCTTATTTGGTGGTGTCTTTGCAGCAGGCTTGAGACTCTCCTTGCTGTCTGTTCGTTGTTTCAACTTCGCTTGTTTCACAGCTGGACTAGCAATGTTCCCAGTTAGGTCTTTTTGTGTAACCATTGGTTGTTTAAGAAAGTCTAAGTGTTTGAGTTTTTCTAGTCCCTCTAGAATATTATATTGGGTGCTGTTTCCAGGAAACAGAACTCGGATTATTTTTTCTACAGGATTAGCTGGATGCCACACAATCAGGGATGAGACAGAGGTGAAATAGGATAATGGAATGTCTAGTTCTTGGCCATTTGGTAGCAGGAATTCAGCTTTATCTTTGTTAGTACCACTCCACTGCTGCATAAAATATTGCATCTCTTTGCTACTTTTGACAGGATTAAGCACATACATCTCAAGCTTGCCAACTCCCATTTTCTGAAATAAGATTATGGGGTCAATGGTATTTCCTGTATTTCTGAAAAGAGGTTCTGGTTTCATAGATAATTTGTTTAAATACTGGAGAGTAAAACAAGCTTCTTCTACACTCCTTTTGACTCTAAAATTAGGATCCAGGTTCTTCAGGTTCTCAGGTACATTAAGAAATACAACTCCTAAATCAGGTGAGATCAGATTTTTCATCCAGTCACTGTTGGTGGTAGACCCTTGGGACTGTTCTTCTTCTAGTTCAGCTATCTTTCGCTGAAGCATGCTATTGATTCCTGGCAGATTGTCATCTCCGATGTGAGTGAGCAGAATGGAATCTACTCTGTCCAAGTGCCGGATAAGTTTCCAAAAGCAAGACTTTCTTTCGGATCCTCCATTGATAAGCATATTGAATCCATTCACTGCAAACAATGCAGAGTCCCCTCTTCCTCCTGGGAAAATGTAACAGCAGGGTTTGGAGAGTTTCAAGAAGCCTCCTGAAGTTGGAGGTTCCAAAATGTCAAAGGGTGATGGCACTTCTACTGATTCTGACAGATACTCTGTGAATTCAGAGAGTCCTTCCATTTCGGGTAATATAGAAGCAGAGTTGAGTTTAATGTTTATAAAGTCTTGAAGGTTGTGTCTGTCAAGGTTAGAATTTTTCCAGTCCCCTTCCTCAGGGCAGAAAAGAGTTAGGCTGGCTTTGTTGGCAGGGTGTGTGGTGCTCAATAATTCACCAATCTAGGGTTATAAAACAAAAACACAAGAAGATGCACACAAGTTCACTTTTTTAATTACAATAATGTCAGAACATAGTATTTCCTGATCAATTAGATAAAACCTTTTTCATTTACTTCTGCAGTGATGAGTACCCATCCCAGAAGCCAAAGTAGCCTGTTACTACAATTAGTTCACTGCTGTATTTTTTAAAACATAAAGGAGGACCCTGTTCCTGGTTTGTATTACCCAAAGGACAACAGCACCCAAGGTTTCCTCATTCCTCCTCCGCCCTTTATAGAAGGATGTTACAAACTTTTATATTGAGAGAGTATGAGGATTATGAGGCTAATGCAGCCTGCACTGGCACATGAGTCTGCCTGATGTTCCAGTTCAATCAAAAGAGCCAGCTAAATATTTAAAGGACAAAGCACAACCTCTCAACAGCCAAAAAGTAACTGCATCATGGAGGAGCCAGCATCCTCCGAGGGACAGCTGCCATCCTGTTCCCTTTTCTCATGGGATATATCGCACCACACCATCATTACTGCAGGTCTTTCTGCAGGCTGACTCCTTAAAAGCCAGTAGTGATCCCAGATTTATCAAGATTGCCTGCAGAAGAGTTTTTCAGCACAGTGACCGTGAGATGGTGGAACTCAGGATCCTGTGTGGAGGAAGCAAAGAAGTAAGTAGGACTAGAATCCTGAACTTTGACCTCTTCAAAGACCTACTTAGAGGAATTCCATGGTTTAGGGCTCTAGAAGACCAAGAGACCTGGTCACTATTCAAGCATCACTTCCTCCAAGCTCAAGACCAGTGTATTCCCATGAGCAAGAAACTAAGCAAAGGAGGCAAGAAACTGGCATGGATGAGCAATGAGCTCCTAGCAAATCTCAAATGGAAGAAAGAAATTTATGGGATGTGGAAAAAGGGACAGGTCACATGGGAGGACTAGAGGAACCCTGTCAAAGTAAGAAGGGATGTGACAAGGAAGGCCAAGGACCACTTGGAATTGAGTTTAGCAAGGGACATCAAGGACAGCAAGAAGTGCTTTTACAAGTACATCAGCAGCAAAAGGAACATTAGGGGAACATGTGGGGCAACTGCTGAATCAGATGGGTGTCCTGGTCATGGAAGACACAGAGAAGGTGGAACTACTGAATGCCTTTTTTGCTTCAGTCTTTACTGCTGAGGCTGGCCCTCAGGAATTTCAGACCTTGGATGTAAGAGAAGAAGGCTGAAAAAGAAAGACTTTCCCTTGGTCATGGAGGGTTGGTTTAGAGATTAGCTAGATAGACCATAAATCCATGGGCTCTGATGGAATGCACCCATGGGTGCTGAGGGAGCTGGCAGATGTTGCTAAGCTACTCTCCATTATCTTTGAAAAATCATGGAGAACAGGAAAGGTGCCGGACGACTTAAGGAAAGTCAGTGTTACTCCCATCTTTAAAAAGGGCAAGAAGAAAACTACCAGCTAGTCAACCTCACCTCTATCCCTGGAAAGGTGATGGAACAGTCTTTGTGGAGGTCATCACCAATCATGTAGAAGAAAAGAAGGTCATCAGGAGTCATTACCATGGATTCACCAAGAGGAAAATCACATATGACCAATCTAATAGCCCTCTGTGATGGTATGGCAGGATGGGAGGGGATGAGGGGAGAGCAGTGCAATGTTGTCTGCCTCAACATCAGCAGAGCTTTTCATACTGTCTCCCACAGGTAAGCTCAGGAAATGTGGTTTAGATGAATTGATAGTGAAGTGGGTCAAGAACTGGCTGAATGGCAGAGCTCAGAGACTCAGGATCAGTGGAGTAGAATCCAGCTGGAGGCCTATAGTCAGTGGCATTTCCCCAGGGACTAGTGCTAGGTCCAGTCTTATTCAACTTGCTTATCAATGATATGGATGAAGCAACAGAATGTACCCTCAGCAAGTTTGATGATAAGAAACTGGGTGGAGTGGCTGATACACCTGAAGGCTGTGCTGCCATTCAGTGGGACCTGGGTAGGCTGGAGAGTTGGGAGGAGAGAACGAATTTCAACAAAGGCAAATGGAGGGTCCTGCATCTGGGCAGGAATAACCCCGAGTACCAGTACAGGTTGGGGGCCAGGTGCTGGAAAGCAGCTCTGCAGAGAAGGACCTGGAAGTCTTGGGCGATGATAAGTTGAATATAAGCCAGCAGTGTGCCCCTTTGTCCAGAAGGGCCAATGGTATCCTGGGGTGCATTGCGAAGAGCATGGCAAACAGGTGTAGGGAGGTGATCTTTCCCCTCTTCCTGGCCCTAGTGAGGCTACATTCGGAGTATTGTGTTCAATTCTGGCCTCTGCAGTTCATGAAAGACAAGAGGCTACTGGAGAGGGTCCAGCAGAAGGGCCACAAAAATGATCAGGGATCTGGAGCATCTCTCTTATGAGGAGAGACTGTGGAAGGTGGG
Organism: Pachyramphus minor; assembly: GCA_013397135.1. Taxonomy (NCBI): domain Eukaryota; kingdom Metazoa; phylum Chordata; class Aves; order Passeriformes; family Tyrannidae; genus Pachyramphus; species Pachyramphus minor. The sequence goes on along the minus strand of VYXB01007981.1, from coordinate 156,741 downwards.
CTTGTTTAGTCCAGGGAAGACTGAGAGGGGATCTCATTAATGCACATAAATATTTCAAAGGCAGGTGCCAAGAGGATGGGTGCCAGACCCTTTTGAGTGGTGCCCAGCAGTAGGATGAGGAGCAATGTCTATAAATAGAAACACCTCAACATGAGGAAAAACTTTCATGGAGGGTGGCAGAGCACTCTAAAAGGCTGTCCAGGGAGGTCATATAGTCTACTTCTCTGGAGACACTAAAAACCCACCTGGAGGCATTCCTGTGTCACCTACTATAGGTGACACAGGGACCTACAGAGGTCCCTTCCAACCCTAACTATTCTGTGATTCCGTGATTAAAAAATGAGTTATTACTTCAGAGATGGAAAGCTACAAGTTTTTGGGCCATTCACTCCAAGAAAGACATTGGAGATGCTGGTGTGTGTCAAGAGAAGGTCAACATGGCTGGTGACAGGTCAGGAGCAGAAGTCCTTTGAGGAGTGGCTATGGGAGCTGAGGTTGTTTAGCCTGGAGAAAAGGACGCTGAAAGGGTAAACTTATATGTCAACCACTACCTGAAAGGAGGCTGTAGCCAGGTGGGGGTTGTTCTCTTTTTCCAAGTAAAAAGTGACAGGATGAGAGAAAACAGTCTCAAGCAGCACCAGAGAAAGTTTAGATTGGGTATTAGGGAAAATTTCTTCCCCAGACAGCTTGTCAAACACTGGGCCAGGCATCTCAGACAAGTCATGGAGTCATCACCCCTGGAGGGATTTAAAAGATGTGTAGATGTGGTGCTTGAGGACACGGTTAGTGATAGACATAGCAGCGCTATGAAAGTGTTGGACTTGATGGTCTTACAGGTCTTTTCCAACCTAAATTCTGTGAATCTGTCTTTTTCAATCTTAACAATTCTATGAATCTATGATTTTAAGTTTTGCATTTCTGAGACTACAAAGTACAGGGCTAAAGAAAGAACCAGAAAAACCCCCAATCATTAGGCTTAAAAATGCTCTTGTCCCTAGTTTGATTTAAAACTCATGGACCACCAAATTTGAAATCTAGAGCAACTCCGTTAATTTTGACAGCATTTATTAACATCCTAGTATCAACACCAACTGCTGCAATAAAGGCACAGAAAATAAAAATTTCTATGCCGTAGTATGAAGAGGTGTTTTCTATGCCAGTCTGAACTCAAAAAGCAGTATTTGATGGTCCCAGATAAGCAGACTAACATGAAAAACTGTGACGTATTTTATACCTTATCCCAGTTCCACAGATACTTTCATGTGATTTTTTTTTTAACTGACAATTCAGTTAAATGTAGCTCATTTCTGTTCTATCTGCTCTTAACAAAGAGACCACCAAAATTCTTTAAAGAAGTAATTCAGATATAAAATGTCAGCGGAAAACATGCCAGCACATCATCATGGAGAATACCACAGCCTTTGCAGAGGCTGAAATATCAGTTCAAGATGTAAGAACAGTTTTCATAAGGATAATACTACAGCTGAATAATTGGAAATTTTTGGACCACAAGCTGTATCAACAGCAGAAATTAATATATAAAAGATTAAAGATGTTTGATTTCATTAGATCTCTTTGGGCCTCTCTGTGTGTAGGTCTCACTTCCTTTCTTTGTGTTACATAACTTATTTTCAGCACTTACTGAAAATAGGACTCAACAAAGATACAGTGGCTGTTTTTTTGTGTTGTTTTTGTTGGTTTTTTTAAAGTCCAACCAACAGATAAATAAAGCTGAAAATAAATATTTTCTACATTCCTTTGCCATCCTTTGTCAAATATCCAAACCATTTGACAGGAATATAAATTAATCTCATCCATGTATCAGACATGGCCCTATCTGAAAGGAAGCAAATGAAAAAGCAAAATAAAACAAAATAAATGGAGAAAAGGCTGAAAAGGTTGAAGGATAAGGACAATAGGGTAAGCATTGCTGTTGTCTATTGTAGAAATAAGCAAAGACAGGCAGCACAGACCACAGCCCTGAAATGGATTTAGGATCTCAATGAGATGTCTCCGGTCAGGGTTGAAAACACATTATTAGGGAGAGTGAAGTGTAGTAGAAAATCACTTCCTCTGAATGAATAAATCCAAGTCTGTTGCATACATAAGGAGATAACTTGAATAAAGACTATTTATCATAAAGAGCCAATTTTCTGCCTAGGTAAAAAAATCAAATGGTAATATAGTGGCATAAGAATATACCATGCCAATGAATATACTGCACCAAGGCTTGGGGTTAGTCCTCTCCCATTTATATTATACCATATCTGGATTTATGCTCCATACTTCTAAATTCTGACTTTTTGCTCCTAAAAGTTGGCATGCAGAATGCAGTGTTAAGCCACTGGTAGTCCAAGCCAATGAAAATTTGAAGAAAGATTAATCCTGACACAGATCAAAATTGTTAGGAACAGCAAGTTCAGAAATACCCCATTAAAGGTTTCAATGGGTTTGCATTTCAAATGGTGACCACTCATTTCACAAGATGAAGATGTAACTGCTCCTTCTCCTCTCCAAATTCAAAGTCAATCTGGGAGCATAGAAATGTGCCCATGAACCTGATAGTCTTTGTGAACATTTAGAGACATCTGTTGAGGAATCCTTAAGTTTTAAAGGTGCTAGTGAAGACAAATAGCAAGTTGGCTGCTCAGAGAAAACACAATATTGTTTCCTACCCTGAACCACAGAGATGCTTTTGTTGAAGAAGCAGGGGACTATGTAATTTTCAACCTTTCAGCATCAGAGAAATTGCAAATCCTACTTTTAGACATTGTATGAAGGGAGCTCTACATATTAGAAATGGATTTCTGGTTAGATTTTATACAAGTATCTCCCAAAGGGTATTTACTTATGTGTAAGCACATTCCTTGACCATAGCACAGGTTTGGCCCTGTGAAGTAAAAATGGGCAGAGGCCAGAAACACCAACTCTATGAAGTACTTCAAACAGTACATCAAACCTTACATGCTTATAGAATCATAGAATTGTTTAGGTTGCAAAAGACCCTCAAGATCATTGAGTCCAACCGTGAACCTTGCACTGGCAAGCCCACCGGGATCAGGGCTGCACATGAATTCTTTCATCTCATCACCACTTAGAAAACAACGTACCACTTTTTTCTAGACCTTTTTTATTATCTTCTTTTTTTTCCCGAGTTTTTCAAAAATGTCACACACGCAAACTGCAGTATGGCAAGCGTGATCTTTCTTTGATTTTGTGAAAACTTGCAGAAACAGCAAGACCCTGAGGCTTCAGAAACAATAGGCTGGAAGCCAACGCTTGCCAAGAGCCATGCCAGCTGACTGGTGAGCACACTGCCAGCTGCAGTGACAAGCCAAATGAGCCTTACTCATAGCCCATGGGAGTATGCCCTGCACACCTACTACTGTGGCAATCCCTCAGCGGCTGTAACTGATGGACAACTCCCCCCACTCCTTCGTTTTCAAACCAACAGTTTTGTTTCCTAACGGTAATGGTGTCATTTGCCCCTAGTTTTGCATTTATCACAGAATCACAGAAACAACCAGGCTGGAAAAGACCTCTGACTGAGATCGTTGAGTTCCAACCTATGTAGTCATACAGTAATTATGTGTCGCTAATTAGAGATGTAAGGATGTAATGTTTGTAATTTCAGAGAAAAGAAACTCTGAGAAGTGCCAGTGAGTACTAGGTGTCATGCATGTTTCAGAGAGCAGGAATCCAGTTCTTTCCCTAACCTACAAACATATGCTGAACAAAGAGGCTCTGGGAAGAGACCACATGAATACAATAAGGCCATGCAAACTTTGCTTTCTCACTTTTAAACTTTCTAATCTCAGTCCACTGACATGCTACTAATTAATACTGGAAACTAAATCCCTAGGCATGCAGCCATCCAGTTTATTTAAATATATACTTTACACAGCAGCCAAACTAAGTGTGACAGCTTGTTTACTATGGATTCCTGCCCTATGGGAGCTTTCAGACACAATACATTAAGAAAGACAGCAAAATAATACGTCATGAAACAAATGGTATTAAATACTGGTATAGCTCATGTTTATCTTTGTGGTATGTAAAAATCACAAGTTTTACAGATTCATTGGCCAAATTTTAAATACTAATATAAAGAAGTTAAGCATGTATATAGTACAAAAAAATACAACTATTCCAACAGCTACCCTCTGTCTTATTACTGCCACCAATTATTTAACAGCCACCACATAAGAACCTGGTGTCAAGTTCAATTTAACTGCTTTGTATGTGAACCTCAGATGAACAACCTGTATATTTTAAACACACTACTATCTCCTTCCATTGTCAAAGGTTGCTTTATTTTCTCTTTCTGAAAGTTGTAATTTAATTCCCCAAATCAAAATTTAATGCTTTTGTTGAGCAATTTACATGAAATCTAAAGTAAAATAAATAAATATTTTGAAGCCTATAATGAAGAATAAAGATCAGCAGCACCAGGCTGCCTAAGCTAACTCTATCAGAGAGCCATTTTTAGTATTCTAGAAACCTCTGCCATCACACAACAATGTATGGAAGACACTTTTCCAAACTAACCTCTTGATCTGTGAAGATCTCAATGAAGTTCTGGAAGGAGAAGGATCCTGACTGAAGAATAAGTTCCCCTGTGTTTTCAAAGCACTGTCCAGTGAGAACGAGGAGCTTGTGCCTTGCAGCATCTGTGATCATTAAGCGCACCTACAGTGAAGGAGAGAAATACACCAATAATGGGATTTACTATGTGTTTCTGCATTCCACTGAGAGCATACTGTTTATTTCTCTAATTTAACACAATCATCGGGAGCAGGACTGTCAAAACATTATCAAGGATGGTGCTGTTTACAAAAGACAACAAAAAAGGCGGGAAAGGGAAAAAAGGAGGGACTAGATGCAATTAGAAAGAAGGTCTGAAGAATAAACCAAACTAATGACATGGAAAAACATGAAGGAGCAGAATAGAATACAATTTGAATGAAAAATAATTTTTTCAATGAACAAACATATTAATAGTATAACTATTGGTATATTTCAATATCATTGTACAAACTTGGTGAACTATTTAAAAGCAGATGCTTGTTACTTTACTTGACCCTACTACAGCTACTAATCATTCTTGCTTACTAACCCCCAGGGAGAGATTTACTTGCATGCTAAGAGAAATCCATATATTCAGTACACTTCTATTGGCTGAATTCAACTTCAGAACAAAACTAAAACCCATGTAAGATTCTGTACTGTTGAATAAATATTTTGCAAATGCTCCAGAAGTATTTATGGAAAAATGAAAAATCAATTCAGCCTATGGTAAGGTACAAATGTCAAGTGCACTAATTCCTCTGTTAAGGAGGAATTGAATTAGACTAAGTTAAATTAAATTAAATTATTAAATAAATAATGATTCTAGAACAAGACTATCCACATACTAAACTAAATGAGCAAATGAGCAGAGTCCATCTGGGACAACTCCACATGATGTTGCATCCAAGCTCCATCTCCATGGAGATGACACAATCACCTCATCTCTCCTTGCAAGACATTCTTTCAATTTTTTATATTGATTGTTAAGCAACCAGTTGTTCTAAAAAACTCCTGCTAATGTATAGGAGGCTGAAAAAGGAAGGCTTAACCTGAATCTCTGCTGAACAACTCACATTCTCAGTACAAGTAGAAAAGAGACACTAGAGAGTTTATATCTAAAAGAATATCCCAACTCTACCACGTTTGCATTGTTATTTTATTAAATACGTGACCCTGATGCTGAGTAGCAAAAAGTTCCTTTAATTGAATGTAGGACTAATGCTGGTCTGTCACTGACTGAACTAACTATAAATTCTGAAATATCCTTGATGGATTGAGTGCATCTATTTCTATTGTAGACAAAAACATAGACAAGTGCAGCCATCTGTCTGATATGCATTGCTCAAATTTCTCTGTTTCAGCTGTATTAAAACCATATCAGAACTGGCTTCCTCTTCTATGTTTTCTGTTGTTGCTGGCAGCAGTACTCATCACTCTGGCAACTTTTGTGTAAGCTCACCAGGTTTTGCAACAGCAAAACTATTTCCTGACTTGTGAATTGCTGATATGTGTCTGTCACATAATTCCCCTTCAACCTATTTTATTAATTGATGATAAAGCACATTGTGCAGAGTTAGCAAAGTATGGGAAGAGAAAAAGTAAATAAATGCTTGCAGATTACAGAGTATATATGATACACATGGAAGACCTTGAAGATACACATGAATTCTGGGTGTCTGGGTACAAGCAAGGCTTCCTGAAGGACTAGCAGAAATTTGTCTCCTGATTTCAAGACCACTCAATTTCATAACAAATACTGCAAGGTGATGATTTTGTTCAGTTTAACTATTAGTTAAAGTCCCAAATTGTTTGAAGGAAGTGCACAAGCAAGAGGTAGCCTCAGTCAAAATGGAGGTAAAGATGGAGTGTGAACAGAGATGGGCACATCAGCAGATCACTGTTTTCCCAGACCTATGGTAGTCACAGGACCAACAGAGAGGGGACATCCTAAGAAGGAAGTAAACATTAATGGGGGTTTCAGAAACTCGTTTTCTTTGGGAAACTTCAACCTGTGTCCCTTTGGGCCTCTCTCTTCTGGGAGATATTTTGGCATTTGACAGAATATGACAGAAGCTTCAGGAATAAGCATGCTTGGACTGCCACTAGGTATGGTTACTAGCAGCCAGAATAGAAGGAATATAATACTTCTTTCTGGTTTTTTGCTTTATTTTGTTTGGGGCTTTTGTTTGTTTGTTTTGTTGTTGTTGTTTGGAGGTTTTGTTTGATTTGGGGTTTGGCTGGTTGGTTGGTTGGTTAGTTCGGTTTGTTTTTTTCTGAATGAATAGTTTCAATTTCCTCTTCTGGTGAAGTTATGGCTTCACCGAATATCACTGTCTCCCTAGATGCAACTTGGAAATCTCTTGATATGTGAAACTAAGTTTTCTATTTGCCACAGTGGGCAGAGCATCTCTACTCCAAACTCTGATTTAATTCTTCCACCTCTTTCCTGTTGTCTCCTTCTGGATTGTGTCCAGTCAGAGCCTTGCTTAGCCAGCCAACTTCAAATTGGAGCTTGTAACTTCTGACTGTGACCAGTTTGGCAAGATGAATGCAAAGAAAAGATTGGCCCCCACAGTCTAGTGAGAGGAAATGAACAGTAATGTAGCCAAACATGTTCCAGAGCCAAAGGAGTAAGGCCAGGGTTCAGAAGTCATTAATGGGCCCCAAATCATGTTCTTCCATGTGGTCATCCATAAAAGAAATGATAAGCAGCATAGAAAGAAAGAGCATTTCTCTGCTTTTGGCAGGTTTTTTGGCTCTTCTACTCCTCCACACATGCACACACATTATAGGCTTATAGTCTGAATAAATGTATTGAGTGCTTCTATGCAGGTGGAACCCTTGCCCTTACCAACCACTTCCAGTGGCTTATAAGAGATTTTCATGCATTGTTTTTTGGTGAATGAGCTGCCATTAACTAAGATGACTTTTAAACTTTTACAACTTCAGAAATTTCATTTGTTTTGGACTCCTTTCTTCTGTTTGCATTTAACGTTACTTAAAGTTGGTAACAAAATAGATTTTTTACCATGTACCACAAGCAGAGCCGCTTCATTTCCCAACAGAAATTATATTATGGCAGTGCTTCCCAACATAGACCAGCAATTCAATTATCCCTATTACCTCAACGTTCAGTTTCACTAGCTAAATATACTGATTTTGTCTTTGAGCTACACAATCAGTTCTTTGATTCTACTGAGTTCATAAGGAATTGGCAGTCTTCTTGTGGGCACTCTCCAGAGTCCATTAATCATGTCACATGCTTTTTGAAGGACAGATAGATCAACACAGAGTCACTACCACATAGTTGGTAATTGCTCTCAAAGACCAAAATTTGTCCCTGGGCACCTTCAGGCATTTTCTTCACATGTAAAATAGGCATCCATAGTTAACAAACAATGGAAAAGCAGAAGAAAAGCAGATGCACTTTTACCACAGTTGCCTTCACTGCATCAAGAAGAGAATTTGGTGCATTATGACAAAAGGAATGCTGTGATCAGAAGTGTGTTTCTCTTCTATGCCTCTGACAATTTGTCAGGAGTCTGGGAAGCCAGGGAAAAAATCCAGGGATGCCTGCTGTTTTTCATATTTGCTCCTAATATGCCCTTTCATTCACACTGAGGACTTGATCTAAGTCTGCTACACCTCTGAAAGACAGTATTGGAATTTGTCCGTCACTAAGCTGGAAGGCAGTGACTGATTCTCTGTAATCATCTCAACTACCTCTGCTTAAATGCTCTCATCATGTCCACTTAATGGAGCTTTTATGAGACGTCCAATGAAGTATTTCTGACTTACCTCAGTACTAACTGCTTCATCTGAGGGATTGATGAGGACTACAGTTTCTAAGATATCACTTCTGTGGTGAAGAATCTTCTGACCTACGAGCACAGAGAGAAAGAAAAAGACAAGAAATTAAATTCAACCATCATGGTGTAAGCAGAGTTCCCTGTGGGGATGGTTGGACACTTGCTGCTTTATCTTCCTCCTGCTTACAAAAACTGCGGCAAGCAATGTCAGGCAACAAGAGTGAAAGGGCATACAAATAGCATCTAGATCCTGAATTAATAAAGTCTGTGTAAGTTTGGAGGAGCCTCGCAACCGACTGCCTTTCATACTCAGTCTGTTTCCGTAGTTAGTAGTGATATTCATCTGACTGGGAGTGGATGCCAGAAAAACACAACAGGACTGTTGATTTTTTTTTTTTTCTTACATTAATTGGCAAGTTCTTATCAGACTCTCTTTCTGTGAGAACTGCAGTGAGATTAATTAGAAGCCGTATTGTCATTCAGAAATCCAGACTGGTAATTAGTCTAAAAAACCAGGCGAGCTGTCCCTTCTGAGCAAACTGCTTGGCTGCTTGGTGCAATATTAAACAATTAAAATAATTAATTGGGCTTAAAAGGGAATATGAGGGACACGGAAAAATTTACCTATCTGGCAACTCAGAAAAACTCCCCCGTCAAGAGACGTAAATTAACGAGGCTGAGGATGGCCAGACTGAAAGGAGCTCTGCATGCCTGAGGGCATCATGTGAGACGACGGGCAGACAGCCATTCCCACCCTGCCCCCGGCTCGGGCAGGCTCAGTGCTGCCTCCGCCCCTGCCCCGGGCAGACCCAACCCTGCTGGCCGCGAGCCCTACCCGCCCAGCGGTGCCTTCCTCCTCGGTGACCTGCCTGCACCCCTCCTGCCTTCCTCCTCCTTGCCCACCGAGCTCCCACTGTGCTGAGACTGTCGCTGTTGCTCTGGGGAATCTCTATATGTATAAGCATGCAAGTTCACAATCAAATGACAGAAAGTGAAGGAAAAGGGGGAAAAATAGTGTTTTCAAGTAAAGCGTGAGACGGGGTTGTAGTCTATTCTCTTGTCCATGACAGCGCCTAGAGACTCAGACTAATTAGTTTGAAGAAACCTAGTTTTCTTATTTCCTTTTTGCTATACTTCCTTGAAAGAAGGTGACAGACTATATATTACAAAAGGGGAGGACGGCGGGTCTCTCTCTCTCAGGAACATTTAGTTCTGGCATCACCCTTTGCAATTCAATTTATTTTTATAGCTTTGCTCCTTGTTTAACAGGAATGCACATCCAGATGGCTCTGTTACTGCAGACTCCTTCAGAAGATCCTCTATGGTCTGATATTTTAGTTGTTCTTTAGATTTCCCTTAAATTAAGATATTAGGTGGAGTTTATCTAGTCTGCTAAGGAAACAAAAGAAATCATTGCCCTTTAGCTGACACAGAAATTTCTTGCCTAATAATTGGTGACATTGAGCGCATACTTTGCTTCAGGCCAGACTAAGCCTCATATATCATTAAACATTAACATATTAAACACAGGTAGAAAAGAAAGGCAATTAACCAACCACATGCCTAGTTAGACAAAGATGCACAGTGTCCACCTGGCTCAAAGAACACACTTTGGACTTAACTGAAGCTGCTTCAAGTCAGGTATTTGTGTAGCTGTGAGGGATTTGACCCAAACAGTTACAATTTCTGCTGACCAACACCAGTGGTGGTTACTTACATCCTATGCTCCCCCGAGAGACTGCAACTTACTAAATTACAGATGGAGTGGGAGAATCTGAGACTTACGTGGAAGATCTGGGATTGCTTTAACTCTACTGGATTTTTGCAGCCCCTCTCTGTGCATGTGACAAATCATTTTTGTCATGAGGAAGAAAGAAAGGAACTTTCAGGTCGCACAGAACTGGTTAAGTGCAGAGATTTTACCTGCTTATAGTTTCTGGGAAGCAAACCAAAGCCCTATCTTTGGGGCTTTATATCTTTCATATATAAATATTATTCATGTTTGGAAGAAATAATATTAAGTAAAGTTTCCAATTAATACCCTATATGAGTAAAGAGTTTTGACAGCTGTTTGATTCAGAACCAGAAGAGAGAGAATTCATTTTAGGATTATTGAGATGGGGATGTTGTCAGTAATACTTCCTAGAAAAGTGACTGAACAGAAATCTTAACTTACACAGTTGATCTTTTCAGATCAGTTAAGCAGCGTAAACGTGAGGCCCATTTTTAACTATGTTAAATTTGTGCAAACACAAAATACAAATGAATGGCAAGGAAAAGAAATCAAGTCCTCCTTCAAGTCTTGTTTAACTAAGGATCACTAGTGACAGACTTTTACAGGGCATGCCTGTGCAACCCTAGCCCATGGATTTGCATTATCTAGGATACAAGTTACTCAACAGAAGGGCTCCCATCAGCTTCTCCTGCCACGCCAGGTGGACATCAACATTCACTTCCTCCCCTTCAATGCTACACAAAGCAAACACAGAGGAAGGAGGTAAATCTCTCCTGCAGTGATTCTTGGCAGAAAGGGTGAAGGTATTCCTTCTCTCTGAAGATGGTAACTGTTTGATACCTGAGCTAGTATTCAAATACATCTGCTCGACAACTTTAAACATGTCTTGTTTTTCATTGTAAAGAACTTGAGAGCATCATTTCACCACCAAAATACATGACTGCTGTGTTAGTAGCTGTTCTGTTACATCAGTCAATGTGCTGAGTGGTATTAATAGATGGATGGTACAGCCTGCAAGGCTGGCTAATGAAACTTCCCACAAGCCATGAATAAGCCATGAACTCTCTGCAGCTAGAGACATTCAGTGTTCTGCGCCTCTAAGTAACTCCAATATGCAGTCCTCCCAGCTGCCTCTGTCTTGTGGCGGACATTGAGGAGAGAACACCAAGAGGAGAAAAATCCTCCAAAATGAACCATAAAACACCCATTCCTGGGGTTCTTTTCTAAAGTCTGAGAAGACATTTTAGCAGACAAATACACTCACTGAAGAAAAGATATTTTCCCAATAGGGCAACGTGTTTGAGGAGCAGAAACATGTAAGCTTTTCCCACATCTCTAGGTAGAGATAGCAGAAAAAGCTTGGTGTATTTTAATTCCTATTCAGAATAATACCCTGTTTATTGATGTCCACATGTAGTTACAGTTTCAAAGCTTTTGTCCTTTTTGCCTTTACATTCATGATAAGCAACAGCTGGATGACTGAAAAACATTATTAACTAAATGGGTTTGTATTTATTAGTGTATAGGTGGCTTGGAGAAGTGGGAGAAGAGAGGAGGGGTTTTACACTCCATTTCTGTGCACCCATGAGGTAAAGGTCAAGGTGGGGGCAAATCAGACATTCTTTTCCATTCAATTAAACTGGTAGAAGAAAATACACCTTCAGCAAAACCAGAAGTAATAAATAGCCTGCAGAACACAACAGAGGTCTTCACTACTGAACAAGAGGCCATATGGAGCATGATCTTTGGGCTGCTAAGACACTGAAAGATAGTACTGGGGCTTGTCAGTCACTATGCTGGGAAGAAATAACTGATGTTCAAGAATCATATCAAGTAAAATCTGTTTCAAATTTACCCTGTTGGATGAAAGTTATTGGAAGGTTATCATATCCCTTGCACATGATACATTTAAAACAATAAATTCTTTTGGAAAAAAGGAGCTTTTTGCCTAGACAACAGTAATCCAATAACTCATACATTTTAAATAATTTTAAATAATTGCTCACTGTTTCATCTTCTATTTCTAGGACATTAAATTTGTCCTCCAAAATCAGATGTATTAACATTCTGTTCATCATGGTTGTTTTATATTACCAGCAGAGTACTCAGAGTCTGGATGACTGGCCACTTGAAGGTTACTATGGCTTATACTAACTGAATAAATCTATTTTTCCTTGTTTTCAATACAAAGATCTGTGGGTATAAACTGTCAATAATGCTATAGTCATGACCAGCCCCCAGACACCCACACTATCAGCCTGGAAGCACTACATTGCAACAAAAAATTCCACACCAAAGAGAAAGGATCAAGACCTCCTTTTATAGCAGATTATTAATTATCTGAAGAAATCTTGCATAAATTATATGGAAAACTCCATCATCTCCACCTTCTTTGTTGAGACAGGGCCACCAAAGCACGCTAAGCTTCCTGCTGAACTAAACTGAAAGCTGGAGAAACAGGTAAGCATACAGCATTAAGCAAGGGACTGGGTACTATAGAGTCACCGAAGGAAATTCTGACATTGTAAAAATCTGGAGTTCTGTATCTGCAAGTAAGAAGAAAATTATTTGCAGATTTTATGGAGAAATACATCCTGCATAATGCCCAGGCACTGGACTATGAGAACAGGTCTTCAGAAACCCCCTTCCAGGAACAGTTTGAAAGCCCTGCTTGTGGCTGCAGAGGGTAACCAGTCAGCTGACATAATGGTGATTTAATTATTGATTTCACTGAGGCTCTGGACAGAAGTGAAATTTAAAACAAAGACTGCTGAAGACCTCAATAAAATCAGAGTCAAGGAAAACAAGATTACATCTGCTGTTTATATACTGAACTTGTAACGCTAGTGGAATCCAATGCTCCTGATAAAGGGGTTCACGCTCGACTTTGTTTAAGAGAAAATTATATTCAGTTGTCAGTCAACATTCCCATTTGATGCCCTGATCAGGCACAGCTGTCTCCAAACTCTGCCATTTCTGTTCTTCCATTGATCTGTGTCTTTGCTACTTCCCAGAGCTGAATTTTTTCCATAAACCACTTGCCTGACTGTTAAGATATCAATCTTATTTAACAATAACAATGTTATCACCGCAAACCTTGATACTCTAGCTTCAAATGCCGAGAAAAACAGAAACCAATGCCAACTGAAATTTGTGAGAAATTTGTCTGGGACTATCTAGGCAAAAGCCAAGCAAAGCTTTTTCTCTCTTAGATTTTGTATGTCATAAACTCAAGGGCAGGCACGTAGGTAAATGTGAGGTTCTCTGTAAGCAGTTGTCTTGAGTTACACGTCTCCATTACAAGTAATAATCTTAAAAAGCTCTAAAGAGCAAGATAGTGGCATGTGTACCACAGTCAGCCCTATATTTTTAAGCTGTAATCCTTTCATTGTCTCTCATTAATCTGTTTCCTATGCTTAAATCTTAATTACATAGCAAATGGCAAGGACTGCTCCAGGATGCACTGTAGAACCAAATCATGAACCTGGAGATTTAGTTTTCAGCAGCATAGCACATTGCCCTGATACTGCACAGAAACTGGCAGCAAACACACACCGCGACAGCAGACTGCAGTGATGCAGAGCTGACTCATCAGTACTGAAGGTCAATAAAAGTCCTCATCTGAAACTGCATTTGCGAGTGTTACTAACCAGGGAGAGAAGCAGAGCTGCGCAACATCAGACCTCTCCCACATACAACCTTCTCTGCCTAGAAAGAAGAAAATTTCTTCTTTAACTCTGGAAAATATCTTGGACCCAGAAATAATCCTGAGCAGAACAGACCAGTTACCACTATAATTTATTTACAATAGTTCCTGCAATGTGATATTTTAACTTTACTCAGTTATTTGGAAAAGCAATTTCTCATATCCCAACTGTCAAATAACCAAATAAAATCTTACTTGGAAAAAAAATGCTACTTATTTCTCAATACCTCTGAGGCACATTACCTCATACTTCACTGTTTATTGAACACACCATATATCCTAAATCACAGGACTGGTTAGAAGCTTAAGTGGTTTTTGTTATACCAAGTGACTGATATATTCACATTACAAACAAAACCATTTACTGGGCTATTATAGAAGCTAAGCAAATTTGTGAATCAAACGTGGTTGGCTCTTTTTGCAAAAGCTGATTTTAGGGGGAAAAAGCCCCCCAACCATAAGATTTACTTTAATTACCTTTTAAAACAAAATATGATTGTGCCAATCTCCAATAATTAGCACAGCATATAACTCAAATCTAAATGTATTCCATAGGAAAATTGTCACTGAGCTCAATGAGGAATGGAAAAGGTTCTCTGATTATAAATATCTGCCATTAAATACAAGATAGGGAACATCGGAATTATGTTTCTCCTAATAGTCAAGTCCCAATAGTCTCTAAATAGTCAAGATCCTTCCTGTATTTCAAAAAATACCCAACAACCTCAGTTAAATTTACTTTACTTCTTTTTATATGTTGCTATTGCTTAAACCTCTTTTTTTACATCCATTCATTTTACCTCCCTGCGCTGCAGTGCCTGGCTGTGCCGTTCTGCCCCCACCATCCCAGGAAGGGAAGCTTGCTTGGAATTTTTTCCTCTTCTCTGCAGCACACTCTGCAGATGCTTCTTCAGACTTCACTGCAACTCCCACCTTTCATAAGGAAAATGGAGCACAGTAGCATGAGGGAAAAGCTGATAAATATTGAAATGAATATTTCAGAAAAAAATAATTCAGAAGTCTACCTTTCCTCTTTACAGACTGAATATATTTTCAATCTGCTATTTCTCTTCAGGGAGAAGTATCTGAATTTTGATCACTTCAGAAGGTTTCTGTTAATGTTTCTAAATTGCCGCAGCCTTCTTACTAATGGGCTTTCATCATTATGGCAGCTGAAGCCAAACCCAACAGCTCCAATTAAAATCCTCTGGAGGATATTTCTGGTCTTGGTGTCATTACTGTGTATGCAACTGAGTTTTAAGTTCATCTGCCACCCTTGTTGCAAGTCTGACAAGTCAATACAACCTATAAGGGCTTCACACATAGGGAATCCATTCATTCCCCAGAGCACATTTTCTTTGCCAAGTATTTACTAAAGTTTCTCGGTTTAGATATAATTTCTATCCTTCCTTCTAATTCAAATTAGAAAGGATTTCCTCTCCTTGGCAGCCTATGATTAATGAATGACACATCTGTTTGCAACCACTAAGGCTGTTGCAGGGAATCTTGCACTACAGATCAGATACTTCATTTTGCAGTATATAAAATTATTTATGATTGAATCTTCCTACAGTCTGGCAATCAGAAAATTTTCTTGGGTAAAAAACTCCACAGTTCATAACCTACCCTTGATACTTGTACTGTAATGTTTATAACGTAAAAGAAAACCCCCATATTTTTTGCCAAAATACCTCAACAAGTTTACCTAGTGGTGATCTTTCAAAAACTGTGAAGTTCTTCTTCCTCAAGCAACATCACAGCTTTATTGCTATTTCCTGAACAAATCACTAATTTCACTATCCTGAACTAATCATCATAGCTGAATTACAGTGGAAAAGTTATATTTTTTAATACTTGGGTTTACTTTTGTGCATTTTAGAAACTTGTTTTCTGCTGAATGTATTATTACTATCAACTAATTACCAGCTGTAGAATATCCCTGAGCCTCTGCAAACACTACAAAACATAACAAGATGCTCTGTTTGTAAGCCTTTAATGAGAAGCAGGTTTAAGCTTTTCCCCTGGCAACCATCCGGCTTCCCAGCTCCATAGCACAACTTGCCCAAAGCTTTTATTCTGCTTTTACATATAAGCAGTGTTGCTAATGAATTTCTGGAGGTGAATTTGCTGTCCCTTTTTAGCACCAACCATTTTCCTTGTCTGAAAGAGCAGAGCAGCTGTTCTACCCCAAGGCAGAGACCTTGCTCTGCCAAGAGAAAGACTCACTTAAAAGACTCGAAACAACTTCATCCTCCGATTCTTTACTAGATGTGTGCAGTTCTCCACTGTGATGGTTTTACATAAATTGCAAATGTAATATGAAATCAATTGCCTCTGCATAGAATACAGGCAAGTACTATTAATTAATTCCAGCTTTTACAAAGAAGAAAATGAGAAGGCACACCTGTTTCAGCACAAAAGGAACATACTTTTAGGTTTCATTTCTGGAATTAAAACAAGCCATAAATTAGCCCCTTCAGTCTTTGTTCTTTAATTTTCTGATTATGTGCATAAGTACAACCAATTTGACTATATTGTAAGACTGAAAAAGTCAACACTATCCTGTAATTAGAACATCAAAAACAGGGAGGTAGGAAAAAAACAGCATGTGTCTTCAGGGAATACAAACTCATTTCCAAATATTACCTTGCAAAGGCAATGTCCTTTAATACTTAAACTCTAAAATTTCACAATTACCCTTATCAGTGGTTGAAACCATAGTAACAAAAAGCAATATATGAAAAACAAATAGTGATAGCTCATATCTGCTGATACAAGAGAAAAACAGAAAACAATGAACCAGCAAACACTTACCCTCTGAATGACAAAGTGAGCAGACTTTAGAGGTCTGACAGTCAAGTAGTATCAGAATGTCAGAAGTATCTGACCGTCAAAAGTCTAGCGTGGAATATTTTATTTCTTTACTGGCCCTGTATCCTCTCACTGCATCAACCTTTGTAAGGAAAAATCAGTAAGGAACAGAACTAATTCTGAAAACACCTATTTTAATCTTCAAGTGCTTAACTTGTTAAGTCATCATCTTTTTAGGAAGAACCAGATGCCCCTAGAAATAGTTTAGGCAGCCTCTGAGCTGAGGAGCAGAGGACTACTCTTGCAGACTCATAATAGGAGGATCCTTTCTGCTTTATGCAGCCCCAAAAGCTTTTACAGGAGGGTGCAGAACTCATACCTAGTGAAACAGTTTACTCCTGCATATGCAAGAACCACTGTGGAGCATCTCTAACTGAATAAATACCCACCAAACTCCCAGAAAGCCTACAAGCTCAGTACGTATCAAAACTATTTACTTTAAGATGAAAGAAAGCAAAAGCTCCTCACCCTGTCACAGAAATGAAAACATTTAATTAAATATAAGCTCTGCCTTGGGTTCTGTCTCTTGCAGCTAATTATTCTTACCTTTTACTAAATCTTAATTGTTATTTTGGAACCCCTAATCACCCTTTAAGCCTCAAGAACACAAATCTCTGAAAATACTTAATGTCACCCAGTGGGAATAGTACAATTTTGGTCTGGTCCTTTGTGAAATTGTTGGAAACCTCTAGCATCCTACGACTGCTTAAACTTCAAGGTCTATTCTTCACTTTTTGTGTATGCTTAACTTCTATTAATGCCAATGAGAGTTATGTGCATACAACAATGAAAGATTAAACTTCATTGTTTAAGGGGCAGTGTCAGCTGCTTTAGGGGAAAAACCTCAAGGATATTGCAAGTACTATGGGAAGTTAATCTCATTACACACTACTAATATAGCATTTGTGGCAGTGTTTGCTTCTTAAATCAACCATGGGTGACCACCTGGTGCCCTGTAATTAGAAATCTGCTTCCACAACACATGCATAGATCAGGCTCTGCTTGGGAGACTAATCTGTAAGCTGCTATGGATCTATTCTCCTGACACTTTCTCTCCCACTGAGAACAACATACGTTTTTTATTTTCAGTTTGAATATTTTTAAGTAAACAATAGAGCTTTTAAAAGTAATGTTGCACTACACAAAACCTTAAAAAAGTGAAGATGTTTCACTAGGAATGAATATATTGTGATGCCTTTCAGTGCAAACTTCACACTGGCTAGTCTTCTTGAGTTATCATTTGATTGGCTTCACCAAGTACTTTCCAAATGTAAAATTGCTGCAGGGCAGATTTTAAGTACTCTTCAGGACAGACATCAGTGGAAATAAAGACATCCATCAAAGAGAAACTAGTACACTGAAAATCATATGAGATCAGCATTGGTCAGCATTGTCTTGTCTATGTAAGTTTTATAAAAGATAAGCATTAAATGTAGAAAGGTATTTTTAACTAGGCTTTCTAAGTAAATACCAATTAAATCAGCAGGGTCATGCTGACTTAAACCTGCTAGTGACCTAGCACACAAATGAGTTTTACTTCACATTTGAACAGAAAGGACACAATCAGTAAGCAACTCTTTGTAGACACCAACTGAATAATTAAAGCTGGTTTCATTATCCAGATGACACATCATGCTGTGAAAAAAAATTACCCCTGGCAACTCCTGCTTCTGAAATCTGGAGGACTTAAAAAAAAGAAACACTAGTCTCTGTATTACAAGTAATTTCTCTGGCTTGCATCCTGTTGGGATGCTTTAGGGTAAAAGCACAAAGAATGGTGATCATCAACCTTTTAAACAAATTTTGGTTTTCTAATTACTTCTGGCAATTGACACCAAGTAGCCTCTAGCAATGGATTGCTCAGATGACACATTTCAAGTGTCAAAACTAAAATCTAAGATGTGTTGTGAGAATATTTTTAATAGAGTTGATGTGTTGATAAAAACATACAGGAATGAGAACTGCAATTAAAATACAGTACTTTCATTTCATATGGTTTAAAAGATGTCTTGTATCCATATTCCATCCAGGAATTTCATAACAACATTGAGAATTTATTAAAGTGGTAGCTCTTGAGCAATACAGGGTGGATCCTAGAGATTTAAAAGTTCTGTTTAATTCAGGGGGTCTAGAACTGCTCAGATTTTTAAAGAGAGCCAACCCACTTTCTCACTTACAAAGATGGTCCCTCCAACTCTTAGGCCCCTCTCCCCAGCAAGGTCCAGGCTTTTTATGCATGGATTGCCCTTGGAAATGTGCTCCAGGAGTCCTGAAATCTGGAGACTCTCACCTTTAGCTCCAAAGGTCATACTGTTGAAATTAACTTAACGCTGTGCTTTTCCTCCAATAAGACACAAGAGACAGAAAAAAGAACAGGTCTTGGGAGTTTCTTAAACAAGATCCAAATAACAGGGAAAAAATCCTCAGCTCTCATTACCTGAGAATGAAAGAGTGTGGTAATTTCAGTAGATAAAGGACACTTCTGTTGCAAATTTTTAAGTATACATCATCTATCAATAATCAACATCTTTGTTTTGATTTATCTATTTCTGCAGGCTTTGACCTTAAAAATCCTGCAGACTTGAAAGTGGCAGAAGTGGGAACTTTTTGCATTTGGCAAGATTCCCTGAGGACATCAATAAGCCTTCATATCATGCCCTTAGACAAGCACGCACAAAAGGAGGCCCATTCCAAGACACCCTGAAGGAGACTTCTAGAAAAAGAAGAGAAAAACATCTTCCTGATTGAGATATGATGGTGTAACATTGCATGTTGTCTAAGAACAGACGTGTGCAGGGTAAATGAAGGAAGTCAAGTCTAAAAGTAGCATTAGGACAGTAAAGCGCAGCACAAATTCAGAATGAATGTGCCTGAAGCCATATCTGCCTTATGCTCTAGGTCTAGTGCATCTGTCTAGTATGTACTAGGTCTGCACAGGTGGCAGGAAGCAAGGAAACATCACCATTGCACAGAGGGTGAGATTTCACTGTGTTCTCCTAAGAAAAAGAGTTTTCTGTATCGCCTGTATTTCTTACCTTAAAGGTAATTTCTGGAGATCTCTTCTTCAGAGTACAGTCAGTGCACAGCTTTTTGGTTTTGGGTTCCCATCCCCCCTCCCCCGCTGATACAGTAAATTACTCTAATTCAACTTCTAGCTCACACAGTGCCACAGGATGTGCTCCATATCCCACTTTCCTCATTGGTACACAGTCACATTTAAACTGATGAAAACCTCAGGCAACCCAGAGGCCCTGTTCCTTCCTCATTTGAAAAAGAATGGGCACTGAAATAGCCGATTTTTAAGCACTGGAAAAAAAATAAATCCCTGGTGATTATAAAAAGAGCTGTTGCTTTACAGTGGCTTTCCCCACATAAGCCTAGCAGTGTGACTAAATCCCATATGCTGCTACTCAATTTTTAATAGGTCATTGGGCAAAATTTCATTCATTTTTTATGAACACTGGAGTCAAAACTGAATATGACTGCTGGTAGGCATGGGGTAGGAGATTGTATATTTCCATAAAGAGGTTTATATATGGGGTAAGAGGTGCATTTAGCTATGAGAGATGAAATGAAAAAACATATATGTTTATCACTGCACTGCTGGAAATATTCAGCAATTACCCTAAAGCTGCTTGTATAACACTCAGTTAAATGACAAAACCAGAAAAAGACCCATTTACTGATCTGCAAGGCATGGGGATTTTAGAAACACATCAGGATCACCCTTGATGAGAGCAGGTACCACCAGACATGAGAGGGCCTTATCACTATCTCAGGATAGTTCACACCAGGAATCCACAGGGAAATTGCACCCCAGTTTGAGGACCCAAGCTCTGTGAGGATGGGCAGATTTGCCCATCACTTCCAGAAAAAAACTGGTAGGTCAGACCCACGCTCTCCAGTGCTTTAAGTAACCACTAACAGGGTAGGAATAAATTAGATTTAGATTTCAAAACAATGTTTCTGACCCCCTCCCTAGTATTCCTTCCCAGACTGAAGGTCTCAACAAGGTTTCTGGATTTCCAACAAGTTTTCTTTGGCCTTTTTTCTCCAAATGTGAGACAGTGCCTGTGCTTTTGTTTTTAATTTAGATGACAACAAAGCATGGGGTGGAGTCCAATCAAATTCTATGCACAAATATTGTCTGATATGAGTATTAGACCCTGACACTGCCGTTTGATTTGTTGATCAATAAAACTGTCATTAAGATAGTTACAATTGAGGGAAAATGTTTCTCTTTTATACACCAAGGAACAAAAAAAAAGTATGAAAGACTCTCAAGAAAACTAGCACACTTATTTTTAAACTGTCCTTGAATTAGTTGCTATAAAACACAGTTCTTTGGCATAGGTCTCATTGCATAGAAATTTAATATATTTGCTGTTAGTGAATATTAGATCTTGATATGCAACCATAAAGACATCTCTGCTGTTCCTCAAGGTGGAAGCATGTAGCCTTATATTTTATATCATCAAGACACAGTATGTTTGCTGTTATTTCAAAATATTTATAAAATGTCCCATGCATTTGAATGTAATAAATTGCTTTTATGATCTACTTAGGGATGTTGAGAATTCAACTCGCATTGTAGTATTTCATTTAATGCATAAAGCTCTCCGAAACACCTACTAACAGTCAGCTAAGTCAGGTGAGAGAATTCTTAAAATATTAAGGGCTCATTTATATCTTCAGAGCATGGGTCGGTTTTCAAGCCACGTGAGTTTTGTATGCACACTGCATGTGTGGGAAGGATATTCATGAGCACAAAATCAATTAGTAGGTCTGACCTGAAGTTTTAATTACATGGATACAATTCTCTTTTCCCTTACTTGACTTCTGTATATTAACATTCCTATGTATTAGCATAACTAGGAGATGGTACTTCATTCTCATTTGTCTGAACACTGATCTATGCCAACAGTAATAAGCCCACATTTACCCTGTCCATTCCAAATGATCAAGCACTTATCATCCTACTATTGTCAGACTTACTCTATATGTCATTCTTCATCCACATACATACTCACTTTCTATACTGCTCACCTCTCTGTCATTTTAATCTCTAAGAAAAACATTCATTGCTTACTTTAGCATCAGATAATATATTAAACAATAGGTTCATTTAATTTATGGATTGCAGTGTATTTTTACAGTTTGAAAGGCAGTAAATTCTAAACCTTTCTGAACCGCAAAATATCTTAATTCTTGCTCTGAACAACTCAATTCCAGTGCTTGCCTCTTTCCTGTCTGTAAATCCAAGATCTGAACACCCTTCAGACTAATTGTGCCACTGAGGTACAGTCTGATGGCTTGCAAGCATGTATCTTTACTTGGCCAAATCCACTGCTGGCTACCTGCAGCTTCTGGTGACTGGGAAGGAAATAGGAAAGCAGTACAAAACCAGATCCTCTGGAAGGGTTTGGCTCTCTGACCTTACAAAGAGGATGAGGTGTCCCCTCCCCACTTTACACCACTGAATTTCATTTCCTTTGCACCACCATCATCGCAAAAATGTTGAATATGTGCTGATTAATTACAAAAATCTCATAATTTCTCTGCTCATTCCCTTTTCCTCTTGTTCCTTGTCTCTTTTCTGTCTAAACTGTAATTTTCAGGGGCAAAAGCTCACATGAGAAGTATGTGAACTGACATGAACGTGCAGTACACATACTGAACACAAAAGCAGCATGGTCATGAGTGCAGCATTTATTAGGTGTGATGAAGCAAAGGAGACATCTGGGACATTCTGTCTGCAAGTCCTCCAGTGAAGTGGACATGGGCAGTATCAGCACATTAGGCCACAGCTCTTGCTATTACTTATGACCAGAATAAGGGTCCATGACTCAGCTTTGGAGACCTTCCTCCTTTTACCTTACTGCAGAATAGACTGAGGCGAAGGAAACCTTTGTAAAAATGTCCCTGATAATGCCAATCTGACTGTACAGAAAATAATGCTTTTCTGGTAAGAGTTTTTAAATTAACTAATTTTTATGACATGTTTGATTTAGGAATTGTGGGGGCAGCAAAAGGAAGATAAGATTTGACACATTTTGCTTGTATCTGAAAAATCCTTTATATAAGGAAAAGTAAGACATTTTAGCAGAATGTGAATACTATTGAAAGGGCATCTTCAATTAAAATTTGCTTAGCTCAAACCTTTGATCAGCTTTACAATCTTTATTTTTAGTGAAAAAGGTAAAAATTCTTTGGTTTCCTTTCAGCATTCCTTTTAACTTATTTCTTGAGCTCCTGGAAGCACTTGCTTTATTCCTGACAAAAACCCTTCAGGCCAAAAGGACAGGGGGTTAGTCCCTGTGTATGCTGCATTTAGATTTGGAGTGAGTGCTTTGTCTAACAGCTGCATCTGCTGGGCTACAGTTTCTGTCATTATTTGCGTTTCAAACAGAATCAATGAACTACAAAACATATTGAACTTTTGCAGAGAAAACCAATGCCTTTTTTTTAATCTGACTCAGCTGAAGTACTGACAGATGGAAAACTTGATAAGGTTGTACAGTACCTAAAGCTGAATACCATTTCAGGTGAGACCAACAGTACTTATATGTCAAAAATGTAATTTAAAAGGGAAACTTCTTCTACAGTTGGTGGTAACCTAGTTTTCATAGGTAATCACCTATTTGATTAAAGCTCAGCTAAAATACATTAAAATACAATTCCAAAAATAGTTTAATAGAAAAGAAATTGAGGCTTAATAAGTCCTTCTCTTTTCTTCTTCTTATGGTGCTCTACCAAATGTTTCATGTGCTGTAGAAGTCTGCGTTTCCTGCCTGAAAGTTTGATTTGCAATTCACAGATTAATACCTATCTCAGCCCTATTGCTATGGCCTGTAGGTCATTTCTCACTCACATTGATCCAAAATTTGAAAACTTGCTTTGAAGGCTAGTGTCAGACATAAGGGGGGAACCGAAGGCAGTTATCCAGAATCTGAAGGGAAATAGAAAAGGCAGGAAAGTCAGAGAGAGGCAGCAAAGTCACTATTCAAACTTGACAGATGTTGTCTATAAAGATGGTCAAACACCATCCTAGTTTATATGCTTCACTGTAGCATGGCAGCACTTTTGCAAGGTGTTCCTACTCTACTAGCATGTCTGCAAGCAGGTAGATCTTCTGCAGGGAGCAGAATAAGGAGCACTCTCCCATCTTCACCACAACTAACCACTCCAGCCACTCCTGCTGTAAAGATTGCATTCAATCCTACGCGTTGTAACAAGCTCAACTGTCATTTAAACCTGTTTATTCCCCCCTACTTCCAAACCACACTGTCATCCATGCTGTACTTCCAAATGATGGTGTATCATTGTGTCTGAATACTAGAGAACACCTCTGGCAAAAAAAATCCCAAAAACACAAAATACACACACACATATAAAAAAGAAAAAAAAAACAAACCACGAAAAACCAAAAAAACCCAAAACAACACTACCACTATTCCCTGGGGTGCAGGGAAGTGAGGGACCATTAGTATTTGAATTGGCTGCACTGATCCTGTGGCTGTGACATCAGACCTCTTAAGTTGATGGCTGGGACACTAACAGCAAGAATACTTTGTTTCTTGATAGACTTCTGGGTTCTTCAGCACACTCTCAGTGCAAGTAGGCATTAGTCCTTCCCTCAACTCTTTTTGTTTTTTTTCCTCTTCGGAGTTAAGACAGTACTAGATATATAATCTTTGCAAAAAGTGGCGAAATCAAGGTTACCCTTTTACCTTCCAGTCCTTGATAGGAAAAATGTTCAAAGGATAGTCAGATCCTGCAGGGACTCATCTCATCTCTCTGTAGATGTCTGGATGCCCTTGGAGCTGTGGTGACTCAGCTAGATGCAAAATCAAGGTTCTGTCCGCAGAACATTTCTTTCATCTTGCAGAATAGTTTGTGTGTCACAACTGAATTCCCACACAGAAGTACTTTGTTTTCTGCCTACTTAGTATCTCCCTGGCTAATATATTTGCTAGCTTTTGTTACAATTTTCTGGATGCAGTAAATAAAGTTGTCACATAGCTGCACTTCAAATAAATCAACGTCTGTTTAGTGTTTGCATTTCTGTTTGTAAAATCATGTAATGAATGTTTTGGAAATACTTGCATTCTATAACTTGCTGCACACAGGGATTTTTGTTCCAGTTATGACTATTGTATGTGTTTTGCAATAAAAATGACAGAAGTACTACAGACCCCCTGTCCTGGGCTGGGACACCTGTCACTAGACCAGATTGTTCGGAGCTCCATTTGGCCTGGCCTTGAACACCTCCAAGGATGGGGCACCCACAGGTTCTCTGGGCAACCTGTTCCACCTTCACAGCAAACAACTTCCTCCTAATATCTAATCTAAACCTACTCTCTTTTAGTTTGAATCCATTCCCCCTTGTACTGTCACTACACACTCTTTTGTAAAAAGTTCCTCTTCATCTTTCTTGAAGACTCCCTTCAGAAGCAATTGGAAGGCTGCAACTAGGTCATTCCGAAGACTTCTTTTTTCCGGGCTGAACAAACTCAATTCTCTCAGCCTCTCCTTGAACAAGAGATGCTCCAAACATCTCATCATCTTGGTGGCCTTCTCTGGACTCACTCATGGACTCACAAGTCCATGTCTTTCTTGTGATGAGGACCCCAGAGCTAGATGCAGTACTCCAGGTGGGGTCTCATGAAAGTAGAGGGACGGAATCACCTCCTTCAGTATTGTTCTTCTGTACAGAAATAATCTGATTATGTAAATTTCTCATGTACCATGTATCACAAATGGCAGAAACAGAAGAAACATCCTAAATTACAGATTAAGGGCAGATCCAACTGGCCTTCAGACAACAGACCTTTTTCCACTGATTTCAGTGGGAGTTGGACAAGCTCACTAGATTAATGAAAAACAACAGTCTAGAAAATGTGTTTTGCAAGATAAAAATACAGGATTTTTCACACTACTAATAGTATTTTAACTTACTAATTAGCAATCCTAAGAAAATTTCATGTTAATTAATATATCCACCATGCACCACAATGTGAATTTTCCTGTGACTTCAAGAATAAGTCAATTGTGACTTTGTTCTTGGTTTAGTATCGTGAATTCAGATCTAAACTATTCATCCTTTCTCATGTACTTCTATATCCGCTCTGCAAGTCACATGGAAATTGCCTCCCCATCCCCACCACAGATTCCATCTAATGTAAATTGGCACAGCAACAGTGGATTCATAGATATCCTATGCTTAGCATGCATTTAGCAAGAAGCCTAAGAAATTCTACTTCAAAATGTCTTTAGTAAGTAAGCAGCTACTGTGGACTGAGTTTTGCAACATATGCCTATAGCAGAGGTCCCAGCATAAACTCTCTGGTTCAACTATGAGATGTAGTTGATTAAGAGCTGTAGTAAATAGTCCAAAGAAAAAACCAGTATCTCAGTAGAATGCTTAAAAACAGTTTAAATTAAAGGTCTTGGTCTAATTTTACTAATTTAGGTCTAAGCATCTGCAAATATGTATGTCCTTTTTTACCGTCATTCAAGCTCTTCTCAACAAAATCAGACTAAGGAGACAAATTGGAAGACAAAGGGAAAGTTTAAAAAACTCCACATTTAAAGGAGCTACTTTTTACTTCTCTCTTAAAAAACCCCAAAACATAAAAGTACAACCAAGTGTTTAAATCTTTGAAGGCTAGGATCCAGCCAAATCTCTAAGTCCACTGATTGAATCAGCTGAGTGAGAAGTTCAGAAGTACCCATGTAGTAGTAGAGCTTTTGTGATAATAAGGTTATTATAAAAATATCAGAAGACAATCTCTTGATTTCATATCTATTCATCCCATATATTAGTTTTTTGTTGTACGTTAGGTTAATGTTGAAAGTGCATTTTTAGGAAACATGTTTGTGAAGGTGCTAATTATTTTAAATCATTACCTTTAAACTCTCACAGGTGTTTATTTCTTTAAGTGTATTTGCAAATCAGCACCCAGATTGCCGCCCTTCTTTGGTCCATGAACAGTACCTGCCAGTTTATGTTTCCTTTTTTGTTGCTGTAGACAAATCCTATCATACCAGATACTTATCCAGCGACAACTTAAGACCAGTGAAAGATGAAAAGGAAAGTTATTTCACTGCCCTCTCTTACCTTCTAGCATGTCTGATTTTATTCATGCCTGTCTTTTGTGATGTCCTTTCGTAGCACACATGGTTTATCAACTGACACAAAAATAAATGTATAACAAATTTTCTACAAGACCAGACAGAGGGATTTACTAAATATAAAGAAATTGCCTGGTCAGACTTTTACCCTCTTCCTTGAGGGTAGATACCGTTGCTTCTGACATCTCTCAAGTTCTTGCAGCACCATTTCAAGCAGTACTAGCAACTAGTAACCAGTCTAGTTCTCAGATGCCTTGAGGGTCAATAGAGAAAAAAAGGCAACAATTCCTACAAAGATACTTGCACAACTGGAGTCCTGCAATGGAAGGCTCTTCCCAAGGGATAGGTAAGGAAGGAGAGGCTTTTACGTATGCATGTAGGGATTGTTTTGATTATCTAGATTATCTACAGTTTAGTCATGGTCATTATAGGGCTCAGTGTTTATGCCTGACAATCAGAGGGAAGGCCAACAGAGCACATATTCTGGTGTGAGTCTGTTATAGATCATCCAATAAGGGTGAAGAGGCAGATGAAAGCAGCCAAGAGAAGTATCATGATCATTTGCACTTGTTCATGTGGGGAACTTCAAATTAATAGATGTTTGCTGGAAATGGAACACAGCAGAGATAAAACAGCCTAGGAGGTTCCTGTAGTGTGTGGAAGATACTGTCTCGGCACAGCTGATGAGGAAGCCAACCAGGGAACATGCCCAACCGGACCTATTTCTTGTGAATGGATACAGAATGGTGGGTGGTGATGGTGGGGGCCGCCTTGTGCACAGCAATCATGAAATGAGTTTTTGATTCTGAGAAGTAAGGAGGGGCATCAGAACTGAAACAGTAGCTTGGATAGGACTTTGGCCTATTTAGGACACTGATTGACAGAGTCCCTTGGAAGACAGTAACAAAGGTCAAAGGAGTATACAGGAAGACTGGACATTCTTTAAGAAGGAAATCCTACAGGCAAAGGAGCAGGCAGTCCCCATGTGCTGAAAGACAAGTGGAGACAAAGACCATCCTGTCTGAACAGAGTTTTGCCAGGAGCTCAGGAAAAAAAAGAGTTTACGACCTTTGGAAGAAGGGGCAGGCAACTCAGAAGGACTACAAGGATGTCATGAGGTTATGAAGACAATTAGAGGGGTAAAGCCCAATTAGAACTTAATGTGGCTACTGACGTAAAAGTTTTACTGAAGTAAAAATGTTTCTATAAATAAAGGAGCAACAAAAGGAGGGCTAAGAAAAATCTCCATCCCTTATTANATAAACTCTCTGGTTCAACTATGAGATGTAGTTGATTAAGAGCTGTAGTAAATAGTCCAAAGAAAAAACCAGTATCTCAGTAGAATGCTTAAAAACAGTTTAAATTAAAGGTCTTGGTCTAATTTTACTAATTTAGGTCTAAGCATCTGCAAATATGTATGTCCTTTTTTACCGTCATTCAAGCTCTTCTCAACAAAATCAGACTAAGGAGACAAATTGGAAGACAAAGGGAAAGTTTAAAAAACTCCACATTTAAAGGAGCTACTTTTTACTTCTCTCTTAAAAAACCCCAAAACATAAAAGTACAACCAAGTGTTTAAATCTTTGAAGGCTAGGATCCAGCCAAATCTCTAAGTCCACTGATTGAATCAGCTGAGTGAGAAGTTCAGAAGTACCCATGTAGTAGTAGAGCTTTTGTGATAATAAGGTTATTATAAAAATATCAGAAGACAATCTCTTGATTTCATATCTATTCATCCCATATATTAGTTTTTTGTTGTACGTTAGGTTAATGTTGAAAGTGCATTTTTAGGAAACATGTTTGTGAAGGTGCTAATTATTTTAAATCATTACCTTTAAACTCTCACAGGTGTTTATTTCTTTAAGTGTATTTGCAAATCAGCACCCAGATTGCCGCCCTTCTTTGGTCCATGAACAGTACCTGCCAGTTTATGTTTCCTTTTTTGTTGCTGTAGACAAATCCTATCATACCAGATACTTATCCAGCGACAACTTAAGACCAGTGAAAGATGAAAAGGAAAGTTATTTCACTGCCCTCTCTTACCTTCTAGCATGTCTGATTTTATTCATGCCTGTCTTTTGTGATGTCCTTTCGTAGCACACATGGTTTATCAACTGACACAAAAATAAATGTATAACAAATTTTCTACAAGACCAGACAGAGGGATTTACTAAATATAAAGAAATTGCCTGGTCAGACTTTTACCCTCTTCCTTGAGGGTAGATACCGTTGCTTCTGACATCTCTCAAGTTCTTGCAGCACCATTTCAAGCAGTACTAGCAACTAGTAACCAGTCTAGTTCTCAGATGCCTTGAGGGTCAATAGAGAAAAAAAGGCAACAATTCCTACAAAGATACTTGCACAACTGGAGTCCTGCAATGGAAGGCTCTTCCCAAGGGATAGGTAAGGAAGGAGAGGCTTTTACGTATGCATGTAGGGATTGTTTTGATTATCTAGATTATCTACAGTTTAGTCATGGTCATTATAGGGCTCAGTGTTTATGCCTGACAATCAGAGGGAAGGCCAACAGAGCACATATTCTGGTGTGAGTCTGTTATAGATCATCCAATAAGGGTGAAGAGGCAGATGAAAGCAGCCAAGAGAAGTATCATGATCATTTGCACTTGTTCATGTGGGGAACTTCAAATTAATAGATGTTTGCTGGAAATGGAACACAGCAGAGATAAAACAGCCTAGGAGGTTCCTGTAGTGTGTGGAAGATACTGTCTCGGCACAGCTGATGAGGAAGCCAACCAGGGAACATGCCCAACCGGACCTATTTCTTGTGAATGGATACAGAATGGTGGGTGGTGATGGTGGGGGCCGCCTTGTGCACAGCAATCATGAAATGAGTTTTTGATTCTGAGAAGTAAGGAGGGGCATCAGAACTGAAACAGTAGCTTGGATAGGACTTTGGCCTATTTAGGACACTGATTGACAGAGTCCCTTGGAAGACAGTAACAAAGGTCAAAGGAGTATACAGGAAGACTGGACATTCTTTAAGAAGGAAATCCTACAGGCAAAGGAGCAGGCAGTCCCCATGTGCTGAAAGACAAGTGGAGACAAAGACCATCCTGTCTGAACAGAGTTTTGCCAGGAGCTCAGGAAAAAAAAGAGTTTACGACCTTTGGAAGAAGGGGCAGGCAACTCAGAAGGACTACAAGGATGTCATGAGGTTATGAAGACAATTAGAGGGGTAAAGCCCAATTAGAACTTAATGTGGCTACTGACGTAAAAGTTTTACTGAAGTAAAAATGTTTCTATAAATAAAGGAGCAACAAAAGGAGGGCTAAGAAAAATCTCCATCCCTTATTAGATGTGGGGGGAAACATAGTGGCAAAGGGTGAGGAAAAGATTGAAGAACTCAATGCCTTCTTTCATAATAAGACCTGCTGTCCTTCAACTACCCAAGACTCCTGAATTGGAAGACAGAGATGAGGAACAGAATGAAACCCCATTAATCCAGTGGGAAGAGGTCAGCCATCTGCTGCATCACTTAGAACTGCACAAGTCTCTAGGGATGGATGCAATCAACCCAATAGGAGCTGGTGGAAGTGCTCACTGAGTACCTTTCCATCATTTATCAGCAGTCCTGGGTAACCATGAAGGTCCCAGTTGACTGGAGGCCGACAAATGTGTTACACATCTATAAGAAGGAAGGAATATTCAGGGAACTACAGGCCTCTCAGCTTGCCCTTGGTGCCACGGAAGGTCATAGAGCAGATCATCTCAAGTGCCAACCAGAGGATCAGGCCTGGCCAACATGGGTTTGTGAAAGGCAGATCCTGCTTGACCAACATGATCTCCTTCTAAGACAAAGTGCCCCAGCTACTGGATAAGGGAAAGGCTGTGGATGTTGTTTACCCAAAGGTTTTGACACAGTTTCTCACAGCATTCTCCTAGGGAAACTGCCTGCTTATGGCTTGGACCGGTGGACTGTTAAGTGGGTAAAAAATTGTCAGGATAGCTGGGCCCAGAGAGTGGTGGTGAATGGAGGTTGCCCAAGACCCAGTACTGGGGCCAGTTCTGTCTTGTATCTTTATCAATGACCTAGGTCCAGGAATTAAATGTAGCCCCAGTAAGTTTGTGGATAACACCAGATTGGGTGAGAGTGTCAATCTGCTGAAGGGCAGAAAGGCTCTACAAACAGATCTGGACAGGATGTATTGATAAGCTGAGGCCAACGGTGTGAGGTTCAACAAGATCAATTGCCAGANGGCTGTGGATGTTGTTTACCCAAAGGTTTTGACACAGTTTCTCACAGCATTCTCCTAGGGAAACTGCCTGCTTATGGCTTGGACCGGTGGACTGTTAAGTGGGTAAAAAATTGTCAGGATAGCTGGGCCCAGAGAGTGGTGGTGAATGGAGGTTGCCCAAGACCCAGTACTGGGGCCAGTTCTGTCTTGTATCTTTATCAATGACCTAGGTCCAGGAATTAAATGTAGCCCCAGTAAGTTTGTGGATAACACCAGATTGGGTGAGAGTGTCAATCTGCTGAAGGGCAGAAAGGCTCTACAAACAGATCTGGACAGGATGTATTGATAAGCTGAGGCCAACGGTGTGAGGTTCAACAAGATCAATTGCCAGATCCTGTTCTTGGGTCACAACAACCCCAAGCAGCACTACAGGCTGGATGAAGAGTGGCTGGAAAGCTGCCCAGTGGAAAAGGACCTGGGGGTGCTGGTCAACAGCAGCTGAACATGATCCAGCAGTGTGCCCAGGTAGCCAAGGAGGCCAATGGCATCCTGGTCTCTATCAGCAATAGTGTGGCCAGCAGGACCAGGGCAGCGATTGTCCCCCTGTCCTCGGCAGTCGTGAGGCCACACCTCAAGTCCCATGTTAAATTCTAGGCCTCTCACTCCAAGGAGCACATTTTGGTCCTGGAGCAAGTTCAGAGAAGGACAACAGAACTGATTAAAGATTTGGAGCACAAATCTGATAAGGATCAGCTGAGTCTCCTGCACTGTTACCTCATGTTCACTGTGTACCATACTACTGCACAATTCTTCTAACAAATTCTGGCTACAATACATTAAATGGCTGAAGTAGCACTTGTGGGTAGACCTATATCTATTTTCTGTGTGGAGCAGGAACAAGTGAGACAACATCTGAATCCATGGCAATATACGTGAAGTGGTCTAGCAAAGGAAATTAACAGAATGATATACAACCATAAAGTAATTTCCTGACAAAAAATTGTTTTCTTGTATTTCCTCCTGGGATCTGGCTATATTTCCACTTAGAATTCATCTGACAGTATAAGACCATTTGTAGTATACCTGTCAAAGCTAGGTTGTAACCATATCACCAGAATGACCCAGGAGTACAGACACAAATAAAACATTTTCAGGACTTTTTTTCATAAGCTACTAGTTTTGAGTGGTTTATAATTTGACTATTGTAATTTTCTTCCCTTAGGAAAAAAAGCATGGGAAGCTGAAAGTCTACTCTACCATTTTGAAATGAGTAATGAAAGTTCACAAAAACATTGGGTTTCACTTACATTTCTGGTGGTCAAATTGTTTTTGTTTCTTCTATAAATACAAAGTCTCATTTAAAATTGCCTCTCTCAGTTTAAAAGTTTCCTATGAATCATCTAGTTCTGGCCTTTATAGCAATCCAGTAATCTTTTCTTTTATGAAAATTATGTATTTCCTATGCTGATGGGCTTGGACTCTAAGTAGATGCGATACCCACAAAAGAAGTGGAATAACATAAGAAACATACAAGCAAGTCCAAGGAAGTGTGAGAAAGGGAACAGAGAGAGAGCACTGCAGACTGTGATTCTTATCCTCAGAAAAGGAACTGGCTTGGCTGCTGCTAGGAGAATGATCCAACACCCTGGGAGTACCAAGGGTTTCCAAGATGCCAAACACACACCATGGGCACTCAGGTTCCCTGACTCCTGCATCCAGAGCAAGGGCACCCCTGGATGCTCTATGGAGGGAGTCAACTCTCATGTATGCTTTCATTTCTGTTAGTCTGCACTATGCTGTGGTCCACACAGCCATAAGGGCCATATAACCAATGTGACATCAGCACAATTATCTGTCAATATAACAGCTTATAGCACCACTGACTAGTTGTATATGATAATACACGGATTTAACCAAGTTCCTCCTATATTCTTTTATTATCCTCTGCCAGGGGAGGTTTAGGTTAGATATCAGGAAGAAATTCTTTACAGAGAAGGTAATCAGACATTGGAATGGGCTGCCCAGGAAAGTGGTGGGTTCTCTGTCCCTGAGAAGAAGATGAGATGATGAGATTCTTCCCTGATGAGAAGATGAGATTCTCTGTCCCTGAGAAGAAGAGACTGGATGTGGCACTTAGTACCATTGTCTAGTAACTGCGGTGGTAGTGGATCAACGGTTGGACTTAATGATCTCAGAGCTCCTTTCCAACCCAGCTGATTCTATGATTCTATAATTAATGACAATTTTCTCAGCCTGTTTTCTACAAAAATTCAGAAGGAAATCTATTTAAATAAGCACAAAGGAAGACTTGGCTTCTCATCTTTTATATCTCATTAAAGAGGAAGAGAAAGAAAATTTAATTCTAAAATAGTTTTTCAAAGGGTCTTGTGTCAACTTTGGCCTCTACATTGTTTATGCAAATTATACATACACATACAAACTGCTAACTATTTATGCAGGGTAAGCATTCCTGTGCACATATGGTCTCCCATTTGGGGACTGACTCCATATTTCTGCATTTTATTACCTTGTTAACAAATGCAGATTTCTTTGTAATTAAATCAACCATAGTTCTGAACTATGTGACCATGTCAAGATGTGCTGTAATTTATCCCCAGTTGTCAGGTATGTACAGTAAAAGGGAGCTGTTAATAAAGGAATGAGATAGCACCCCCCCTCCCAAACTATAAAGAAAGACAATAATGATGAATCTCTACCCTCAAATATTTTTATGCCAATGACTGATCTGAACAGGTCATCTGATCACAGAAGAGCCATTGACCTTGTAAAACTTTAAAGGTTTAAGCTTTCTAGGAATTCTTCTTTAGCACTAATTAACCTGATAATGATGTTTGAAGAGCATGTGTAACACTGAGTACATACTGTCTCACTCTCGAGGAGAAAAGAAAGAATCATGTCCAGTCGATACCACCTGGGGAATCTTTCTCTTGTCCCTTTTGCAATCGGACTCGTCTGTCGCGCATTGGCCTTTTCAGCCATCAGCGCCTGCAGCAAGTGTGGGTAGAGCCCTTCGAAATCTTCATTCGCGAAGCCAAGCCATGATGATGACTACACTCAATTTTTTTCATGGGAACACAAAAGCAATTTCCAGGTCTGAATTTTAGTATAGGCTATTAGTAAGTATTGCCTCCAGGGGAAAAAAAATATATTACTTTGGAAATAGTAAGATTTCCCTTGTGCTGATATTGGGAAATAACAGGCTTTTTAAAGGTCTAGATTGAGGGGGTTTCACTGGCTTTAAAAAAAAAAAAAAAAATTAAAATCAAGGCTATACTAAGTATTTGCACTTTGATATAACCAAACAACATTTTTGCTAGTAATGAATAAAGCCCACTCAGCGAGACTGAGTAGCACCAGGGAAAAGAAAGTTTCCTCTAGTCTCCCTCATAACCTGCTTCTCTTCCTCTCAGTCAGCATTCAAACAATTCTCTTCCAGGGCTGGCTGCAGGGTGGATGGATGTACAGAGCCTAGCAATTTGGGGTGGTCTTGTTTTAAAAGCTATCTCAAAACAAATCTGCACAAGAAACAAATCTACCTTTTTTTAAACATCCAGAGTGATTCTGAAGGTCTTTTCCTGCAGCCTTACCTGGATGATTTCCAACCAGAAAATGCAGAAAAGCAGTGGGCAAACTTGCTCTCATTTTAATACCTGTGTCTGCTTTGGCTTCTGTGTTCTATACTTATCACTGACTGAGCAAGAAAGCAGCTGGTAGCTTTGAAAACTGAGGGAGTCTCTGTCCAATCCTATCTTAGGAGATTGGCCATTCTCTTTCAATACTTGAGCCTGTCAGAAGGTATGTGAGCAGCTACCACAGAGGTCTGAGTGGACCACAGCCCCAGCTCCATTGGTGACTGCGAGTGTTATGGTGGAAAGGGTACACTAAAGGGGACAAAGCAAAAGAGTCAAAAAAAAAAAAAAAAAGAAAAAAAGTGCCCCTCTCTCTCTTCAGGACTTCATTTAGCAGGAGCTACCAAGAACAAAAACAGAAACAAAAAAACCAACCCACACACACAAAAAAACCCAAACCCCACCCTTAACGGTGTTTTGATATCAAAATATTGAAAAACTGGACTTAAGTAAATCTAATGGAATTAAAAGACATTCAGCCCAGTAAATTTCTGCCATTTTATTCTTTTATAGCCATGAGGGACATCCAGAGATTGCATAGAAGGTGAGTAAAAGCCATCCAGTCTGTCTGTTTACCACTGATCTTCCACTTGATATATTCCTTGGACCCTATTGTTCCTTCCCTGAGAACTGCTGTCACTAACACATCACCCCTCCTCTGCCTTAGAGGACAGATCTCTAGCCTCTGAGAAGCTGTGCTAGTGCTGATCTATTCATCATCTGGCAGACTGTGCTCTCACAGGCAATTCCATTATCAATATCTATTTCAATGACAAAGTACATCTTTTACATGTCTGGTTTCCAACCACATAGATCTAAGTGTTATGCTAGGTCCCTTTTTCTGACAGTGGAAATTACTGACCTAGTGCAAGCTGTGTTTATTGCCTACTTTCTTTCAAGCAGCTGGATTGACAAAAGTTTTGCCTTAAAAAACTTCCTGTACCCTTTGGTGATAAGCACACTGCTTTGGCTGAACTAAGAGAACTAATAACAATGTTCAGCTTTCCACGTAACAACAAAAAAATGAAATTAAATTGATCTTCAAAATCTGAAGCTGCATTTTAAAAGATTAATATTTCAAAATTAGTTTAAGAACATTGGGAAAGGACCCTTCCAAGTTGTTGGAGCTCTGGATTAACTTTACATTATTACTGTTGTTTAAATGAGAAAAGTAATCCAGTGAAAATTAAATGAGCAGTTTTCATGTAAAGGCCTCTGGGCATTATTAAGATTCACAGTACAAAGTGTCATGCTGCTTCATAATAAATTGATCTGAACAAGGTAGTAAATATCTATATGTTGTTATAACTGAGAAAACATTTTGCATTACCAATGCTACTGAAACAGACTGAACTGATTTTCTCCTTAAATACACAGCCACAGGTTAAATGCTCCAGCATTTTTCAGTGGCATCATCCATTCTCCTATACTTTGGCAGGCAAAATAACCATAATTAATTAGTGTGTTCAACTACTGTTGTGCTCATTAGCAACCCTCTAACATTGTATGTTCTGAAGATACATCCTTAAGTGCAGTAATTGTAGGCATTGGTTGGTTAGCAAGTATGATCAACATAGGTAATCAAAAATATTTTTCATGCATAACAAATAGAGCAAATTACTAAAACAATAAAAGAAATATCTAAGACTTACAGCAGTCAATCTACATGATGCAATATTTAATTAACATAATTAGAAGCAGACTTATAATAACTTTCAATTTTCCACCTTCTTTTTTCTCAAGGAGACCAGGGATACTCTGTTGTCTCTTGAAGAAAGTTTATGCCCTGGCTGGCAAAATCCAGGTGAAATTAGACTGAGCAATGAAGAAAATCCTATTTTTGATGTGGTAGACTCCCTTTAGAAATCTTGTTGATTGCACACAGGCTGTGTAATTACAGACACTTGTGAACTGTACTTCATTATAATGACAAAGTGTTGGCACTGGAAAGACATTTAACTCTCCCAGTATTAAATGAACACAACTCAAATTTACTTTTTAGAATCATCATAATTTTTAGAAAAGCAACACAGGGGGATGCTTAAAGAACACAATACCAACATAGTTGCTTCTCCCCCACCCCTCAAAGGTTAAAACAACACAGCATTTAATTTGTTTTCTCATTTGGGGGGAATAAAAATCCCATGACTTTCAATATTTCTCTTGACAAAGAAATATGAAGACTGCCATTAGATTTCCACTGGAAGCTTCTGCTGTCTTGTGTGATAAGCAGAGTTGCAGTATTTTTCTTTTCTCCATATGAACTGTGACCCATTTTAAGTCTGGCACACTTAATTTTCTAAGGAAATTACACTAATAAGAAAACTCTTGCTAGATGTTGATGAATTGACCTATGACTGATGATTGATGATAGTTCTAGCTTGTACAAGTGCACAAGTATTCTTTCTTAACAAAAAGTACTTACCCATGGAGAAGAGAAATAATAAATAACAGGAATCAACCCTGCCTTCACTGGGCTCAAGAGCAAAATTCTGATTGATTTCCAAAAGGACAATTTCATACACAAGACTTGCTACAAATTCAGTTTATATTTGAAGACTCCAGCAATGAAAAGAGAGGTCCATTTATGCTCAATTAGTTAAATCATCTGTATTGGCTATTCTGAGCATACTTTTTAACTTTGTGATTGTGGACTTCACTGTATATTCTGGAAATGGCTACAATTCTACAAAATTCCATCACTGTGTTTTTCATAAGATGTTAGCCTGAAAAATGCACACTTTAAAATAGAAAGATTTATAATGTATAATATTATAAACATACATTAAATAAAGCCATAAATAAGGAAAATGCACTAAACATAAGTCCTTTACTTTGCCTTCATCTGTTAAGAAGTTTTGATTTATGGCTTCTGTTTCAAGACCTTTATGAATGAGCATATTTTGCGTATTATTCCAACATGGTCCCTAAAGGAAAAACTGTTTCCCTCGCAGAGAACACTAAAATTAATTTGAAAAGAAAAACTACAAAAAGAAAACCAACAATGACCTGATCAGGCAAGCTCTCCTCACGTGACATTTACTGTATGGCCTGTGTAAAGCTGCCCACTTGTGTTAAGTGTTTAGCAGACTAAATCACTTCACACTCGCTTTTCACATCAAATTTGCAGAACCAGAATAAATTTAATGGAATTAAGCTATTGAAAGTTCGGTTGCATATTACTCTACAGCTATGTATTTATATTTGGGCTTGATAATTTTTAGCCAATGCCTTGACCCATATTACATCCTTCTTTAGGCTCTACACTGCTTCAAGGGAAGGGCAGCAACCCAACTCCCTCTATCCAACCTAAGAATCTAGTGAGAATAGCAAGGCATAGGAATGCAGATGAAACTAGAGAGAATACATGATCTGTCATGTCAGTGTTAATCCTTTTTAATATTCCACTTCACACCAGAGAGGATTTAATTGTTTCTTAAATGGCTCTAAGGCATCTGAATGAGCAAATCTGTCTAACAGAGCAGACATTTATTTGAAAAAAACCCTGTAATAAATATTGATCTATCATAGCTGTAGATAATTCTGGAGTACAGCAATCTCTCGTTTCCTAATTAAACTGTGCTAATATGCAAATGCAGGCCAAGCCCATAAGGCACAACAGATCTGAGGACGTGTGGAAATGCCTGGAAGTCGTGAGCTCCAAGAAGAAAGGCAGAAAGGCTCAGGAACTCTGCATGCTAATGAACTCCACCAGATCATAAACCATACAGATGCAATTTAAATTCCCTTCCATATCTTCAGCCTCAAATTCTTCTAATTGACCCTCAGCCATGAGATAAACAGAGTGGGGGGATAACACAACAGAGGTGACAAAAGGTGAAAGACTACTCCTTGCCACTTCTCTTTCCCCCAGAATTTGAGGGTCATGTCAGTCATAAAGACATATGTGGAGGGATAATCAAAATGTCATTTACTTCATCTCTCCATGGCATTTTAACTTTTACCCTATAAGCGTTCCTGGATTTAGGACTGGCAACAATCACAAACCACATATTTCTGCAGCCACATGG
This sequence comes from Pachyramphus minor, assembly GCA_013397135.1. Taxonomy (NCBI): domain Eukaryota; kingdom Metazoa; phylum Chordata; class Aves; order Passeriformes; family Tyrannidae; genus Pachyramphus; species Pachyramphus minor. Next base: position 118,040 of record VYXB01007981.1, on the reverse strand, counting down.
TAGCACTTAAAATCATTTCACTCCCCCTTGATATGGAGCTTTGTTAGAGATGGCAGGCAGTTTTTTCACCAGCCTGACTTGTGCTTTGGACAGACCCTCAGCTTCCTACAGAGGCTTAAGTTTAATGGAAGTCCAACAATTTATTGCCTTGCAAGGAAACCATAGGAGGGAATTGCTAAGTTTTATTTCAAGTGGTGCCACAACAAGCCAGCAGTGTTGCATGTTATTATACATGGAACCTGTTACAAAGCATAGCTGCCCACAGCCATTTTCCTCAAACTGTCTGTAGATGTCTACAAATTGCAATGCTTCAGTAGCACTCCAATGCTGCCCTAACGTAAAACATGGTGGATCTGGAAAGACCTTTCTGTTTTCAGTAAAATTCCAGACTTGTTGAAAGCAGAATTTGTCAAAGTGTTTTGGTAATCAGAATGTAAGATAAACTGCTGGATATGGTTTGGGGTATTTTGTTGTCTTTTGTTTGTTGTTTTTGTTTGGGTTGGATTTTTTAAATAAGTGGTAACAGATAGCTGCTTCCAGTGAGCATCCAAAGGTCTGCTACTCCACCACAATTAAATCAAATGAAAAGTATTTGATTGTCCATTTATCAGTGTTTGCATATATGAAAAGATTTTGCCCACACAGATTTATGCAGTTGTTCACTTTCATAAAAAGGTCCTCACATGTTTCGTTTTTTCTTTAATACAGCTCAGAAATCTGAAGGAATTACACAATTTTGTGAAGGGCTAACCTCAGCTTTTGATCTTTACTATTACTTTCAATTTGAGTGATCTCTGTAGTGTTTTCTTTCTAACATCTGGATAGAAGCTTCCTTGAAGAGAGTAGGTGGCCTTATTTTGAATTTTAATGAAGACCATGCTGCATGGTCTTCAAGGCATCAGGAATAACAACAAAATATGAATAGAGCTGCAAGACTGAGATTGCTTGTACATACACTCTAACTGTTGTTAGAGTCCCTACTGGCACACTTGGCATAGCAGTCCTCAATGAGAAGCTGAAGCAAGATAAAAAGAATGCCATTACATTACTGCAGTTGAATAATCCAAATCATGGGTTGTCCACAGCATCTGAGTGTGAGTGCCACAGTCAGTCTTTGCATAATTGAAGGCCAAAGTTAAGAACTAAACTTAAGAACTAAAATTCAGGTCTCTTGATTTATGATATATCATGTGTTCTATAGTCACTTAGAAAGACATGATTTTTTTTTTCCATCTCTAGGAAAGGCAAAATGCCACACTAGGATTCATCTTGTATGAACAAGTATTTCTAAACAGACAATACTGAATTGCTTTGTCAAACTACCTGCTACTGTACTCCTATATTCCTAACAGACTGTCATGGCACAGACTGAGACAGGGGGAAAAAACCTGATACATACTAAACTTGACAAGTAAGTCAGACTCTACTTGCTTAGGTCTCAGGTCTTTTATTCCATGCTGTGCTCTAAATTCAGCATGGGAGACAGGCACTACTGTACGTCTTGGAGTGGTTTATATTCAAAATAGGGGAAGCTCAGGGCTATTAGAGACATCCTGAACATACAGAGAATGCATGATCTGTAAGGCTGATTTTCTTATCTATATCTACAGATGTGTTATTTATGCACAAATATAGCTGTATGGGTAAAGAACTTGCTTTTCTCCCTACTGGCTCTGCAGAGCTAACGTACTGTTAATGATTTTCATAAAATGATCACTATCTGTGGTCTTCAAACTGAGGAAGCTCTCGCCCTGCATGAGCTACACTCTGCTTTTTCTCCACGGCCAGTGAGAGATCTGAAGTTTCCTGAGCTCATTTCACATTGATTTGTCTTTCACAGTCAATAGAGCTGAAGTCTCTGAAATTTAAACTCCAAGCAAGATCTCAAATAGAAATATATGTCCTACATTAGGAACACAGGTATTCATCCTGACTTTAGGATGTGGTCATTTACTGCACAGCAGTGAGCATGGGCATTGTGAATGCCATCTACTGGCAAAAAAAAAGCACAAGGGAGCATAATTCCATGGCAGGCAATTTCCAAAAAAGGGAGAGTAAGAAACATGATGTGGGTTTTTAGTGTGTTTGGCTTTCGTTTTTTCTTAATTGCTCATTTGAAGTTCTTTCAATAAAGTAACCTTGCAGGCTATGATGCTGAATTTTATGTAGAAACTTTGGTAGAAATAGATTTTGACTGGGAATAATACTGCTACACCTTAGTTTTATACTGGAAAAGCCTAACATTTGAAAATAATAACAATTTTTAAGGCATCAGGAATAACAAAAAAATATGAATAGATTTGCAAGACTGAGATTGCTTGTACATATTCTTATGCAGTGTAAGCCTTATGAGGAGCAGCTGAGGTCACTTGGTCTATTCAACCTGAAGAAGATGAGACTCATTGCGATCTTCAACATCCTCGTGAGGGGAAGTGGAAGGGCAGGCACTGATCTCTTCATTCTCATGACCAGTGACAGAACTGAAGAAAATGGCATGAAGCTGAGTTGGGAGAGGTTTAGGTTAGAAATCACGAAAAAGTTTTTCACTCAGAGAGTGATTGGGCACTGGAACAGGCCCCCCAGGAAAGTGGTCACAGCACCAAGCCTGAGAGAGTTCAAGAAGCGTTTGGGAAACACTCTCAGGCATATGGTATGATTCTTGGGGTGTTCTGCACAGGGCTGGCAGTTGGACTTGATGATTCTGATGGGTCACTTCCAATTCAGCATATTCTATGATTCTCCTATTTAAAAAATATCAGGATTTAAAAAAATATTTGTTGAGAATACCTCTGAGACGAAAAATTGAAAAAAAATTGAACTCAGCAGTGAATCTGTTTGCTATTGTGTCATCAGCTGTGTGATGACATAGCAACTGTGATTCCAGGCTTTATGCAGCCATTTGTCATTTGACCACAAATAGTGTCCTGTCAACTCCACCTACAAAACAATGACTATTGTCATAGTACTATAGCAAGGCAGATCCACAGAAGCTACCTCTCTGCTGGTTTCAGAACTGTCTCTCCTGGTTTGAAAACACCTCTTTTTTTTCCCCCTCAAGATTATTGATGAAATGTTTTATTGTGTCCAGTCCACAGCCGAGTTACCTAGACAATCTAACAAAAACCAATTGGTCTAATATTGCCCTAATATTTTCTGAGTGACCCATTTTTGCAAGTGAGTCACAGACATGGGATAGCACAGGGAGTAACATTTGGTGGGGTTCAGCAAGGACCTTGGTCTAAACATAGTTTGAATATTGCTTAGGTTAAGTTAAAAATCACTGACAAAGAGACCTCGATCTTCAAAATTAAGACCAACAAAAAAGTTAGAAGTGACAGAAGTCATCTCCAACATACTTAATAGCAGAGGGAAGTCAGAAGTGAAAGGAAAAACTACAAAACATAATTTGTGAGCAGAGTCATCCCTGACCACAGCTTTTCCTAAATTAATCTCTTAGAAAGGAAACATTTATTTATCGTCAACTGTGGTGCAACTCCAAGACAGGCAGCAAGCCTAGAAGAGACAATACTTACCAGATGCTATTCACATTTTACTGCTAAATTACCATGAATTACTGTGACATATAGTAAGACTCCAGGAGGAGCAGCATGGGTAAAGGACGAAAAGTGTCATCTAGGATGAACACAAGCTTCTCTGAAGTCTTGAAAACATCTTCTAATTTGCATGCTAGTTTGAAAACTCATCATTTCACTAATTTCAGGAAAGCAGAAGGGAACAGGGTACAATGTTTAAAATAAGCTCAAGAAATTAAAGAAAAAAAATAAAGGAAAAATAATTTTGGGTGTTAGTGTCACAGGAAAAAAAGCCTTTGATCATGTTTTGTCCATGGAAAAAACTACCCTTGCAGGGATACCAAAGCTGTCTCTGAAATGTGGCAGTATAGCCCTGCTAACTCAGAGCTGTGGCAAACCTAGACACTGATATGGTGAGACCCTCCTAATGGCCTTCTGAGAGGCCCATCACTGATGAGATCATTCTGCTCTGAGGGACTGAAGTCTGGGGCTGCACTGTACTGGGTAGAGGTACCAGCTCATCTGCAGCTGTCAGGGTAGCTCTACACAGGGCTGCCTTGTGCCACCACTCTTTCACTTCCTATAGTGAAGGAAAGCTTTTAACATCATCCCTGGTTTTTTGTGACTACAAGTCAAGACAAGAAGGGAAAAAGTGTTAACTCTGTCAGGACTGGAATATTGCCCTGTGCTGAATATACAACACTACTGCTCCCCTGGAGAGCAAGCAGGCTCTTTAAAAACCCATTTGATTCTCAGAGTACTCTAGGAATGACTGAAAGATACATGAGGAAACAGGTAATTTCATAGATGCTCAGCTGTCTCCAACAGCAGCAGAGGAACAGACTCCAGTTAGGAATGGACTGAAAGCTGGAGGAGTATCAACTCTGCCAATATATATCATGCTGTGTGAAGCTCAAAAAAGTAGAGACTCATAAAATGGAGTAAAATCTCTAACTTTTTCCCAGATTCTCTGCAAAAAAACAATTTCTTGGCCCAGAATTTGCTTTCAGTTTAGAGCAATTTAATTACAAAGGGAGCACACAGGACATGAAACAGTCCAGAAGGCAAAACAATACCTTTTAAGGTAAGTACAGGTCTAACACAATTGTATTACACTTTTCAATGGACTGAATAGTAAGTCTATACTTTAGTTTAAGGATTTCTGAATGCTCTGCATTGCCTCATTACTGTCTATAAATGGTTGTCGAGAACCCGCAACCCACACCAATCAGCATAGCCCAGTAAATGGTTTTCCCCCACTCAACAGCTCCTAACAGATGAATACTATCAGATTCTCCTATTCAACATAAAATGAGAATGTTAGCAAGGTCTCCTTCCCCATGATAATCCCCCACTTGATATACAATGACACTATCCAACCAAAGCTGAAGACAACATGTGATTCTTGTTATAATTACAGGCTTTAATAGGTACAGAGGGTTGTTACGTACAGAGCAACTACTACTACTACTAGAGACTCTTCAGGAATAAAATTGGTGCAGCCAAACTAGTTACGCACTTGAGATGGTGCTATGATCAAAGAAGCCAAGTCCTACTTTTAAAAGAGTTGCTTAAATATTATGCCATCTCCATTTGGATTTGTTTTTGGTGACTTTAATGTCTTTAAGTGTTATGTTGAAAGGTGACATGTTTTCACCTGAATCAGCAATTCACGTTGTAGAACATAATAAAAAACAAATGAAATACCATTTCAAGTTGGGTTTGTTTTTTTTTTAATATAGAGTGGATTGAAATGTAATAAGAACATTTAAATGGAATTATTTAAAACTTCCTGTCGGAAGATTAAAATTTATGAAGTTTCTTAGACATTTTAAATGCATGAACGCCTAATTAGCATTGCAAAATATTTAGCTCTTCCACATCTAATGAACTTTTACAATTTGAGCTTTGTAGCTAGTAATGATAAGTCTACAGAATCAATAGCACTATACAAAGTATTATGAGTAATGCCACTAAATGATTAGTTTTAAATCCTGTCCTGAGATACTCTTGAAGGCTTGCCTCCTATTTAAAGTACTGGCCATGTAAAAAAAATTAGAAAAAAATTATTTTATAAGTTTGTCTAAGTGTCATGCAAGTTACAGAATTTCTAGAAGAGTATTTCTCACTGGGATTGACTTACCTTTCTTCACAGCAGTCAATAAAGTGCCTTGTTTTAGATCTGAGTTTAGATCTGTGTTAACAACACAGCAGTGTTTTGGCTTTTCTTTTCAAACTTTTCTTTTTCCCCACTCCATCTACCAGTGAGTGGTTTGGGCATGGACAAAAATTTGAGAGGAGACAAAGCTGGACAGCTAACATAAGGTGGCCAAAGACATGTTCCATACTATATAACATCACACTCAGCAACAAAAGCTGGAGTAGAGGAAGAAGGTCAGGGTTTTAGCTATCAAGATGGTGACTGTTCAAAGACTGTCTGGGCATTAGTTTGCTTGTGTGAGGTGCTGAGCAATTTCCTTCACTGTGCTTGTTGGTTTGGTTTTGGCTTTGGTTGTTTTTTTGTTTTTGTCTTTCTTTTCTTCATCTGTTAATTCACCTTTACCTGGACTCATGTATTTTCTTATTTTTGCTTTTTCCATTCTCTCAGAGGTGAAGGGGATACTCAATCAACCATAAAGAGCCCACAAGACCTAAAAAAGCTTATTTGTGAGTCAGGATATGGCAACCAAAGCTGAGATCAGCCTTTTTTCCAGAAGCACTACAGAACTGCCATAAAACTGGTACAGCTTCCAAAGGCTGCCTTTGGCAGTGAGGAGTTGACTTCCAGGTGAAAGTCTCCATGGCTCATTAGAATCACTCAGAGATTACACAGCCTAAGAATATGGTTAATCTCACTGGAAGAGGGGTTTTTTTGCTTGGTTTTCAAGTTTTTTTTTGTGAGTGTTTTGATATAATGAATAAAACCCCAAGCTTTCCAGAGGTCTGATGCACAGAATGTCCCCCATACAGTTATGCAGGAGGCAGAGGCATAAGGACACAGGACATTGACTCATGTCACCATTATAGACAAGTCTTATAGACAAGACTGATAGCAGGAGCCACAGCAGCAACTCTCATTCTATAGATGGCAACAGGGACAACCATGTGCTCCCCATTCCACTCCGTCTAGAGACAAGGAGTGTCTCAGCTCTTCTTACTGGGGTTTGGTCATATTTCTAAATATAGTGGCATACAGTTCACTGCAAATAAAGTAATATTTTTTTCTGGCAAGAAAGAAGTTAAAATGTTCACTTTCTCCCTACTATGGGATAATTCGGTCCTTGTTCTAACTTCAAAATATTAGATAGCATTTTCTCTAATCTAAAGTCCAATCCAATTATTTCAGTGGCCTTAGGACCAAGCCTCTTCTCTTCATAAAGTCCAATTAAAACGTTTAATGTTTCTCTCAATAACTTATAAACTAGATGAGAAAGTAACAGAAAATCCAGACAATTAAAACAGTAAGTCTTTACAAAATTGAGGAAAACAGACATCTAAGAAAAATATTGCACATGACAAACAGAAATTAGATTAAAGTAGTGGCAATGATATTCTGGTTACACATTTATTATAAATCCGTGGTGGAAGAGATGAGAAGTAGGTCATCTAAACGATGCTGGGCAGGGGTCAAAAATAAAATAATGTTGAAGTTTTCAGTTTCAAAAATCCCACATAAACAAAATACTAGAAAGAAAGACTGAGGAATCTCACAAGGGACAAATTAAGAATTATAATTCTGTAAGATAACCCTTAATAAAATAACCTTTGTGAACATACCATTAGGTATGCTTAATTATCATTCCAATAAAGAGGAACGGGGATTCAAATTTCATAATGTGGTTAAAATTCTATCATTATTCATAACTAACTTAATCCCGTGCCTCTCGTAGCTGCCTCACATAGGTCAAAAGCCTGTTCTCATAAAGTGTGGGCTATTCTCAGACTATTGAACTCGCTGTATACACTCATGATATGCAGCATTCAGAAATAACCTCTCAGTAATTTTGCTGACTCATGCTAACAGCTTAGCATCAGCAGGTTCTGGTGTTTTGGCAGTAATGTAAATTCATGCTAATTTTCTTTGAGATCTTGCCTAAAAAAAGCAAAAATGCAAGTCAATCCCAGAATGATTGTCACATAAGTGCAATAACTTACTCACTGGAAAAAAGATGGTAAAGTCCCTTATTAACCCATTTCTGGAATTTTGATTACTACTAAGAAAAGGTTTTGACAATTCTTGTATCCAAACATGTAGGCTGTTACATTGTAATCCTCTCTGGAACAATCAAAATCCTAGGATCCCCCTAAAAAATCTCACAAGCAGTCCAGAGCACCGCATGTGCTCCCCAGCCGAGAGCCTCCATAAGGACCTGGGGGTCCCTGGCCTTGTGCCGTGGGCGGTGCCACTGACACAGCCCTTTACCACTGGCAGCTGCAGGTCACCCTGCAGGGACATTATTCACAGCCACTGCGGTGTGAGTCAGCTCAATTCACTTTTCCAGTCCTAGTCTGCCTCCATTTTCTTTCTTCCACAAGCTGCAGATATTTAAGAGACACACAACAAGTCTACTACGCAACTAAAATTAATCTCTGCAAATACATAATGAGCTAAAATGACTCCACTCAATATATATTCAAGCTATCATAGTCTCATATTTATAGCATATCCCTAAATGTGCATATCAGACTACTTGAGCTATTAACCAAAATAAATTCCTATACATTTAGTGATGGTACTCTGACACCACATGAGAAATCTGGTCTGGCCTTCTTGCCTCTCTTCTCTTTTTCAAGTGATAGGTTTAGCTCAAGTACCTCTGTTCTTTAACTTGACAAATTTTGGCAAACTGCAATTTTCAGTAAATCAGCATTAAAACCATGCCCTTTAGGATTTTATCAGTGACTTCATGAGCTTGCATTGCAAACTACTAGGTCTAACGTTAACTGGGTTTAGATCTGTTTTGACAAAGGCCATAAGATCATACAGCATTTTGGTGAAGTATGGAGCTGTGAGCATTCATGACCAAAATTCCCAGATTGAAAAATTCTCCACAGGGTATTCTCCACAGGTTACTAGCAGTCCTAAACAGTAACTTTTGAAGTGGTAACTTTCAGAATGGAAGTTATTATGGGTTTTTGGGACAATCACAGTTTCAGAGGACCATGACCTTTCTTTAAGAAGCCTGACAGAAGCAAGCCCACTGCTGCTGCGGGTGGCTACCAAAAGGAAATCAAACAAACATGTCTCACACTTCGCCAGGGTGCCCCTGGCCGCAGGCAAGCTGCCAGTTATGAAGTCTTAGGCACAGGTGAGGAAGGAGTCACTTAAGTCAGCAGCTGGTACCTCTACTGGCTTATGGGCAACAGGAGGCCTCTTGGTGCTGTTCAGATAGGAAACACACATGTTCTTGGTAACCACAGGATAACATACAAAGTATAAAGCTTGAGCAGTATTTATTAGAATGTTTGGGGTGACTATTTAATTTAAATAGGGTAACTATTTAAATTAAGTGGATTTCATCTAGATGAGGGCTTGAACATACACCAAAGCAACAATCCAATATTCCCAGGTAGAAACTGAGAGTAAAATGGCAGTGTGGAAGGGCCTTACAGAAGGGCCCTCAGTGGCTTCACACTCCCCCATGCCTAAATCCATTTATTCAGTCTTTTGTGAAGCTGCTTTATGCAGCTGAAAGTTTCTCATTAATTAAGAAGAGATTGGTAGGTGCAGCTGCAATTTCAATGGAGCTCTTTCCAAGACTCTCCATTTGCTCTGCCTCACTACCAGATGCACAGTTCCTTCTCCAGTTTGTACATGTTATAATTCGTTGTTTGCACTTTTTATCCTTTTGATATTAACATAAGATGGAAGTTATCATTACATGACAGAGAAAACAGAGTAGCTCTTTCAAAGTCATGTTGCCTGTTGTCTTTGCAATGACTTAATGAGTTGTGCTACTCATTTTTCACTAGCACCTGACATCATCTCTCCAAGATATGTTGTTATTATTAGGGAGTCTGCTAACTCAGCTGCTTTACAAGATAGCAGAAAAGATCTGCTAGCATTTCCATTCTGAATCCTATTTTTCAGGAATCATAAATCATGCACAAATTGCCCAACAGCTAAATACAGTGTGCACAAATACCACTGCGACAACCCATTCCCTTGTTAAAAAAAAAAGAATGTTTGGATCCAGTCATGCTCCCTGCAGTATCAGTATATACATTGCTACACAGTGAGAAGGATTAGACCTTAAATTCTTTAAGTAAAAACATAGGAACACTTTGACAAAGCGTCTTCTAGCTCTTCTATGTCTCTCCTTCGACATCACAGGCATATAGCATGAGGACAGAATTGGCCACGTTTCCTCCAAGCTTCCTTTTGGTGAATGAGCCCTACCCTTCACATTGCTGCTGTGCATATCCTCGAGCTGTTCTGAAAAGCATTCAAGCACGTACTGAGTCGGCACTGCAATTACCATAATTAAACATAATCAAACAGGCTTCAGTCAGCAGGCAGACCTGACTACACTAGGAGCCTTCTTCAAGCGTAAACTGTCCCTACATGCGAGTCACACAAAGACTTCAGTCTCAAAGGCCTGGAAAAAAAAGCTGTTTAATTACATTCCACAGACAAACCATCACCTTGGATGAATACTTTGCTTGGACAAAAGGTCACCTAGTTACCTAAATCCCACAGAATTTCTACGTTCGAGACCATAAGGGAATACATACTTACAATCATCTCTTTAGTACGAAAGTTGACTATTAAAAACCCAGAATTCAACATCTGGGTGCTGTAACAGAAATCAAAGATTCTGAAACATCATTAAAAAAAATGGCAACAAAAAAACCTTCTCTCTGCCAATCAGTAGAGACGATGCAAAGGAACCTCATGCTCCTCCAATTCAACATCGGAGAGCAGCAGAGAAACTGAAATAAATGATCCTCTGATCTGTACAGGGGGATTCTGGAGATGCAAATGGGCGTCTCCACAAAATTTTAGACACAAAGTTGGTTAAGAGGGATAGCTTTATGCCTGGATATTGTCTTTGTTTAAGTTTCGGCCTCCCTTAATGCTCTTTAAACATAGATTTTGGCAGTTTCTTGTTTCAAGATTGAGCAGTGGTGAAAAACACATTCATTTCTGCTTGTCAGAGATGTTGATGAATTCCAGTCACATGCAATTGAGCTGTAATTCAACACAATAACAGACTAAACAGCCAAGTCTAGACAAACAAGGAAAAAAGCATAAACCAAAAATACAATTCCTAGAGAAAAATTTGCAAACAATTCTATATTCTTTCTGTTGAAAAGGGATTGCATAATCTTATTTATCACATGAAATCAGAGTATTCTCTTTATTTTAATTTATGCAGCGGTACCAGAATATGTCATCTAAACAGGACAGTAAAAATATTAGACGCACTGTAATATTTTTGTTGCAGGAGAAATATGGAATCTTTTTGTCTCCCTGAAGTTTTAAAGTAAAACACACACATGTAAAAAATGGGATACATTGCATTTTGCCTTCCTTAAAAATAAATGCCCTCTCTGTAAAAATAAAGCAACTAGTGTGACTATGAATTGGTTTCATGACATTTAAACTGAAATGAAAGACATGTATTCTAGGTCTGAGTTTACTCTCAAGATTTTGCCTTGAGTCAAAATCTTTGTGCTGCGTACTGTTGTATTAGTTCTGTTGGTTTTCAAACCAGAGGAAGAATCATAGAGGTATGTAATTGTTTTCTTAACTCTGACAATGTTTTCCTCTCTATAGATAGATATGGGGAGACATAGAAAAAACTACCTTAACTTACGCTGTAAGAAGAAAAACTAGTTACACAACACATTTTTGCACATTATTCAAAACCACCAGATCAATGCTGTCATATTGGCATGGCATCAGGATCTCTTTGTTAACAGGTATACCAACTGGCTTTAGGAATGTGATGTAGTAGCAAAATACAACATTCCATAGCCCTTTTTCACCACTTAAGAGATACCCCTGAAGCTGGATTTATAAACTCATCAGTAGTAGGCTGAGGTTGCACTAATCAATGTGCACATGGCTACAGTGATTCCACCAAGTAGAACAACCCCTACTACTCCTTGAAGGTCAAATATTTTTACATGAGAACCTTGATTAATTTCATCCATACTCACTCAGCATTTGTATTAGAGTAATGAAATCTTAGAAAACTTACCAAACACTTGATTCCCATACAAACAGAACAAAACCAAATTTTGCACTTCACCAAATTGGAAAACAAATGTTTCACTTTATTGTATGAATCCTCTACAGGAAGAACAGGTTTGAAAAAAGTTAGTAAAAGAGTTCTGGTCTTACGAGCCCTACAAATTTCTGATTTCCTCATACAAGCCGAAGAAAGTTCCTTTGAGTGAAGGCAGACTCACCACAACTCAGTTTTTCATATCAAGGAAGAGAAAAGTCCATGTCCTTCAGGAAGAAATATGGGGCTTGAGCTGCACTTGTGCAGCAGCTGTGACATCAGTTCTGGCTCCATCAAAATGTAAAGCAAACCTTTCAAGTTGTTTTTTGTATGTATTCTACCTACTACAATAAGCTTCAGTATCTGGGACTACTAAATTGGTGCTACATAAAAAAACTGTTCAGTCAAAAAGGTAAGTTTTCTTAACTTTACTAAGGCCCTAAAATTAACGGGCCAGGCAATGTCAAAGTGTAATTTATTAGTTCTGCTCTTAAACTCACCTCGAACTTCAGGAGAGAATCGAGCTGAATGGCGAGACACAAAAAGTTTCAGTTCTTGATCCAAGTTGCATTCGACCAAGTTTGTGTCCCATGATCGGATTCCTAAAATTCAAAATACAAAATACATCTAGCTTAAAACATGAGCACTGGAAGTTTTAACTGAGTATGTCTCCATTTGTATCCATCCTATTTGTATATTTCTAAATGCCAAACCCAGCCTCACTTCCTTTCAAGGCACATCGCTATTTTTTAGTGTGTGCTGAGTGTTAAGAAGGACTCTGACAGGAATCAAAAAGAGCAAATCTGCCTTTCCAAAGGGTGACCATTCTTTAAGGCCCCAGCTTAAAAACTGCTGGTCCCATATCCTCGCAGCCACTTTACAAGAAGTCACCAATGTCCCTGACTTGACTTTAAAAACAGAAATACACAGGGTTACAAAACTGAAAGAGTGAATCACTCAGAGGATACTTTTGTCACATTGCATATTGCTCTCTTGAGAAGAAAAAAAAAAAAAAAAAGACAGCATTACCTAGCATGTTGCTGATTAATATTTAAATATGAAGTATTAAATTGCTGACTTCTTCATTGAAAAGCTTTGAAGCATTCCATATTTTAAATTAAAATTTGTTTTCTTTTATTTATGAAGTGTCAAAATTCTAGTTTTGAGATTTAAAAATGCTATGCTTGATCTTTTTTCTTTTAAAAACTAAACAGCACATTGCTGTTTATGGTTTATGCTGTTTATGCTTATTGGTCACATATATGACCAAAAAATGTATGGTTCCAAAATATATTTTTAAGGATTGAAATTTGACCGGGGGGGAAAAAATGTCTTTGCAGCCAAAAGACAAATTTCTAGCTTTTTTCCATAAGATTTTGATGACTAATTAGAAAACAACCAACCAAATAAAAAAAAAAACCAAACAAACCAAAACAAGCAAATAAAACCCAAACAAACAAACAAAAAACACCAACAGGAGAACATATTTTAGATTTTTCTATCATTTGCTTTTTTTTGAAATTGTTATGAAAAATCTTCTAGTTTTGAAAAAATAATCAGGCAGTAGCACTACAGGTCAGTCTAGGCACTGCTGCAATTTTGAAAACCAAAATTACACTGATTTTCTTTTGTTCTAAAAGAACATCATTAAATTTACACAAATTAACTGGCAAACAAAGAAGGGATGGCTGGCGAGGATGTGTCTGGTGGCCCCTCCCCACACACTTGACCATGACTTTGCATGAAATTGTTGCGTTAAACCACTGTGGGGTTTGACAAGGGGATGCCTGGGGAGGTGTGTGGACAACCCCTGACCATCAGTCTAGCATTAACGCTGCTGGTAATTCTGTCAGGGTTGCAGGATGTTACTGTCAATGCTACTCCCCATGTTATATATTTTGTTTCAAGGCAGCAGAAACATAGGTGCTTAGACGGCAGAAGCCATGTTGCTGGGCTGAATGACGAGAAGAAGAGGAGGAATAGCAGAGAAACCAGATCTACAGTTCCAGTCTCTCACTGCAGCTCTGAGTAGGTTCTCCATGCAAATATGAACATGGGCATTTCAACAGCCTGAAGCCTCTTCAAGGAGAATTCATCCAGGGCTTTTCCTTGTCAGCATCTGAGTCCAGGTAGAAGCATGCTTACTACTGTAACACGCTACTAGCCATGAAGTAGCTACCACTTGAATCTCTGGAAAAATTTGAAAATACAGTATTGTGTGTTTCATAACCACTTGAGAAAAATAACTCAGCTATAACCAGACACCTCCACTTTCTGAGTGATGCATCACTGTTCTGAGGCATAAGTAGCAAGCTTCTTCTGCAAGTTTCCTTACTTTCTTTTATCAAAAAATCTCTTGGCCATATGGTACATTTTTGGGGCAAGTTTTGGCAGAAAAACACAGCTCAGAGTTTAATATTTTCCAGGTGTTGGAATATTTGAGAGCAAGAAAGCAAAGATGATGTAATACCTTACACAGAACGCATATGAAAACTATAACTATTAAACCAACATTGATCATAAAGTTTAAGTATGCTGAAAAAATTAATGCTGAACTTCAAGAAGCTTGAAGATAAACAGCTCACTGGCCTATCATACCAAGCTTGTGTGGAGGGACTACAAAGCTTTCTGGAGGTCAGTTAAGCAATGGACTATGATTCAGCAATGCTGCTAATGATAGGACCTGCCCACTATGCCTAGCTGTTTTTGTCGCAAAGACAAGGGATAAGATTCTGACTAGATGTAGTCAAGAATGCTGAGCCAGGCAACATCCAAAATATGGGACTCAACACAAATTAAATAGAGGGGAAAAAAACGAAAAAACAAACAAGGTAAAAAAAGCCTGTATGCCTATATGCACACACAAGTCCTAAAAGTCAAAGCTGGGCATTTGAATAGAATGTCCCAAATCTGCAACTGCATCATTCAGCAGTCTGGATGCAAAAATTATGCGTGCACATTACAGAGTAACATAATGTATTAAATACATGATATAACATAATAAGGTTTGGGGTAGAATGAAGGTAAATCTGGAACTAAAATCCAAGGTCAATCAAATGATGTAGATCATTTACAGCATGGACATAACTGCTGTAAACATGGCTGAAGTGGAGCTATTTCTTTCTTTCTGCAGTTTTAAGGATGCAATGCCACTGGACACAGGACTAATCAGACAGCAGGCAGGGCATACGCAGTAGCATTTGCCAAATCAGTGGAAAAATCTTGAAGTTTTCTCTTCACTCCCTTCTTCTCTTTTGGTGCACACTGGGTTGGAAGACTGCCCCCTTAGTAAATTCGCATCCTAAATGTAATTACTGAAAATGTATCTTGTCACACCATTCCCTCCTCATGATATATTAAGAAATGACTCTGCATTCCACCAGGTTGCGTAGCATCACGCCACTGATGTGTTACCAGCAGATGTTTTCTTTGACACGTTGCTCTGCAGTTTGGCACACGAATCCACAGTTTTCGGTGATGGTACTCAGGAGATGTACCAGAGAAGACAGGGAGGCTGAGTTATCAAGAACCAAAATGCATTTAAAGCTCTGTTGAGCACAAAAATTGAAAGAACTGGGTTTTTTTCCAGACTACAGCAGATTCTCTAAAGAGAAAGATATTAGCTGAGCACATTTTGCTCAGGTAGATAGAGCTTCCCATCCAGAACAATGTACCTGAAAATTTCATCAAGGATTACTCCTAGCAGGTGAAAATCTCAATCAGGTGGTCTGATACTAGAAGCAGCAAGGTGACCTCTAATCCAAAATTACAAATTAAAAGGCCAAAATGTTCCGTCTGAACATCTAAACCTGTAAGTGGGCGTTATGCTTAGTGGCAGGAGGTATCAGCAACTGAGCTATGCAGCAACAACTGTACAATAGAAGATTCAAGAAGAGACTGAAGAGCATTTCTTCAAAGGAAGGATATTGGCTGTTTTAAGGGAAGAAATTTTAAAAATTTGCTCTAAATTTTAACAATTTAATAAAAATGCAGCCAATTCACTTTGACACAACTGAATATTAGATAGAATTAAGAAAGTGCAGTGCTGAAAAGGCTCTGAATGACAAAGCACCTGCCTCCGTAGTTCTTTCTAGGAGACAATGGCAGCAATAAAGATGAACAAGTCATGGAGAAACTGGTTAGCTGATATGAGGAAGCCTTTTACCACAAGCCATCGTGAAAAAGACTCCAGAGAAACAGCCAACTAAGGCAACAATGGTTGAGAAAAGTAACAATAGGGACAGATGAATTCCTAGCTGTACTGCTGAACCACACCTATATGACAAGGCTGCTACCAATTCCCCATTCTGGGGTCTCTTCCTTCCCTCTAACAATGGCAGGTTTCTGAAATCCTGGCTTTCTCCAGCCCAGAACAAAAAAATGCATGATATAAAATCAGGTATCAACTGAGTTTAACAAACTGTAGGGTCTGGCAATAATTTTCTTTGTGCTTCATTCCACTAACACTGCAACATTTTTCCCCTCCCTCTCTGCATATACACTGCAATCTGTTGTATCATGAACCACAAAGAAAACTTATTAAACTGTCATTTCACTTGCGATACAATCTTGCATCGCTGTTTAAAGAAGAGGACAAATAAACGCCGAGGCTGAGCAGCCCACAGCCGGACATAACGAGGCTGAGCACTCAGGTAACAGCCTTGTTACGCATATGGCTTATCTTTATTGGAATACATATATGTGTATATAGAGCTTGGGTCCTGAAAGATTCCCCAGACAGGAGAAAAGTCCCAGCGCCCAAAGTTAGACACAAAGGCGCGGCTGCGCTCCCACTCGCGCAGCCTCTGCCGCCAACAAGGGAAAACGCCCTGAACCCGCCGGTTTGGTCTGGCGACGAGGAACGGAGGACTGCGGGCGGCAGCCGCCCCTCAGCTCCAGCCCATCCACCCCATCCCCAGCCGCCCTTTGTCCGCCCCGGGCTGCCACCGGGACCGCAGTGCGGACCGCGCCACGCCCACCCGCCGGTGTCTCCGGGCAGACGGGCTGGGCGGCGGGCGCTGCGCTCCCTCCCGGCCCCTCCGCCCCGCCATAGCGGGCGGGGGGCTCCCTGCGGCTCCTGCAGCCGCCGCCCCACCGCGCTCGCACCCCGCAGGGAAAGGATGGGGGGCCGGTGGGGGACTGCGGCGGAACCCTCAGGAATGAAGAGCCGGAGCCCGCGGCTGGCGCGGGATGGGTATCCGAGGGGCGAACCCGGCCGCGCCCAGGGAGGGGTAGGGCGCCGGCGGAGGATGTCGCGGCGCTGCCTGAGGCGCCCCGGCTCCCGCCGCCTCACCTCGCTCGATGTTGGCGATGGCCCGCCGCAGGTGCTCCTCGGTCACCAGCTCACCGATGACCACCAGCAGGTAAAACTTGCTGTCCAGAAAGCGGTGGGAGAGGCTGGGCGAGGTGGATGTGGGGTTGGGGATGCTGCAGGAGGGCTCCGAGTCCACTTCCACCACCACGGTGGCCATCGCCTCCGCCCCGCGGCTCCGGGGCGTTGAGGGGACAGGGGCCGCTTGGCGGTGGCTCCGCAGGCAGCAGGGAGGGAGTGAAGGCGGGTGGGGAGGCGGCGGCGCTTTTATACGGAGACGATACAGGGCAGGGACATGGTGAGGAGAAGGAGGAGGAGGAGGAGGAGGAAGGGGGGGAGTCGGCGCATCCTCCGCGCCGCCGCCGCCGCGTTTCCAGCATCCACAGCTGATGTCATCTGCGGCAAATCCTCCCCGCGGCGGCCCCCGGAAGCAGGAAGGACGCGGGGGGCGAACAACGCCCCGAGGGGACGCCAAGGGCTGTGCCCGGCTCCCTGCCCCGACGGTGGGACCCCGGCCCCCCGCAGCCCCCCTGGCCCCGGCACCGCGCCCCTGAAGCCCCCGGCTCCTCGAGACCGGCCGGGGCGTCACCCTGCTGGGCCGGTCACCCCGAGGCCCGCCGGGGGTCCCAGCCTTGAAGGAGGGTGGTAAGGAGCCGCAGGTGATGCCTTGGCAGACCTGGGGAACTCGTGTGGGAAGGCCGCCATCGGGACTCCAGCAACCGATGGGCGAAAAGCAGTGCCACTGGCCAACGCCAAGAGTCCTCTCTCCTGCATCTTGCTGTAGCACTGCAGCAAAATTTGAATCATGCTTAAATGCACATCCCCACCTAGCAATTTAAATATTCTTGCTAACTTTTTAAATTTGAAAGCAGTTCACTTAATACAATATTTCAGACATAGCCTTTCTGCACATTCAGTGCCCGTGGATATATGACATACACCAGAAAAACACTGGGTTTGGACAAGCTGCTGAAACCCATATTCTTAAAGCTCCAGAAGTTCGAAAGGTTTTGGGTAACAAATTTTTGCCACACTCAAGCAACTCCAGGGAGCAATGGTATTGGAAAACCTCTACAATGACAAAACCAAAGTTTCATTTGTCTTCATATGAATGTTACAGACTGCTCTCTTCACTGAGACCCACTGAAGAGATAACCACCTCCTAAAAGTGTTTTATGCTTTTTTAAAATGGCTTAGAGCAGTCAAATAAATAATCCTTTATGAAATGTTCCTCTCACTTTACTGACATAAGGAAAACACTGGTTTACACTAAACCTCTCATTTATATAGCTGAAGTGATGTGGGAGAAATTTCATTGTGACCTAGGAAAGGATATTAAACTTTTACAGCCTGGTTTTTAAGGTAATGTCTGGTCCTTGATTGAGAAGACACTCCCTCTGAGTGAAGCTTCTTCCAGTACTAGGTACTAAAATACACTGCCTGCTGCTTGGAAATAGAGTGCTTGCCTGGATGAACCAATACATCAGACCTGTTTTCTTTGTACTCAGTTCCGGGGCACAGTGGAAGTATTGACATGCATTTCAGGTTGTCACTACTGAGTTTCAAACGCCAGTGTTAAAGGTGCTGGTCCATAACATTGTATCTGTCTAGTTGCTAGTGTATTTAATATGACTAGTTCCTCTGCATCACTACAGCCCTGTGAGCCTTGGCTTATATGGCGTGGTGCATTTGGATGTTGCATCAAAAGTAGACTGTTTTTCTAACTGCCATTACTGTGAAGGTTATAGAGTACAGACAGGCATTTTCACAGCCATGTTAGGTATCTGAGATGACATAGTAGTAAAGAGCATCGGAGCTTATGCTTCACTACAGCTGACACCGCTGATAAAACAAATGCAATGGTAGAGATGCAGAAGAACTAGCAGCAGTTTTAAAGTTTGCAAGGTATTCAAAGGACTAGAGTGCTGCTTTTTGGGCACCCCTGTTCATGTGAACCCCACTTTACAGTTTCCTTGCTGTTCCTTTCGGTTTTGATGGGATGGTATAATGTCCATCCCCTTGTGGCCATGTCCTGTATGACCTCCTCCCTAATAATCTATTCTAATTATAGATACCCTCAAGACTTGCCACATTGCAAGTCCACTGGAGAAAACCAGCTTCAGGCTTCTCCTGCTGCAACACCTAGGTCTGGGATATGCCTTTATTTTGATTACCAACAAGAGTCTCTGGAGCGTGGAAGAGGCTTACCAAGGGGACTTGCCAACTGGTTGCAGAATAGACTGATGATGGTTCCTAGACATGAAGGAAAAATGACTACTTGCCTCACAAGCACAGGAGGTTAAATATGATACTCTGAGAAATACACAGCAGTACTCAAAAGGCATTATATGTGCTTTTAAGCACCTTCAGATTTTAAGGAAAAATGAAGACATCCATAACTGAAAATGTGTCTGTGAGTTTGAGAAGTAAGAGGTGAAAAGAATGTATTTTATCAGGGAAGAAAATGCTTATATACAGGTAGGGAATACAGTTGTGTTTGAAATAGCCTGCTCAAGTAGTCTTCAATTTTATACAGCACTGTAAAATAGTATACAGCTAGAACATGGTATTTAAAAAAAGGTGAACTATTACAGTTAAACTGTCTTGTGACGGAAGATTGTCACACGTTAAAACCCTTAAGACAAGAGGTGACCTTCAGAAGAAAATGATCTTTTGCTAAACTCTTCAACAGATGCAGACCTCTGTCCTTGTCTATTCAAAAGCGTATGCCACATCATCTGAGATGGAATGTAGACAAGAAAAGGTGCTTTAGCCTTTTGAACATGTCTCTGAGGAAGCTGCAGGATCCCAACTCCATGGCCAGGGTTCACACTGTGATTTGTCCTTTTGGTATCCCAGTCAAGTAGATTTGTTTGTCATCACCTTTCCCTATCTGGATAACCATTTATGTTCTACAATATGGAGCATATCATCAGCATATATCACTACCGCTGAGTGAAATGTGGAGATGTGCTGCATAAAGCTGACTTAGTGTCCAGTGACCCTCACTGTTTGAAAGCAGTACCAGCTGACTAGCTGCAGCTAAATCACATAGGCATGCCCCTTCAGTAGAAGAAAGAACAAAATTGTGGAATACGTCTTGCTGTTTCAAAGAGACAGTGATGGAGACTTGCACCTGCCTCTGGCTTTTGTATGTTTTGGTTTGGTTTTACTGTTTTAGTGTGTTCAAATTGGAGTCCCCAAATTGAATATGATCAAACATTACATGTAGAGCTGTATTTTTTTAGATTTATTATTTTTTAAAGCAAAGAGGCAGTTTTAAATAAAGTGCTTGAAGTCTAAAACATGATTCTTGGTGGTACGTGCCATTTGTTGCCCACTAATACTCAGGTTTCATGCAAGTCCTGTCTTCAAGTTTTAAATGACGTTTCAGTGATGTACAAACCCTTAGGCTGGCCCTTTGTCTGAGGCCAAATGTCACTCCTAGCATAAAAAAATTACATACCCATGGGGATTACTTCAGACCGATTGACATCCAGACTGGGGAATGAGAGGGTGGAGAGCAGCGCTGCAGAAAGAGATCGAGGGTTGAATATGAGCCAGCACTGGCAGCCAGGAGGACCAACCGTGTCCTGGGGGGCATCAGGCACAGCATCCACAGTCAGTTGAGGGAAAGGATTGTCCCTCTCTGCTCTACGGTGGTGCAGCCCCCCCTTGAATATTGTGTGCAGTTTTGCACACCGCAATATAAGAAAGATATTGAGCTATTAGAGAGTATCCAAAGAAGAGCAAAAAAGAAGGGCCTTGAGGGGAAGTTGTATGAGGAGCATCTGAGGTAATTTGGTTTATTCATTCTGGAGGAGTTTGAGCAAAGACCTCATCACAGTCTACGGCTTTCTCACAAGGGGAACTGGAAGGGCAGACATTGGTGACTCTCTCCTCTGTGGTGACTACTGACAGGATCAGAGGGAATGGCATGAAGCTGTTTCAGGGGAGATTTGGATTGGATATTGGGAAAAGTTTGCNTTGACATCCAGACTGGGGAATGAGAGGGTGGAGAGCAGCGCTGCAGAAAGAGATCGAGGGTTGAATATGAGCCAGCACTGGCAGCCAGGAGGACCAACCGTGTCCTGGGGGGCATCAGGCACAGCATCCACAGTCAGTTGAGGGAAAGGATTGTCCCTCTCTGCTCTACGGTGGTGCAGCCACCCCTTGAATATTGTGTGCAGTTTTGCACACCGCAATATAAGAAAGATATTGAGCTATTAGAGAGTATCCAAAGAAGAGCAAAAAAGAAGGGCCTTGAGGGGAAGTTGTATGAGGAGCATCTGAGGTAATTTGGTTTATTCATTCTGGAGGAGTTTGAGCAAAGACCTCATCACAGTCTACGGCTTTCTCACAAGGGGAACTGGAAGGGCAGACATTGGTGACTCTCTCCTCTGTGGTGACTACTGACAGGATCAGAGGGAATGGCATGAAGCTGTTTCAGGGGAGATTTGGATTGGATATTGGGAAAAGTTTGCTCACCCAAAGAATGGTTGGACACTGGAACAGGTTGCCCAGGGAAGTGGTCACAGCACCAAGCCTGTCTGAGTTCAAGAAGCATTTGGATAATACTTTCAGGCGCATGGTGGGATTCTTGGGGATGGTCCTATGCGGGTTCAGGAGTTGGACTCGGTGATCCTTGCAGGTCCCTTCCAGCTCACAATATTCTATGTTCTTTGAATTTAAGAACTTCACTGAAAGTGAAGTGTCTCAGAAGTCTGTCTTCACTGAGAGAAATGCCAACCTGAGGACTGCACAGTGTGTCATGAAACACGTTCCTAAAGTTGTTATAAGGGTAGGGAGAAAGCTCTCATTTCTAGAGATGAAGCTTTGCCAGTCTACACTAGAGGTGACAGAATCACAGAATAGCCGGCATCAGAAGGGATCTCTGGAGTCGTCTTGTCTAATCCTGTTCAAGCAGGGCCACTTACAGTATGTTTCTGAGAGCTGTGTGGGGTTTGAGTGTCTCCACGGATGGAGACTCCATCACCTCTCTGGGCAATCTATGCTACTGCTCCATCACTCTCTTTGTGAAAGTGTTTTCTGATGCATGATGAAGTCAAGAATATACCACCAATATTGTAGCAGATAATACCTATAACACTTCGTACCTTACCTGATGCCTTCCCAATGTGACCATCATTCCCAATACTCCCACTCCGCCATGTATGACCCTGCACTCCCCATTTCCTGCAGTCAGCAGCTCTACTCTCTCCACATGGTCTAGCCTTTACCTCCCAGAGTCTCTTCCCTGTGATGCTCCTTCAGGGCAACTCAGCAGAGCACACAAGAGCAGCACAAGCACAGGACAGTCATCATGTCACCCTGATCCCAGCAGAGAAGTGTCACTGTGCAGCCACTGGCCATGATGTGACTAGTCATGAGCCCTTCATGTCCCTGCAAACACCTGGATATAGGGTTCATAAAAACAATTCTTGCCTTCCTCCATTTTTTTGGTGGGGAAGCATCCTCATCTCTTAATATTCTCAAGCTGCCTGAGGAGCTTCTCCTGCAGCAGTGGTACGGCAAAAGGCAGTATCACCAGAGAGAGCTGTATGTGAATGAGCAGCCAGAGATTTGGACTCCATGAGAGACTCAGACTGCATGAAAGACTCTTTAAGAGAGGAAATACTTTACTTTTAAGATAGCGGGCTTTATTTTGATCTACATATAAAATAAAAATTGCTCATCATTCATTTCAAGTATTTTAAATTATATTACTTCCATTTTAATAATTACTTTTTAAATTGCAAAGGAGAGAAAATTTTCACTTGCTTATGGTGAAATACCCATTTCAATTGGTATTTCATCTGTTTCCTACTCCCCCCCCCTTTTCCCATAGTAAAAGGGAAGTCAAATATTTTAAAAAAAGTGAAGAAAGCAACACTAGTGCTTTTAAAAATAACATTTTCTCTCACTTTCAGCTTTCAGTCTTGAAGTGAGAGAAAAATAACACCAACTAACATTTTGCTTTAGTTGCCAGTGGAAAAAGTTAATTATTTTTTATCAGAGTAATTTCATCTGTTTAGTGGAAAAAGAAGTTAGAAGCAAAAAATGAAAGAATACTTTTTTTTAACTGCAATAAGAATTAATTGAAAAAAATTTCCTCTTGACTATTAAAAAAGACAAATTAGAAAATAATGATTTTGCATAATTTTATCCTGAAATTTGCTATCAAAAGAACACATAGCTTTATGTGAAAAAAAATAAAATTTATTGCTTCTCCACTGTTGAAGGGAAAATAGAGAGGTTTTAAATAATTAGATCATGTTTACTAATTAAGATGACACTTAAAATTGGCAATAAATGATTATAAAAACATTGAAAGCAATGATACCCATTGTACCACAAAGCTGGATGGATAAATAAAACATTGTCAGCTGCAAAATCAATGGTAAGACAAAGTAATTACCATCAGGCAAGTTTTGAGCTTCCTTTCAGCTCAAGATTCAGTTTTGAACCCTTCTGAACAGGAGAGATAATAGTCTGTTGATGTGGGATATAGTTTGGGTTTCAGGAAATGGGTTTGGCAGTTTTTTAATTCTTATTGAAGAACTGCAAGTTACAAAATTTCACATAGCTTCTAAGGGTAAAACACAATTCATGTCCTGTCACATGAACCCGAGCAGCCCTGCAGTCCAGAGTCCCCACATATGCTTCCTTTCAAGCTTGTTTTAGAGCTCACTCTTAACTTAAGACAGAGTAAAACAATCTGTGGAATTTGAATGACTACATGTGCACTATCATCTCCTGAACTTGGGAGGCAGCTGGACGTTGAGAGTTCCTGCATCATGTTGTTGGTTGCCGTGACACCCATGTTCAGCCTGGCTGCCTAAAGTCTGTCTGTCCTGGCAACACACCCTGTCCATGGACCTGCTGGAGGACATCAGTGACCCTGTATGTCAGGTGTTAGTCTTGTAACTCACTGCAAGCCTGTACCGATGTGCTGCTCCACCCTAGCTACTCAGGTGGCAAAAGCACATGGAGGTGCTCTAAAGCAAAGGGCAGGGCATTTTTTGTTTGGTTGGTTTTGGTTTTGTTTTTGTTTCTTGTTTGTTTTTTTGTTGTTGTTTTGGGTTGCATTGGGGTTTTTTGTTTGTTTGGGTTTTTTGTTTGTTTTGATTTAGTTTGGTTTGGGTTTTTTTGTTTTGTTTTGTTTTGTTTGTGGGTTGTTTTGTTTTGTTTTCTCTCCAAGCTGAGTTGTCTAAAGCTGCCTCTGGGAACCCAACAGCAAGTAGATATTTTATAAGATATTCTCATTTAGTCTTAAAACATGCCTTAAAATACTTTGCTGAGTTTCCCTGCTAGCTCTGCTAGTTCTGTAGCATTTAAAATTGCTTATTATTGTTTTGCACGGGCCCATTCTTCTGTTCTCTTGAGCACACTGTAATAGAAATAGAATATTGCTACTGAATAGAGACTAGGGCACAAGAAATCCAGGCAAGTGTAATTCACATAGTGCAATGACAGGCTTCTTAACGCAGAATGTGGGGACCTGCTCAATTTTCCTACTGCAAAGGTCCAACAGAACCTGGTCCTGCACTGGGAACATCACAACTCTTCAAGGCTACAGCAATTTCACATATTTCATAGCTGCCACCGGGGTAGTGAATCATTTTGTGCCCTTGCCCAGGATTTTTTGTGCATGCAACTATATTCCTGCAAGGATCCTGATGGGGTCTTTCATTCTAGTTCTCTTACTATGTAGAAAATTACAGTGAGTAGTCCTATTCCTGAGGGAACAGTTTGTGACTGATATTGCCTAAACACGGTTTAGCCATTCTACTGATGTGGCCTTTGGTCTTACTGCTACAGTAATCCAGTCCTTTAACTGTTTCAGCTACCCCAAAATCTCATACTTTTTGCATAGATCTTGATAGTCGAACATCATAAAGAGTAGGAATGGTTAACTTCATTTTATATGTTGCAAAACAAATTCAAGGGTTGTTAATTCAGACCACCTACAAGACTGACCATCTGGTTCCTTTCCCTTTTTGTATAGTTTATTATTATTAGCAACATTACTATTGGTACAATTTTGCAATATCATGTCGGCTTTTCTTTTTGTTTCCCTGTGTTTTCTGTCTACTATCTATTTGTCTGTTCCATGCACTGTAATAGGCTGACTTAAAGTAAAGACGATTTAAGGATGTTTTTCCTCTGATCTTTTATTTCTTTCTACTTTATATACTCTTCAAGTTAATAAGTCATTCCTAGTCACTGGTATTTTGCAGTAGGTTGGGATGTCCTGTCTAAGAGTTGCATTGCAGAATTTACTGAATGACCCAAGTGGAGAGCGTGCAGCAGGGTTGCCCGAAGAGGCCAGTTTTGCTAAAGGGCCCCAGTTTTGGAACGGGCAGAGACAGACACCCCTTTGTATTCTGATAAATAAGTGGTCACCATCAATGTTTGTCTTGTGCTCATGGGAGTGCCTTCTAGTCCTGCCATGGCAGTACCCCAGCGTCCTCATGGACGTGGAATCATGTCATGGGACTGACAATGGTCTGCCATGATTTCCTTCTAAGAATTGCCCTGATTTTTTTTTTTTTTTGTCACGTATACCACTTGCCAGAAGTTGCATTATAACCTCTTTAGTTGTAATGCTAGAATGGTGTTATCATATTTCTGAAATATGGAGAAATTTTGTTCTTTTTCATTACTTGCAAAGGCAACAATGGTAGAGCCGTTGCTGAAAGTATGATTTCCAATAAAAAAATATAGATCAAGCACATTGTAAAGTGCAGGAAAGGAGCATTTTTTTAATGTTCTTTTCCAAATATTCATGGTATGATTTTTGGGGTTGTCCTGTGCAGGACCAGGAGGTGGATTCAGTAATTCTCTTGATACCCTTTGAAGACAGGATATTCTATGCTTCTGTGAAATGTTCCATTTAGTTTTACCCAAGATAGCTTGAACATCTCTGATTATGTTTTTGGGTTTTTTTCCAACTTCTCTTTATGCTGGTTCCAAACACTTTTTGAATTCCAAATTTAAAAGGGTATGGTTCTGTCTTTGAAACTCAAGGAAGGTAAGATTTGTATTAGGCTGATCTGGTTTATTTGACTGCAGTCACCCTGAATACATACTTTTGAGATAGCAGTTATTATATTGTCATTCTGTGGAACAATAGTAATTATCTGTGTATATCATGTAAATGATATAGGAAACCCCTCTTTCTCCTCTCAAATTCTGCAACTCCTATTTTTTGCATACAGTAATATTTTTTCAGTACTGAAACGCTGCTGTTTCTGAGATAACACAAAGTGCAGTTGGACTCAGTTTTGTTAAAAGGTGTGAATGAATATGTCCTTCTGAAGCAAAATCATGGAAATATATTGCATAGGTAGAATGTAATCTCCATTTTTGGGTGTTACAAGGGCACTGGATTTTAGCAACACATGGTGCAATCTTTTTCTTGATGTTTCTCTGAGAAAATCTCAGTTCCATAAACCTTAATGTATCAACTTTGTAATAGGAAATAGGTATACTGATGAATTGAGGGAACAGTGTTATTTATCTGGACATCCTTTCACAAGCTTTTTATGTTTTCTTTGGAGGATTTGCATTGAGTAGATTCAGTCACAGTAAATTTTATCATCATCAAGAGAAAGCACTCAGAATTCCTTATGACCCATTGGTCATAAAAATATTTGTTGCTATTTTCCTGCATTTACATGTTGTATTTTTAACAGCAATAAACTCACTATAGATGATTCATTCAATGAAAAGACTTTCTTCTCTCCAGAGAAGCCTCTGATTACCTTTTGATTTTTTGACATCTCAAGGCTGTAGGCTCAGTTTTCCAGTTTGGTCACAGCATTTTTCTTGGGTTCAATTAGTGTCTCAGTCTCATTTGATAGTAACAAATTCAGTAGGGAGTATAAGCAGCTGTCCATGGCTCCTTTTATAGAAAACTAAATTAAGATTGTGGTAGAAGGACCAATGAAACTGTATCTAGAAGAAAACAGCAAAAACCACCTTATGGTGTAAAGTACTGAGAAGAGGAATAAATAGAAGAAGGAGAGATTGAGAGACTGTGCCAGTTTGGGCAGGGATAACATTATTTTTCTTTACGGTAGCTAGGATGGGGCTGTGTTTTGTATTTGTGTTGAAAACGATGTTGACAATATAGGGATGTTTTCCATGTTGATGAGCAGTGCTTACTGCCAAGGCCTTTTCTGCTCCTCTCACCACCGCACCGGCGAAGAGCCTGGGGTGCACACAGCTGAGACAGCTGACCCCAACTGACCACAGGGATATCCCAGACCATATGGCATCATGCTCTGCATATAAAGCTGGAGGAAGAGGAAGGAATGGGGGGCTGTTCAGAATGATGGCATTTGTCTTCCCAAATCACTGTTATGCGTGATGGAGCCCTGTTTTCCTGGAGGCAGCCTGCCATGGGAAGCATTGAATTAATACCTCGTTTTGCTTTGCTTGTTCATGAGGCTTTTGCTTTACCTATTAAATTGTCTTTCTCTCAATGCGTGAGTTTTCTCACCTTTACACTTCCAATTCTCTCCTCCCTCCTGGTGGTGAGAGAGTGAGTGAGCAGGTGTATGAGGCTTAGTTCCCAGCCAGGGTGAAACCATGACAGAACTAATGTGCAAAGGACATTGCTTAAGTTATAACAAAGTGGACAAGAAGTTATTTTCTCCCTCAGAAATATTCTCTGAAGTCTAAGTTTTGGTTTTATGCTTCAAGGATTGTCAGGGTTGATGATAAGCTTCTTTTGCCTTTTCAGAAAGTACAGTTAGGTGGCTATCATACTGGTCTGACTCCAAAGGGAATTGCTGGCTGGCAAAGCCCATGTTCTGTGAGCATCCAGCACAGAAAAGGGAACATTAAGGACTGTGAAATATTTTTAAGAAAAAAAGTTTCTGAATAAGAACAACATGAAATCAAGACAAAGTCATGTTTATTTTGTCTGAAATGATGCCCCAGATACTGTGCAACTTCCTGTTAAAACACATACTAGTACCTGCTTTTGGGCTGTTGGCTCTGGAAGGAAAGTAGAATAAGAGCAAAGAGGTGATGAGCAAGAGGTCTGTGGTAGTGTCAATTGAAATTGGATAGTAATTACATAAATGAAGAATGAGCAGATATAGGGAGAGATTTGGACAGACACATTAGGAATTGAAACAAACATTGAACATGGTCACTTCTCTTCCCACGCATTCTCCTTGGAAGTATCAGCCATGAGAATTCATCACCTGGGGAAGAAAAGGGAGAGGGTTGGTTCTGGCACAATTCCTCTTAGCCATAACCTTGCAAAACCCAAGGCATTGCACAAAGGATAAGTCAAGGTGTGCACTGAGCAAAAGAGTCACTTCATCCCCTCACACAAGCAGAATGATTTCTTGCAGCAATGGTCTGTATTCCCTATGTAGCAGAGCCCTGGCCATGCAGTCAGCACTTCTGGCATCTCCTGACTCTCAGGATACCTCCAACAGCTCTGATTTTCTCCTCTGGGCACTTAAGAAAGCTGACCAATACTAATTACACTCACCAACTGCTTCCAGGATTTTAGGACTGAGCAAACAACTCATTATTTTAATAAAATTTCAGCTTTGTTGAATGCATGGGCCATGCCATGTAATTGCATATTACCACAGTGAGAATTTCAACCTATTGACAAGAAAATAGGTTTTCCAGGTTGCCTCCTACAGCTCCTCAGAGGGCACCTAAAGATTCTCATGCATCTACAGAGGACACTGAAGCCCTTGCTGTAACCAACAAAATGTTTGTCCAAAGCAAGGGCCCAGCATCATGACACAGGATTGCTGTACAGTGTGCTGCTCTTCAACCTCTTTTCAAGCAGTGCCAGCATGCTCTGGCTCCAAGTCCAAAAGATAATGGCATGCTCTTATGAGTAAGCATTTTCTGGACTCAGTGCACTGTGATCTCCCTGAACTGCACAATTTTGGGAGAAATTTCTCAGGATTGCTTGCAGACTCCTTCCTCTTTCTATCTCTGCATTGTGCCACTGGTGGCTTGTCCTGTCCATCCACTATTGCACCAGCAGCAGAGTAGAAGGACTAGAGGGGCGTCTAACATATCTCCAAATTGGTGTTGTCTTGCTGACAAGGGTAGTAACCACTAACATTTTCATTCCATGAGAATTGTTTTCCAGTGTCTTCTGCATAAATTTCCATTTACAAGCTTCTCTTAAGTTTTTTTTCTGTTTCCTTGGGTTTGTTTGGTTTGTTTGGTTTGTTTTGATGGGGGAGGGGGTTGTATGTTTTTGGGTTTTTTTTTGTTTGGTCTGGGTTTTTTTGTTTTGTTTTGGTTTTTTTTACTTTTTGGGTTTTTTTCCTGATCATGAGCAGGACAACATATTCAGGAATCTAATAAACACTGAAAGCCAAGCTGGGTTATTTTGGGTTGATGCATCTACAGTGATATTTTGCATTGAGAATTTAATTAAGTTCTTTTGATGATAAATAAACCAGAATAAAATCCAGCTCATATTCTGAGAGCTGAATTCATTCTCTACTGCTAATGGCAGTAAAAATTAAATAAAAAATAATAAAAAATATTATTTGAGTTTGCAGTGTATGCTTAGATAATTCTGAAAGAATGAGAGGAGTCCACCAGCCAAGGGAAACCATGTATTTTACATTTGTCACATAGATGTCTTTATATTAAATCATATAGTTGATCTTCATTGTTCTTTTGTTTTCTCATTTATAAACCACAGGTTTGCTTGGCCTTGGAAAGCTGTTTGAAATACACAGGAGAAAAGGTAGATATAAGCGCTTAGAGAACAGCAAAGTAAGAACTATTTCTTCTCTGGATCTTTGTTTATATCCATTTCCTTCTGCTCAATTTCCTACATCTATTTTGCTTTTAAGAAATTTTCTGCTAATGTGACTCAGTTGTTTGGGGGGTTTTACCTCAAGCGTTTATGCTCTTGATGTCATTGATTCAAAAAGCAGGGAGATGTCCATATGCAAGAGAGTGAAGGTGAGTTTACATAACATGAGAGGATGACCGTTCTCTTTTTGCAGTCTCCTAGCCTGAGGGGCCCTCCCATCTACTCTCCAGACACATTTTAAGCATGCTATAATAATATTAACAAAAGGTGTTTATCATATTGAGAGTTTATCACTCTTACAGAGTTTAAAATCTAGGCATGCTGAAGAAAAGTCTACAGTAAATTGATTTTTTTTTTTCCTGAGAAATTGAAAAGCTTACTGTGTTGGGGTAATAGTATATCCAGTACAATATAGTAGCATTGCTCTCTTTTTACTTGTGATACAATGCCTCTGGCTTAGTATAAACTCATTAAGCAGTACGCCCAGTTTACTGAAATTCTGGAAGCTGATAACAATAATTAAAATACTACATGACAAGTAGTATTTTGTTATGCAATCCCAGAATGCCTTGGTGAGTTGTTAGGCACATGGCCAACTGCTTTGAACCACCTGGAAGAATTATTTTTATGCATATTGTGGATGGTAGGGAATGATCTGATGTGCTTATGTATCTGCAGTTATCACATTCTAATTGCACTGGTAAGATTTCATCTCCTGAGTAGCTAGACTGGTATCTGACAATGATCAGGGGTGAATGGTGCTTCTGGTTTGATGACTGATCGGGCTAAACACATGGCCCAAGGCATAACAACAGGCCCTTAGTAACCAGGCGGAGCCCCAAACGCAGCTGTGGATGTTATTATAAGATGAGACTGACTGCAGGTGTTTCAGATTTGTAGGAAGGGCAAGAAGAAGCAGCATCCTTGGGTAAGCATAGGGTATGCCTAATGAAAAAGGTGTACATGAGCTACACGTTGTAAATGTGTGCTTAATATTTCATAGCTGTAAATATCTGTAAATTATTCTGAGTAGGTTTTTTTTTTGTTTGTTTTTTTTTTTGTTTGTTTGTTTTGTTTTGTTTTTTTTTTAATGCTTAAAAATTTTGCAGTCAAATTATTTAATCTGTGTTAAAAGGTTACATTTCAAGAAAATGAGATATTCTCAATCAGGACACCTAGTCCTCTGGCATGCAGTTTAATCAATTATTGCCTTAATTTTCAAATTTATTTGTGTACCATTCCAAGCCTTTGCTCACGCTAGGTGTAACCTGAGGCATAATGAAGTCACAGCAAAACTCTAAGTTATTTTTATGGGATGAAAATTATTATGTGGTTGTTTCACAGCTTCAAGATACTATCAGGTTAAAATTTGTAGCATTTCTCTAGTCCAGACCACAATAACTACATTTCTTGTCTTCATTGCAACCTTAAGAACATGATGGTCTGTTCTTCACATTGCATACATGTGCATTAGGTAACAATCACATCAGGATTTCCCGACAATAGCCATTACAAGTTAAATTTGAAAACTGCACCATGAGTATTGGGAACAGTTCTCTAAGAAAGGCACCAACCTTGGGTTTCTTGGTTAGGAAGGAAATTTCTGTCTCCTACCTGTATTGTCAGGAGGGAATGAGATGGTGTTCAAAGTGGAAGCCTAACTGGGGTGCTGTGAGAAGCACTCTGTGGGAGCAGCCTTTTTCCTTCACTTGTTGCAGTGGAGACTGAGGTTGCTGAACCATTCAGGACACTAGATTAGATGCCTAGAAAAATAATAACTAAAAAATATTTATAACTTAGGCTTATCATGTTAAAAATTTGTATGGTACATGGAAAGTAACTAAGTTATTAGTTTTGCATGAAGGCTAAAGTAATTTTAGTTGCTCAGCTAATGACATCTCGTTGATTCTTAGAAGATATGGAATATCCATCATTCATGTGTATCATGATTTAGGTACTCCCCAATTTAGTGCTTCCACTGGGACTCTCCAAACCATGCTATTGCTTGCTTGCTCCTCCTCCCCTTGCAGTGGGCTTGAAGGGAGAATTGGAGGCACAAAAGGTAAAGACCATGCCTTGAGATAAGAACAATTTACTGAAAACAGTAATGAGATAAGAAAATGAGCAGCAACAGCAACAATATTAATAACAGAAGTGTACAAAAGAGAGAGTGACTCTCATGCCAAATCTTCACCTCAGAGCCTGACCCAACTGCAGCCAAGATATCCCAACTGCTCCCTCTGGCTCAGAACTGCCATTAACACAACCAATCCCTCTGGCTTGGAATCGGCATTACCGCACAGCTCCCTCTGCCAAGCTTAAGCAAACAAAGAAACCCCTTCTCCCTGGAAGAGACTCACTTCCCCTGCCCCCACCAATGACGTGAGCTGGTATAGAATAACCTCTGAGTCCTGGCCATGCCCCCTCCTGGAAACTGCAAAAATTAACTCTGTCATGGCTAAAATCAGGACACTGTGTAAAGGAAACCCTGCTGAAGAGAATAATAGTTTGCCACTTGTTCAGTCGTTTTATTACTGAGTTTCTCCTAAACTTAACTGTCCAATAAGGTGTTTGAGTTAATAAGGGCAGAAAATCAATTTTTCTTTAAAGGCCTTTAAGCAGTTTTACCTTCAGTGTTACTTGTGAAACATCAGTTTGTACCACTTTTTCAACATTTCAGAATGCAAATTCTGAAAATGCATTAAGACAAAATTCTATGCACCAGGTAAAAATTAGGTTTATTTTCTTTAAAAATATTTCTAACTAAAATTGGGATGGAAATGTTTTTTAAATTAAAGGTGGTTATACAAATAGCTGCAGGTCAGCTTCTCCTTTTGATAACAGGTTTCAGAAAACTCATCTTGTTCTTTTCCCATTTTTATGCTAAGTGCTAAATGAGAGCAGTGATTGTTCTCACCCAGGAGGCCTGACTGTGTCCCGTATTGACGTTATTCCCTTTGTGAGTCTGTGGCTGAGAGTGGATATGGTAGATTCTGTAAAACAATGTGTTGATCATCCTGATGATAAGAACAGAGCAGGATATAAAAGAAGAGGAAAGCCTCTAGACAAGCTATCTAATTCCTGGAAGACCTTCCAAACAAGTCCTGCAAATTAGTAACTTTTTACATAGTAAAGCTTTGTCTTGGCAGTTTTCTGTTCCTTACTCTGCATAGGTTCATCACCTATTTCCTGAACTTCACAAGACATGAGGCCTTTGGATCAGCTGTTCATTAAACTATCTTTGAAAAATACCCCTAGGGTTTGTGTGAAAGTCTTTCATCCTCATTGCATCATTTTTCTTCATTATTTCTATCATGAGAGTCCTGCTGGCTAGTCCTAATATAGTTATGTATTGTAATTTGTTAATATTGTATTGTACACAATACAACTTTAATAAATTTTAGACTGTATGTACCAAGTTTAATTCATATCCAGTCTCAGGATAATAGAGGTATTGAGGCACAGCCACCAACACTGAATTAGTGCAGTTTTATTTCCTGTGAGCATTTCACCTGCTTAATGCCAGGTTTTGGGTTGCAGGCACAGTGTTCCCAACTGTGCCCAGTCCTGGGACCCCTGCTGATCAGCCCGTTGTCCCATGGCTTTGCCCACACTCCTCAATGAGGCAGGAGTCAGCAGCTTTGTGCAGAGATCACCCTTGGCTGCAACCTCAGCTTGACACCTGCTCTGGTACTCTGAGCCTCATGCAGAGGATGATGAAAATGGTGAGTATCTGCAAACACAAGTATGTGTGTGAACACCCATAGATATGTTTGTGCCAAGGGGATTTACTGTGCTTTTGTGTCAGTGTAGAAAGTACCATGATTTCTGAAAATATTGCTATAAACTGATGCAAGTCATACCTGTGTCAAACTCCAGGACCATGAGAATAGATTTTGAAAGGTGTGCTCCTGAAGCCAGAGACCCATACCTGTATTTAAGGCAGTTTAAGTGAAGTTTTCCCACTGGTTTCTTGTAGGCAGAGGAATCTTACTGGAGACACCTACTAAAAAAATACTCTGTCTGTACATATGCCAACACATATTTTAGTTATAGACAATAAAAGGCAGAAAAGATCATGCATCCAACAACTCCCACTGACAACACTGTTGTTTTCCGGCTTTACAGCCTCAAATCTCTTTTGTTTTTGTAGTTGTGTAAATACGTTATTCAGGTTTAAATGAACACAGACTAAGTAACTGATCAATAATAACTATGCCCTGGATCCACAGAGGAATGTATAATAAATCAAGAATTTTCTCTTGAATACATTTCCCACAGCATTCTCCTGCAGAAATTGGCTGTGCAAAAAACTAGCAGGATGGCTGGGCCCAGAGTGTGGTGGTGAATGAGTTACATCCAGCTGACAGCCAGTCCTCTGTGGTGTTACCCAGGGTTCAGTTCCAGCGCCAATTCTGTTTAATATTTTTATTGACAGTCTGGATGAGGGGACAGAATTTGAAGAGTACACCAACTTGGGCAGGAGCGTTGGCCTGCTGGAGTGTAGGAAGACACTGCAGAGGGGTCTAGGCAGGCTGGATAGATGGGCCAAGGCCAATGGTACGAGGTTCAAAAAGATGAGTTGTCAGGAACTGTTCTTGGGTCATGACAACCCCAGTCAGCACTACAGGCTTGGAGCAGAGTGGCTGGAAAGATACCTAATGAGAAAGAACCAGAGGGTGCTTGTCAACAGCAGCTGAACATGTGCCAGCAGTGTGCCCAGGTGGCCATGAAGGCCCATGCATCCTGGCTTGTATCAGAAACAGTGTGGCCAATAGGACCAGGGAAGGGATCATCCCCCTGTCCTTGGCACTGATGAGGCCTCATCTTGAACACTATTCAGTTCTGGGCCCCTCACTCCAAGAAAGACATAAAATTATAAAGAAGGCATACAATTCTCAGCACTTTCAGTTTTCAGATGGCACACTGTTGTAACTCAGTTTTGTCATTTCTAACTCAAAAGCAGCCTACATCTAAGAAAAATATTGTTTCCAAACATGCAGTTAAATGAAGCTTAAAAATAGTAAAATATTCTTCCTATCTTTAGAGCCAAAATTCCTAGTCTTTTAGTTCATTATTACCTCTATATATAGTATTTGGTAACCATAATCATTATGTTGATGTTTTATTTATAAGGTTTGCTCAAAAAACAAGGAAGCTAGAAACTGTTGTTAAATAAAAGTGGAGTGAGTCTCTTGTTTACAGTATCGTGGAAGTGGGCACTTTGCTTTACAGGATGCTAAATATTCTAAGAAGACTGATTATAGCCCTTACTGGCACCTTTTGCCTCTTTCATTTCACTACCACTAAATGAGTGGGGCTTTCCCTTGCTATATTTTCTGCAGTACTGCCACCTGAGTACACCTACTGAGTATAGCGAAGTGTTACACATACAGCCAAAGGCTTGTCACAGGTTACTGCCAAACACTGTATAATATCGCCGATTACTGCCAAACACCATATAATATAATTTTACTGCCTTTCTCTGAAATGGGGCTCTAATTTGTCACTAATGTTCGTAATATGTGCAAGAGCTTAATTGTGTTTGTGACATCATCCACTGTCTCCAACTTGGTTAAAACCAGTCCATAAGTCACAGTAGGGAGGGAGGGGGGAAGTAGACAGACAGACAGACAGACAGACAGACATTGTGATCATGACAGTCCCACGCCTTTTGAAACCCAGCTGGAAGGACAGCTCAAATTCCGCAAGTCCGTGCAATTTGCTGTAACACAGAAGGGAATTTGTAACATCCAATGGTAATTTCATTTCCCTGACTGAGTGGCAGACCAGTTTAGGTGGCTGTCTAACAATGGCTTGTTCTTGCACATGCTCTGGTCAGGAGGATTACAGCAGAGGAACCACTTGGGGATAGAAGATGCCATTTGCATTCTGACCTGTGACCCTATGGTCTGTCATTTAAAAAAAAAAGGTTGGGGATGCACAGTATTAAGCTATCATTTAAATCAATCTTGTGAAAGAAAAAATTTTGGAAGAGGTTTGGGAAATTAGGTACCTAAATAACTTCTGTATAACAATTCATAAGTAGAGTGTTCAAGCATATATTTACATGTCAAATAAGCCCTCCGTCTTAAAGAAAATGTTTAGCAGAAATCTTTTGGCAAACTTCATTCATGCAAATTGATGACAGCAGTGAAAGGGCGAGTGGCACAGGACATCATCTCTATAGTAACACCATCACCAGAGGCTTATGAACTATGTTTCCAAGAGCAGAGCTGTACAAGATAAGTGGAACTATCACAGCTCTCCTTTCCCCAGCTTTAGCCCTGCCATGAATAGCTGTGCTGCTTTCATGTGCTTCCATGACAGTTTAAAAGAAAAGCAGCGCATAACTATACTGCTGCCAGCCCAATGTGACTTCTCATTGTTATCAAAATTTTCCCCACAATGTGTAACTCGAGAGAGCACAGACAAACACAGCAAACCCCCTGTTTCAAGTTTTAATTTGCTGTTGTAAGCCCAAGGGAAAATACTATCCATGAAGTGTTCTATGAAACATAAATGGGGAATGGCGGGGGGGGGGGAAGATGACAAGGGAAGATTTTTTCACTGTGCTACTGTCCTTGGTTGTCTGTTGGACTCAAAAGCTGGTTTTAAACCAGAGCTCTGCAGGTGTCTGCAGAAGACAAGCACAATCTGTACTGCCTGGCTCTGAAAAAAATTCCAGTTTGATTACTTAGAAGCAAGTAGCCCTGAAAGGTGCTATACCATCAGCAACTGCTGCCAAATGTGCTCCTTCTCTGGAAGTTTCAGGCTTTTAGCTCTAGGACCTCATCCAACTGAAGGCCGACAGTGATGATAAAGCAAAGGTAAAAATCAGCTAAGCTAGATGGAGAGTAGTCTGATGTAGTCAAGGAGGATTTCTTGTCTCAAACAGCAGCATTTAAGGTTTCCTTTACATAGTTTGCTTTTCTTGCATTTTATTTGGACTAGAAAATAGTGGGGGTCTTGAGATTTCTGATATGTGCCTTGTTATGAAAGTAAGTTAGTATTGCATTCCAGCATCAGTCTTGTACAAAATAGGAGGCTATGTATAACAAAATTTCTATCCCTCACCTTCTTAAAACATGTCAATATTTTCACCTTCTTCTGTTGTAGCGCTTTGAGTCCCTTGAGTCTTATCTCTTACTTGAAGACAGTGCTGAAGAATGGCTAAACTGCCTCGCATAGCATAGGGAGTTGTGCCAGAACAGATTGCAAGGAGAGTGATGCAGCACAACTCAGCTTCCTCCTTCTCTCAAGATAGAAACTGTGTTTGAAATACATAAGCCTCTCCACTAGGCATGCTCAGAAGCTACCCACCGACTCCTGATTACTGTCAGCATCCACTTATGTCCTGGAAGTCCTTTTCTGAGGTGTAATAGAGTGAATCACTGGTTTTGTAGTCTTGAAAAATATGAACAGTTATCATTTTCTCCCAACTCTTTTTCCTGCACTGTATTTATCACATAGGAATCGACTTAAAATCCATCTCTATACAGAGATAACATACCTGCCCCTGTTAAATTGACTGTTAAGGTAAATGCACTTAGGTGTATCCTACATGATAATTGAAGTCCCATTATCCTATACTTCAAATGAAAAAAAACTTCGCAGATTACTGATTTTCTCCTGCCAGAGCCAATTTCTTTAGCCCTTTCGACTGGATTTTTCAAATGTCATAAGTTTTCAGTGCTATTAGTTTAATTCAGCATTGGTAAAAAACTCTTAGAAGTGCTACAATAGTGGTAAATTTTATCATCTCCACCAGAGTATTGATCTGAGACTAGACAAGTAGCCCCCTGTTACTTCTGAACATAGCAGAGTATCAAGCTGGTGAAATATAAGTCAGGGTAACTTTAAGGGTAAGGTCACTGATAAGTGTGAGAACAGAAATATACATTCAGAGCAATGCAGAAATAAAAGCCAAATAATAAGTGTAAGTTTTAAGGAAAGANNTAAGTGTAAGTTTTAAGGAAAGACTAAAGATTACCAAATTAAAATAAATGATAAATCTTTTTATTAAATTTTCTATGGCAGAACTTGGACAAAGGGCTTTTTGAGAAGCCTTGCACAGCTCCCTCATAGTCACTAGCAGAAAGAAATATTATCTTTTTATTTCAACACATCAGAAAAATCAAAGCAATCCTGACATCAGGGTCACCATGAAAAGAGGCTTGCCTAGTAATTCAAACTGTGTAGGCTTTGACAAAGAACATTCACAGCACCTGAGAGTAAAGTTTGTTCCTTGTTTGCTCTATAGCTAGAACAATTCTCATGATTTATCATACTGCTTCACTGAAAATAGTTTATTCTCTAATTTTCAACAGTCCCCAGCTGTCTTGGAAATTCCTGCCCAACACTTTTATATTATTCCCTGAAACCCAGTATTATGTATCTTCACAGCTCACCGACACTTTTAGTTTGAGTTGTTTTATTTAGATTATTGCAGCTAGAATAGAAAGAATCACTGTAACATCTTGATGAAGCATACAGCCTGTACAATGCACGCAACAATATCATTGCTCTTGGACTATCTCACATGGAACAGCCCCACAACAGGATGTGACCCTCACTCTGTACCTAAGAAGGCACTGCACAGCTTTTACATTGCACGACACCGTATGCTACTCAGCAGCAGTAAAGAATATGTGTGCAGGGAATTGTTCAAGGCCAGGCTGGATTTGGCTTTGAGCAAACTGGTCTAGTGAAAGGTATCCCTGTCCAGGGCAGAAGTATTGAAACTAAACTTTGGGTCCTTTCCAACCCCAAACATTCAATGATGATGAATATTCCAGGTGAAGTTATGGATTACATGCAGTTCCCCAACATTCTGGAAAGTCTCAAATCTATGCACCCCCATCCAAAAAAATAAGTGCATAAAGTCCCAGGTCCTTCACTTAGGTATATTCCATCTCTTGGAGTCCAAATATCTCTCTTTGTTAGTGCTTCTGTAGCATCTTGAACTTAAAGGATAACTGTCTCCCAAATTCCACCAAAATAAACAGGAGAATGAGACTAAACATCAAGAAATGAAGAGCCATGCAACCTTTTT
>VYXB01007981.1:57468-79055 GCA_013397135.1 Pachyramphus minor | reverse complement strand
TTTAAATACTGTCATGGACTCTTCATCCCCAAAAGAGAAAGAGTAATATTTTTAACTCTGATCTCTGATCCCGGATTTTTTTCAGTTAGTAGGTATTATTTTTTCCTAATCGAAGCACAGCAATCTCTTTCATGAATTAACTTTCAGCTAAGATTCACCTTTGGTGAAGTAAAAGATTTGTGTTTCTGAAACAGTTATTGCAGGCTTGGGTAAGTACAATTGTAGATGAGGACCAGAGCTATTTCCAGGTCCATTAGTGAGAATAAGAGTGATGCCATGGTGATCAATGCAATTATTTTGCTTCAGACAAAAATGGCTTGGCAGGCACAATGCAAAGGGACATTAACTGAAATGGTTTTTTACTAGATAAATGACCAAGATGGTTTCTGTATTGCTTTAAATGCGTGTTTGCTCACTTCTATTTTCCAGTTTAATATCCAGTGTATACCTTTATAATCACTTGCCCAAGTACAGTATTTGGTTATCAGGACAAATGATATCCAGAATAGTCGTTCAGCAGTCTGCATCTAATTGCTGAAAAATACACCTGCAACTGGAAAATACATAGAATGATTGTAGACTCATTGAACTGATTAGTTTGAAAAAGACCTTTAGGATGATTAAGTCCAACTGTTAATTCAATATTGCAAAGTCCACAGCTAAACCATGTCCCTCGTGAAGTGCCACATCTACACATCTTAAGTACCTCCAGGGATGGTGACCTATCCACTACCCTGGGCAGCCTCTTCCAATGCTTGACAACCCTTTCAGTGGAGTAATTTTTCCTAGTATCCAATCTAAACCTCCCTTAGTGCAAATTGAGGCCATTTCCTCTTGTTCTATCACTTGTTACTTAGGAGAAGATATAGTTACCCACCTAGATACAACCTCCTTTCAGGTAGTTGTAGAGTGTGGTAAGCCACCCTCCACCCCCACCTCAGCCTTGAGCCTCTTTTCTCCATGCTAAACAACCCCAGCTCCCTCAGCTGCTCCTCACAGGACTTGTGATCCAGACCCTTCACCAGCTTTGTTGCCCTTCTGTGGATATGCTGCAGCATCTCAATGTCTTTCTTTAGTGAGTCGCCCAAAACTGAACACAGGATTAGAGGTGAGATTGTTTCCCCTACATCCAATAAAGTATGGAGATTCTCTGTATGGAGCCCTTCTTTGGTTGTTAATGTACTTAGAGAACACAGACTATAGAATTTATGTTCTAGTAGCAATATAAATATAGAAGAAATATTCTATTCCTTCTTTTGTTAAAACTGCATTTACCAAACAAGGGGCGTATGCAATGGATATCATTTTGATTTTACTTAAATCCTTCGTATTCATTATTCCTTCTCTTCCACTGTAACAAAAAGAAATAATAGGATGTGCTAGTGATGGATGAACTAAAATATGGATTAAGGTTGTCTGCATGTTTGATATATGTGTACAACAGCATTCATCATTTGAACAAAATAAAGTGTATGTATAAGTATAAGGGTTTTAACACAAAACAATGGTTCAAAATTCCATAAGATGTTTTTTGACAGCTCCCCTTTAATTTGCAACCTGGATGATGCTGGAGCTGTTGAATGGATGTCATCAGTACAGCTCTGAAAAAGACTGTCCAGGCCATTTCTGATCTTGTCCACCATCAGTGTCATAATATCCCTGGAGGCTAATGCTAGAATTTCTTATGTTTGTGCTGCTGCCTAAGGACCAGGAGAAAAAGACTGACCACGCAATTTATTAGTATAGATAAGATATAGAGCAGGTCTTTAATGAAGGCCTTCTGGGGCAAGAAGTACAAAGGTGCACACAGATGTCCAGGCATTTCACAATTTATGGTCCTCTCCAAGAACTATCCACCCCAGATCCTCCCCAAATCTGCCCCCTTAACACGC
Source organism: Pachyramphus minor (assembly GCA_013397135.1). NCBI lineage: Eukaryota > Metazoa > Chordata > Aves > Passeriformes > Tyrannidae > Pachyramphus > Pachyramphus minor. The sequence goes on along the minus strand of VYXB01007981.1, from coordinate 77,163 downwards.
CTCCCCGGAAGCTGAGTCGAAGGTCCCCAGACCCATTTCTTCCTCATCTTCCTCTTCTTCATGGCACATACTGTCCCTGAAGCTTCTCCAAGTTTCTGGGCTTGAAGGTTGCTTTGACTGTGATGGCATCTTGTTATTCAGGCCTGGGGTGCCTATGTTCTTAAACAGAATGTTTACTATAGTTCTGCCTTGAAACAAGCCTAAACAAGCCTAAAGAATTTAGAAAATTCAATATGAAGTGGGGAATAGGGTTTGATAAAGTGTTAACTGCTATTCTAAAGTGTGAGAGAGTATACAGCTACATTAAAATCTACAAAAAGCTAAAAATCCTAAAAATTCAAAGGCATCAGTGACATGTCGCTCCTTACAATTTTGATTTTTGTACCCTGCAGTCACAAGCTTATGATCTGAGGTCCTGGAAAAGAACATTTGCCTACTCCTGCCTTTATCAGTACCTTTATTTCTTCCCTTTTAAGAAAGAAGAAGACTATTTGTTCATTTTTCATGATAAATTTGAATCCTTATGAGACCATAGTATTTGTCCTTTTTCCTTAATTCTTTTATCACTACTTTACGGGCTTTGTTTTTCTTCAGTGAAAAGGAACCTATTAACACAGACTCTTCAATGGTATGATTCCTTTCTCTGCACCAATGTAGTAAAGTCTTTCATGTGATTTGCTAAAACCCAGACATCTTCATTTCCCTAGGGTTCACATTCCTGCCTCAGCTGGTATTGCTTTGAATGCAATAATAAAAGGCGTTGGATGCATACAGAGATCTTCCTATAAATAAGATACATCATAAGGCTGTCAAAATGGATGATCATATTGTGTTTTACTGATAAATAGTGTTTATCTTTAACATTTAAATGCACTAAAAATATTTTTAATATTTTAATTCACAAAAGGAAAACATTACAAAGAAGTGGTGCTTTCAAAGCACAGACATAGGCTGCATAACTCAGTAGTAACACACTAATGCACAGTAGGTACAGCTTCTGTGCCATGCTTCTGGATAAAAGTAATAGAAAATAAATCAAATGTTTGAGTACCAAAATACTGGACAGATCTTTTATTTATTGAGCTATGTAAAAAACCTTTCTTCTCAGTGAATGCAGGAAGAGACAGGGAACATTTAGATGCATGGGTATGAAACACCAGGAGTAAAATTACAGAGCAGTCTTTCTTCCAGAGGCATTCAACACTTTCTTTGCCTCTGTCTTCAACATGGATGGTCCAAGGGGGTCCCAGTGCCCTGAGCTGGAGGACCATGACTGTGAGAATGATCAACTCCCAGTTGACCCTGAAATTGTGTGGGATCTGTTGCTCCAGTTGGATCCCTATAAATCTATGGGGCCTGATAGGATTCAGCCCAGAAGCCTCAAAGAGCTGGCTGATGTCATGATTTTTGAGTGGTCTTGGGAATGGAGAGAGGTCCCAACTGACAAGAAGCTGGTGAACTTTTTCCCAGTTTTCAAGGAGGGCAAGAAGGAGGACCTGGAAACTACAGGCCTGTCAGTCTCATTTCAGTGCTTGGTAAAGTTATGGAGAAGATTAATCCGGGAAGTACTGAAAAACACCTGAAAGACAACAGTGTCATCAGTCACAGCCAGCATGGCTTCATGAGAGGAAAGTCCTGCTTATCAAACCTTATTTCCTTTTTTGACAAGGTAACCTACCTAGTTCATAAAGGGAAGCCAGTTGATGTAACCTTTCTGGATTTCAGTAAAACTTTCAATACCATCTCTCACAGGATCCTTCTGGACAAAATGTCCAGCACAGAGCTGGATAAACACATCATGTGGTGGGTGAGAAATTGGCTCACAGGTCAAGCACAGAGCATAATACTAAATAAGGTAACATCGGACTTCTGACCTGTCACTAGTGGGGTTCCACAGGGCTTCATCTTGGGCCCTGTGCTGTTCAACATCTTCAGAAATGACCTGGATGCAGGACTGGAAGGGATACTAAGTAAGTTTGCAGGTGGCACAAAACTTGGAGGAGGTGTTGACTGCTTTGAAGGCAGGGAGGCCCTGCAGAGAGACCTTGACAAGTTAGAGGACTGGAGTCATCAACCATATGAAGTTCAACAAGGGAAAGTGCTGGATTCTGCACCTGGAATAGGACAACCCTGGATGTATGTACAGACTGGGGAATGAGATGCTGGAAAGCAGTGCCCCGGAAAGGGATCTGAGGGTCCTGGTCAATGGCAAGTTGAATATGAGTCAGCAGTGCCCTGGCAGCCAGGAGGGCCAACCATGTCCGGGGGGGCATCAGGTAAAAGCATCACCAGCCGGTCAAGGGAGGGGATTGTCCTGCTCTGCTCTGCAGTGGTGCGGCCTCACCTTGAATATTGTGTGCAGTTTGGGGCACCACAATGTAATGAAGATACTGAGATATTAGAGAGTGCCTAAATGACAGCAGAGAAGATGATGAAGGGCTCTGAGTGGAAGCTATATGAGGAGTGGTTGAGGTCACTTTGTCTGTTCAGCCTGGAGGAGACTGAGAGGAAACATCATCGCAATCTACAACTTCCTTGCAAGGGGGAGAGGAGGGGCAGACAGTGATCTTCTCTCTGTGGTGACCAGTGACAGGATGCCAGGGAATGGCCTGAAGTTGTCAAGCAGGTGGGTTACCTTGTCATGAAAGGAAATCAGGTTTGATAAGCAGGGGAGCTTTAGGTTGGATATTAGAAAAACTTTCTTCACCCAGAGGGTGTTTGGGCACTGGGGCAGGTTCCTCAGGGAAGAGGTCACAGCACCAAGCCTGACTGAGTTCAAGAAGAGTTTGTATGGTACTCTCAGGCACATGTTGTGACTCTTGGGAATGGTGTAGGGCTAAGAGTTGGATTCAATGATCTTTGTGGGTCCCTTCCAATTCTGCATATTCTGTGATTCTGTCAGAAAAAAATATTGCCACTGTCTTATTATCCAGAGCCAATCAGATCAATGTGAGACTGGGACCTGCTTTTAAAAGGCAGTGCACTGCTCTGTGCTAATTTATTAATCGCATCCCTTGAGCAGGCCTTATTTAATTGCACACTCAGACAAAGTTTACTAGCAGTCAGGTTAGAAAATTAATGAAAGAATCATGATGAGGCTGGATTTGAACCTAATTTCTACATTACTTGACAAATCCTTATTCATGAAATAAGAAACAGTGCTGAATTTCCACTTTGTGATGCTATTCTGAGACTACACTGAGCTGCCAGAAGTGGTTCAGAAAAGTTCAGGATACAGGGCAGAGAAAATCTATCTGCCAGGATCTTTAAAAAGGTGCCTTGAGGGCTCTGAACTGACTTTGAGATTTCTGAAGAGCTGACTGATCCCTGCTCTTCAGAATTTAAGAGTTTCAGACAAGAATGGCCTTTTGAACCAAGATAATATGCGCTTAGCTGTCTGCTCTATTAAAATCTCTTCTTCTTTGCCAAGGAGCCTTTTCTACTCTGTGCCATCGTGTCTCTGTACATAGCTCCCTCCAGAAAAAAACCCCACCCAACAGTCTGAAGGTCAGACTGCAGCAAGATTTTGCCCTGATGATGGTTGCATCTCCCACAGCAGAACAGCAGATAGGGCCAATGAGCCTGGTATGGGTAGAGCAGCTAAGCTTAATGTGCTACCCAGAACCAGCTGTCACAGAGAAGCTGACAGAGTGGCTCTGTAGACACAGAGGTCCCATCACAGGCACTGCTGCATGTATAGGACATTGGAATATGCAAAACCTGCACCCAAGGACACGGGATTGACTAGGATGCTTGCTGCTTTTAAGTTTAAGCAGTATATTAGAAAGCATGTGAACAGGAAATAATAGGTGATGGCTGGTAAATAAATGAGCACACTGCACTTTCAGATTGTCAGTGCCATGTGTTGACATCAAAGCTGGTGGAATTATTCTGGATTTGTAGAAATAAGATCAGCATCCTGTCTGCTGTAGTGAAGTGGTGCAAATATAGAATAACATATTAAAATGAAACATGTGCCAGCCTTTTATATATACAGTGTGATTAACATCAAAGTTGCTTCTGTAGCACAGAAGCCCTCTTATTTACAAAAAAAAAGAAAAAAAAAGAAAAAAGGCCAACTAGGAAAAAAAACCAAGCAACCAAAAACCCCAAACCATAAAAGCTTTAGAAGCAAGTATATGCAGTATACTACTTTGTAATAGTTTCAGTGTGGTTCTAAAGATAAGAAAAATAACAATCCTATATGAACTTTTTTTCCACTGGACATTGATCTTCTGTATTAGACATGTTTTATTCCACATCCTTTCAAGAATATACCTTTTCCCCCACCCTCTGAGTTGCTATGCATCTGAAGTCAGGTGTTTCCTTTGTTGTACAGGCTTAAGAGGGGGAGATATGGAAACATGCTTTGAGTTACTGCATATGCATGCGATCCCTGCACACTAGCCCCACATGTCTTGGGGAGCATGGGAGACCCCAATGACTGTGCAGCCTCCTGTCCATCCCCCTTGCATTCATCCTGTAGCTGTAGCAAAGCTGGATAATATCCTTTCTTCCCCCTACATGATCGCTGCTGAAGCTCCAGCACTGGCAACAACAGAGTATTGGGCATGAGGATGAAGTGATGCCTGATACATACTGTATATTGTGGACTCCCTGGGCTGTGCAGCCAGGGCATCAGTGGGAGTTTAGAAGCCTGAGTAACACCTCCACACCGTGTTTTCCTGGAGTTTATTTGGGACATGAGGCCAGTTCCCAGTCTAACGTGTATGTGTGTGTGGGTGCTGCCCATCCAGTGTCCTGGGAAAGTTCAGAGAGTCCATCCTCTCAAAATACTGCAAGGAGACTGGGAATAAAAATTCCCAGTGAAGTTCAGTCTCCTTTCATAGCTACACCAAGGCCACAAACCTGTTAATTTCCCAGTCTTCAAGAAAGTCTACCAGGATAAAGAAGAGGTGGTTTATTAATGTAAGAAACCAGCACATTGTGCTATATAGAGCAGAGGCACATTCACATGGAAGTCACAAACCCTTACTTACTCTCCATCTGGCTTGAAGGATGTAGTTTCTTTGGGGAAAAAAGTATTCTCTTGTTGAACAATCCACTTTTGCTTCATCTACACCCAGATATATATTATCATTACTATCATTATTCATTTGTCATGATCCACTAGCTCAGTTCCAGAATGAACAGTTTTGTGCTGGACATTGCAGAAATCTGAAAGAAAACAACAGTGACTTCTTCAAACAAACGTATCCTTCTCTGGCCTAATCCTGGCTCTTCCTGCAAAAGGATGAATTGTGAAGTGCTCAAGGGCAACATTTTTCCCACCAATAATAGAATTAAACAATTCCCCCAAACAAATAGGTGCATGAGGAGGAGAATACAGCAAGGGTAACCTGAGAGGCTGTTCACGTAGATTAGCTGTGCACAGTTTAACTCACCACCTGCCTCCTCCTAACCTGCCTGTTTGTTGTAGTTCTAGTTAAAGGGGAAGGATTTTCAGCAATCAGTATTTCAAACCACCGTGTAATTTTGGAGCATGGGGACTGTCCCAGTCCAAACTGTCCCCGGGCATCTTGAGACCCACCAGAAAGGTACGTTCCTGGAGTGGAGCATCCTGAGAACTCAGGAGATAGGCCATAAAAGGCAGATGCAGAACAGAACTGCTCTTTTCCTACCCTGAAGAGCCAGTTCCTGCTCTTACATATCTCTGTTACCCCACCAAGCTTTCATAAAAGCTATTCTTTTCCAAGCACAGAGAAGCATCCTTTAAGCTCTAAAGCATGAAACATACTAGGGTCTCCCAGTCCTGCAGATACCAAACTTGGTAGCCCAGGTTTGCTTCTAATTGCATGGGCTGATCAGCACTGAAAATGAATTGCCTTCAAGAGTGCATGATATCCCAGCTCCATATTTGCACTCTCATAGCTTTAGGGGTTTTATAAGCAAACATGATGCTTTGTTATGAATTTTGAAGGCAAAACACAGCGCTGAATAATTCAGGTCCTATATATTTATTATTACATTTCAGAAATGGCCCCATCTATACTTTTGACTGCTAATTTAGACTCCACAGAACCCTTTTGGCTTTACAAATGTCCCACAAAATGTAAGATCACAAAGATACTGTTTCCAGTTTTCTGTTATAAGCAACTGAGGATGCCTTACCCCTATTCTCTCTGGAAGGTAGTCTTCGATGTCCAAAAAAATCTCATTTAAAAGCCAGGGTGGTAAAAAATATCAAGTCTGAAAGACTATAGGGAACACAATACCTGCACAGATCTGCGTGGATTTCAGGTGAAAGTTAGAAGCTGGTCCCCTTGCTCATCACTTAACCACAGGAGAGGAGCAGAATTCATCACTTGCATATAAAATAAGTAGATGAGCTCTGTGATAGACTGCAGGGATGATCCCCTCTACTTCAGCAGCCTACTAGATGGCCTCTGCCTGCAGGAAAGCCTCAAGTGCTACCTTCCTCATCTCTGATGTTTTCTGGCTGTCAGTGTTGGATTTTGTAATTTTGTTCAATCCATCTTTCATATTCTCTCAGTACCGCTTTCCTCTCTCCTCTGTTTTCTCTTTCCTAGCTACACACTTCCAAGTGTCTTCAGTGTAATTTCCAATCACTATTTATTCATTTGCATGTTTACTGTAGGGAGAATGTGAGCACAAAAACATTTGTTTTCAATCAATCAGGGACTTTCAAAACTGATCAAACCTCTTGTCATATTGTAATGATTATTATAGTATTCCCATTTTACTAAATGAGCTTTTTAACTTACTTTTTGCTGCCTATGCTTTCAAATGGCTAATTACAAAAATATAAAGAGAATTTCTTTAGTAAAGCTTATGTCAGTTTGCTCAACAGAAGAGAATGTTTACTAATAAGACGGCATTTAAATAATCAGCTACACAGCCCTCAGGAGCAATGCAAGAAAACAGGAAACTGCAAGCCACAGTGGATCTGTAATGAAATGCTGTGTGAGGAGCACCTGAGCTCTACTAAATCAGCTAATCAAGGCAACAAAAGCCCTACTTGCATGAAACAAAATCAATAGATAAATAACATCTCAGGACAAACTTTGAAAACAAAATAATAAAAAGGGAGGATCTTAAGCGTGTTGCAGCAGCAAGGTAAGGGCCTTCCTCCTATAGGGCTTTAGAGCAGACACTGCCCAGGCAACTCTCACAGAGTGCCTGGATGCAGGAGAATGATCCTATTGCCTGCCCTGCACTCTAAAATTTTCTTAGGTGCCACTCCCTCTCATTTCAGAAGTATTGTATTTAACATTTGATGTTTTGGTCTCTTTTTCCATCAAATTATTTAGTGTCATCTCCCAGAGTGGTTTGTTCACTTTCTATTGCTGGGAAGTCTTAAAACTGGAGTACTTCCTAGACTATTGCTCACAAAGACCCATTAAAAACTAGCAGCACAATTTGAATCCCAACATTCCTAAAGTTTCTTCATAAAAAAATTTTCTTATTTTTCCATTTCTGGTATTTTTGGGACGCTGCCACCTGCCTTAGAGCTCTTGGCCACTTGCCATCACTTTGAAAAGGGAACTGCCACAAAAGTCAATGGGAATTAGCATAACACTCAGTGACAGATTTGGCACATTGCAACTCTAATATTGAATTTGCTTGAAAGGTCATAAGATTTAATCACTGTTCATATCCCCCTTTGGCCATGTAATAGTATATTCCATCACTGACACAGCATTAAAAACTTGAAATTCATTATAAACTGAACCACCCATAGTAATTTTGCTATCACTCACCCTGATGCAAGTCAACTTGAGTACCATAGATGCTGTTTCATGACAGCTCTGCAGTTCTTTATAGTCATTACATTAAGTTGTTTTTATCCTCTTGCCTACCCTAGGGTTCTATTTTCAGTCCTAGTTTTTAAACTCCTGCCTCTAAAACTGTATGTGAAACATATAGACATAAAGTGGGTATTCATTCATTCATTCGTTCAAATTCATGCATTCATTGTTAGATACTTCCTAGCTGACCTTCACATACTTATAGAAATGCTAATTCTGAAAGAAGATAGAAAGGAAGATTCAGCATATGTACATGTGACCTCAAATATCAGTTTGAATGTTGCTGGCATTCTGACCTTTTCCACTCACCAGCTCAAACCCAGAAATGTGGGAAAAAAAGAAGAGGGGGAGGTTCTGCTCTCCAATATATGAGCAATAAGTGACGCTTCTGAAATTGGGCAATGATTTAATCACCAAGAGAATGAAGCTAATTCAAGTTGATTTTGGGTGAAAGCACAAAGTGTTACTTATCCCAACTGAAACACAGCATTACCATTTGTTTGGAGAAGTAAAACTGAAGATTTGCCAACAATCTTTTGCAAACCAAGGGCAATTAATAATTATACACTAAACTTTGGCAGCTGAGTCCAAATGCTCACTTCATAGTGTTTAACTTTTAATAACCAGAAAGTAACCTCTAATCAACAGCAAATAACCTCTAAATCAAATTTTAAATAAACTCTAAACTTGGCAAGTGAAAATCCCCAATTAAAATTGGGACCGCTAATCAGGATCTTCACCAGGGGCTTTCAGCTGTCATCTGTTGGCCACTCCTGAGAAAGCTGAATAGGAAAAGCACGGACACACACACGCACATATACATGTGACATTTCCCTGGGGAAAAGCCCCTGCAGCACAAAGCAGCAACAAATGCAGCAGGTCTGGCTCTGTAGAGAGTGGCCTGCAAGCCCGTTTTCAGCTCACTACCTATTATCCCACATCATTTCACCCTTATTTTCACAAAGACCCTTGCTACACCTTCCCTTTTGATTTGCTTCACTGTTCAAAGTGGCCATGGAAAAAAATGAGTGCATGGTGCCTTTCACAGTCCCTGCCAGCATGGAGATGAAAGATGTCTTTTGTAAACAAGACCCCCTGCTGCTGCAATTTCAAACCATTGGGGCAAAACAGAGGCTGAAAACCTTGAAAACAAAGCTTAAAACCCTTTCTCATAGTTCCAGTTCTTCTTTTAGGGTTTTGCTAGCTGAAATGCTGTTTTTCTAGATTTGTTACTGGGCTTGCATCCAATGTTTACATTGCATTACCAATATCTGCTCTATATTGTTTCTGTCACAGTGTTTTGGCTAGCATACATTTTCGTTTTATAGCTCTTCTGCTTCCCTTTAACTTATGACCTTTATTGAAAATAAATTGAAAATAAACACATTTGTTTGCAGACTGACAGGCAAAAGGGTTGAATCGCAGGGGCTTGACATCTATGCAAAGCTTTGCAATCCAGTGCAATTGTATCAGGGAAGTAGTGATCGAAAACTATGAACTGCCTGAGATTAGCTTATTCTGGAGGACCCTAACTTCCCCTTGGATTGCCAAGCACATTTCACTTAACAAAATAAAACCAAAATCTTCTTGGGAATGATCCTCTTGCTGCTTCTCTTATACATTTTTTGTTGACTCTTTTAAAAGCATTTCTGTTCTTCTCTTTGTATCTGTATTGCTCACATATCTCACAGGCCTCCTCGGTGGATCCCAGGTGCTTGCATGAAGTTCTTCAGAAGCCAAATGGGGACTGGGTGAGTTCCAGAACTCAGCAGTGTTTGGCAGTAAGATCCAAATTGCAGTGCTGAGATATGGCATGTTACACAACAGAGACAAAACACCATTTTTCTTTTATTTCAGCAATTCATTAAACACCAGCCACTCAGGATCTTATATCTGCATTGTTTTCCCAGCAGCCTGCAGGATGCTCTCAATTTAAGAAATGTGCCCCTCTTGTGTTCAGAGAGGAGCAGGTTGAGCTCTGTGCCAGTGCCCCTGACAAGGTGAAGAATTTAGAAGGAAGAGGATGGGATGACATGAGACTACTTGTGTACCCATGTGCCATTACTGCAGATATTTCCCTAGGAAAAGGCTCTTCACACACAGTCTTGGAGCTAAGGTATTTCTACCTGGTAACACCATTAAGGAGACTGCACAATTTTTCCTGAGTTTTGGGTGGAAGCTGACACTGAATTAAGTAATTTGTAGAAGGCAGCCACAGGTTAAGCAAATCTTCTGTCTTCTGCCCACCATCCCGCTGGTAATGCTCTGAAAATGTGTAGTGGCAAGGCCATGTGCAGTTGCTTCCATCACAGAGCAGAGTTGTATATCTTCATTCCTCTGGTTGTAGCAAAATGAAACCTTGTGGTGGCTTCTCCTAAATGGGCACAGCCTTCAAGGGTGGTGAAGGGCATGAAAAATGGGCCAGAGGTCAGTGGCACAAGGTTTCTTTTATTTATGTGACTACCAAACCAGTGCTTAGGCTGTCCTGCTAGCTACATGCCGAGTATTGACAACTCATGCAAGTTCTAATGACCTTTGTACTGGTCAGAACAATGACAGCACCGTTATTGAAATCTGAAGGTCTGAAGTCAGAGGGCTTTGAGATTCTGTGATAGTAATTTTGGAAGACATTTCTGGGGGGAAAAAACCCAACCAAACAAAACAGAAACAAGAACCACAATTCTTGTCAAGAAGTCGACAGTGCCATTTATATGTGGTCCATACAACTTTGAGTTAAGTTGGTATACTAGTAAAATATACAATACATGCTTACCAGAGGATATTAGAGGCTCAGAGAAACCCAGCTGATCAAGGTTGAGCTGGGGTGTAGAGACAGAGGAAACCCTGTTGAAACAATGGAATTGCACTCGGAACTCTTAGAATGGCTTGAATTAGAAGGGACCTTAAAGATCATCTAGTTCCAACATCCCTGCCATAGGCAAGGATACTTTCCACTAGACCAGGTTGTTCAGAGCTCCACCCAGCCTGGCCTTGAACACTTCCAGAGATGGAGCATTCACGACTTCTCTGGCCATCGTATTACAATGCTTCACCATAATCATAGTAAAGAATTTTCTCCTAACATCTAATCTAAATCTCCTTTTTTTTTAGCTTAAAACCATTCCTTCTTGTCCTATCACTATCTGCCCATGTAAAAAGAAATGATCTCCATCTTTTTTATAAGACCGTTTTAAGTACTGAAAGGCAACATCTACAACAGCAGCTCTTCTAGCTGTTCATATGAATTCTCATTTTCCTCAGTAGGCTATCTCACGCAATGCTCTGAAATAAACCCCATCTCCTAAAAAAGAAAACAGCACAAAACATAATAGATAATTATGATATAAGTTGCCCTAAAGAACACGTATCATTACCTCTCAGATCTAGGCCCATTGGCAAAGAAAGATTGAGGTCTAAGTAGCAGACAGGGTTTCTAAGTGTAAACTGCATTTTTGTGTGGAAAATGCATTCTCAAAACCCAGCTGTGTTATTAGGGCCAGTGCTTGTCTTCCTTCAGAAAACCATGCAGATTGTTTCTGGCTCTGTGTGAAAGAGATAAAATGCTCTTTTCTTTTTTTTTTTTTTTTTTTTGAAAGGATATTGTGTCAATGTTGTCCTCACTCAAAAATTTTGACTTCAGTTAAACAAGATTACTTATAGGCTATGGGATATTTTGTGATCTCTTCTTGGTGTCTCAAACAGCTGGATCACTTCATAGCAAATTAAGGCTTCATCTCCAAAGCATATTTATTATTCCTTGCTGTGAAGATGAAACACCTAACCTTGTCTTTTCTCCTTTTTTCCATCACTGCACAAATAATGTGCTTCTGGGCAGCCTTGTATTGATCTGTAGAGCCATTGTAAATTTTCCAGGTTCAGATTCAAGTTGCATTAACTAGAAAAGCAGATCACTGTAAAATGCAATATTCTCAAGGATCAATAAATCTTGCTATCAGAACCGTTTTCACTGCCTCCCCTGCAATTTCAAATCACCTCTTCAGAGGGAAGCAGGACACCTGGCTGTACAGGAGGAATGGTCACAACCAAGTTCCTGCAGCACCCACCATCGTTGTTCTTCTCATGGCAGCAGCATCACCACTCTGGCTACTGGACTAGGCACAGGTGCCAGAGCAAAAGAAGGGCTCAAGTTGGCAGGTTAATTGAAGCAATGTTGAAAGAACACTTCAGGCTTACCAGTTGTCTTGCTCTCTTAATAGAATTGGGGTGTTGTCAATCACTTGCATAATCCCTTTTAGTATTCTGCTTTTTATTAGGGTTGATTGTTAAAATTTAATGATGCATGTCAGTGTTTCCTGTTTTAATTCCCATGAAGGATGTTTTTTCTTGCAAATATCCCTTAAATATCAAAAACAACAGTGTGCCATTTGGATATTTGTCCTCTTCCTGCATATTTTTAGTTGTAAAATCACTAGCATGGACAGCTGGTCACAGCAAAATCTCATTGCAAGACACATTGCTGCATTAGACTTGTTGCTGGCTATTTTACCAGAGACAGCTGGTCACAGAAATTTTATCCAGTGAAGCATTTATTCCAGGTCATGAATCTATTTCCAACAATTGAAGTTTTACTACAGTTACTACAGGTATCTTTTCACAGCAGATTCATATAAAGACATTTCTCATGTGGCCAACACAGCCAAAATATCCTGCATAACAGAAATTATAAAAGAACTGGTGGCTTTTCAGGGAGATTGGACAGGGTGAAATCACAAATCCAAGTGTCTGTATCCTACTTTTTTGCTTCAGGGTAGGATTTTAATCAAGATTGTCAAGGTCAGTTGTCTTTTATTATTACAACCACAAGGAAAATGACAGATCTTATGTTGTATCAGTGCCACTGGCAAGAAGATTTACATATTTAACCCATATTCCTTTGGTCTCAGCAACTTCAGAAGTGGTTCTGTGTGAATTTGCCTCCCTAATGATGAGGACAATTGTTTAGAAATCTTGCACCATTTATTCCTTTGCAAGTCCTATAATCAGCACCTAGAATTGTACGAAGAATTGTACGTTTCTTTTGACAGCTGAAAATGCTGAATTAAAAGCAATGTCTGATTTTACTCCTGGTTGCCTTTATCACCTGGGCTAAGATCTGGCATAGTACCATCCCAACAAATGCTAACTGAGCATTAGCAGCAGCATTGAGCAGAGCAACAACACAGTTGTTGTGGCCTGGTGGGACTCACCCTCCCTCCTTCCAGCCATCCTACTGATGCCTCTACTGGAGGAAAGACCCCTGCATCCAAAAGTAGTTTTGTTGCTTCAAAGTCAATTTATCATGGACCCCCAGGCATGACCTGCCATTCCCCGCATACATGGATGTGGCCAACCTGAAAAGCTGATGAAAAAGAACAAGCCAGACAGTCAGGTCAGTATCTGAAAGTTTGGGATCATAACAAACAAAGCAGATGGCTGGGGCTCAGATGCCCTCTGTCTACGTGAGAACATTGCCTTTTTTTTTTTAAAAAAACCCCACACCTCTGGCCTCAGCTTTACCAACTGGGCTCATCTTGGGCTGTCTCTGTTTCCCCTGACTACTGTTGAAATGTTCTGATGTGGTTTTCAAGGAATAAGTAATCTAATTTTGGGTCTTTTTCTTTAACCTGTTCTCAGCCTTGGTTTTCTTTCTAGACCCTATATTTTAAAGTTAAAATGCTATTTATCACTCTCCAAGTTTTCTATTTACTTTATAATTGCTCACTAAAACCAGAAGACAGATGCACCAATCAAATCTGTTGGGTGGGGGAGGGGGCACACATGACTGGCATAACTAATAGCATCTTTAACATTAGCAAGATAGAATCACAAAATTCTAGGGACAGATTGGCTCCTCTGGAGATCCTCTAGTCCCACTACATGCTCCAGCAGGATCAGGGGCAGCAGGTTGCTCTGGAGAATGTCCAGCTGAGCTTTCAGTATCTCCAACAATACAGAACAATATTGTTTCACTGTTAAAAAAATAAAAGTATCTACAGAGAGCCACAGTAGGCTATCTTGCTAATTCAGTCTGTAAAAAGTTTTTGGTGGTATTATTGTCTGAGATAAATGATGTCTCATTAACAATTTGGGAACATGTTTTGTTAACAGAATATTTTCAGATGCATCTTTCCATCTAATCCGAGAAAAACGCTTCTGCTTTCCTGTTTTCCAATGGTAAAAATTATTTTGTTTTGTGAACAGGGCATTTTAACTACTTGCACAATACAAATGTCATTGCAACCAGAGTATTTTGTAATACTTGGTATTTCTTTAATACCAGATATATCAGAGTTTCTTATGGTACTTCAGGAAAGACAGCCTTGGGGCATGACATTTTTGGGTATCTGTGCCTGCAGGCTGGTCCCATATCCTACATCCTACACTTCCACTGATGGGTTAATCACAACCTTTCGGTCTGTATTTCGTTTTCACTCACAACCACTGGCATCTCAGGTTTTGGTTCAGGCTATTCTTTGCAATAAGGAAGATCTTCACAGAATCAAATAATATGCAAAGTTGGAAGGGACCCAGAGTTGGAAGTTGGACTGTTGGAAGCAGTGCCCTTACAGCCAGGAGGGCCAACCATGTCCTGGGGGCATCAAAGTATCGCCAGCCGGTCGAGGGAGGGGATTGTCCCACTCTGCTCTGCACTGGGGCAGCCTCCCCTTGAATATTGTGTGCAGTTTGGGGCACTGCAATATAAGGAAGATATTGAGCTATTAGAATGGTCCAAAGGAGGGCAACATGAGATAGAGACTTTCATAGCAGTAGGTGTGCCTCCTGTCTCTTTTCAATTTATTATTTGATGACTCTAAGGCCTAAGGCTCCTTCTTGTGACATACAACATGGCACAGAAATTACCCCAGAGGAACTCCAACTCATCAGAACCTGCATCTCAGGAAAGTGCTCTTATAATGACTCCTCCTACACCCTACCAGATATACATCACTCAAGACAGTGTATACGACCTTCATCTACCCTTGCCTGAAGCAAGTGCTGCCTGTTTTACATCCCACCTGATCTGCCTGTAAGGTCACTGCAAACTTATTAGCCCCTGTGAAAGGCCATATTTGCACAGGGCAACCTGCAAAGATGCATATAGTAAGTTAACAAATCCTGTTATCCTTTCTATTTCTTCTGATTTCAGATGAAGACAAAACCTTGCTGGTGATTCAAAACCCAATTCTGCAACAGGGAAGCAACTGAGCTTTCATTAAAAGCAAGCACTTGTTGTGCGAAACAAAGCATGACAGATGTGAAAAGGTAACGGGAGGGTCATTATCCTGGAGTGGAATGCAGCAGACTCTAGATCCTGTGAGACATTCCTCCTTTACATGTTAGAAATATGGAGATGTGTTTGTCATCAGCGCAGGCAGGGTCAAATAGCAAGAAAGAAACCAACATAGTCCACTATTTGCCTGGGCCTGGTTGGTGACAGAGCACATTACTGAGAGGGACTCAGGCTAAAACCTGGGAGGAAAAAAGCCAGGAAACCCAACTCCTTACAAGCACAGAAAATGCTGAAGTGACAGCTCACTCACATCTTGCGGAAAGCATGGGGTTACAGAGCTGTCACATGAGTCATAATAGCAATGTCTGTCACTGCTATTGTCCCCTGAGAAGACTGCATATGTATCAGGAAGGTGATCTCTGAGACAAACATGCTATTTTACACAAAAGCCTGCATGCATATCTTGAAAAAAATGCAAGGTTTCTCCAAGCTCCTCTCCAACCTCTGTGTAAATCTCACAAATACATCTGTGTTCAAGTAAAGTAAGCACAGGTGATAAATGTTTCAATAAATCAGATGGCTGACTTCTTTTTTTAGCATATCCATTTACAAACTGTAAACAAACCCCAGCAGGTAGTACACCAACAAACACTGCTGTGAAATTATTTATTTCTATTCTTCCAACATACTTACAGTGACAACATAGAAATCACAGAAATAATGTTCATGGCATTTTCTGTTACTGTTTGTTTTGAACATTACTGCTAGCAGTAATGCTAGCAGTAATGTTCAAAGGCTGGACTTTCAGAGCCAGCTTGCATTACCTTGATTCTGATCCTACGGAAGAAAATGAGATCAGCTCTGAGAAATACTGAGAATCCCAGCCGTGAACGCTATTGTACGTACCCATAAAGTATCTTCCCCTCTGAGGAGGCAATAAGCCATTCAAATATAAATCACCTTATGTCAGACTAACTCTGGCCCCTGCCCTATGGATGGCTCCATTAGTGAGAGTATTGGAGCTCGGACCATGCACCAGACTGCTTTGTGTTGACCCAGCTTCAAGGGTCTGCCTCAGAGAAACTCTGTGGCAGAGTCAGATGCTAAAATTGGCTTTCCTAATTTCTGGAGTGCTGCTGCAACCCCCATTTTTATGAGCTTGTCACCCATTCTTCAGTATTTATGTGTGGACATCATGCTAATTTATGCTGTTTCTTTATTAAGTGTGTCTAAAAAAAAGATGTGTTTGTCACAGATGAAGAACCAAAATACTGCATCAGACTGAAGATGAATTACTGAGATCATAATCTCATTCACAACTCAATTTTTTCAGTTTAAAGGCAGGTAAGATCTGCTTTGTTAACACACTTTTTTCTTCTAATTAAAACATTGTCTGAATTAATTTTATGTTGAGAACGACAACAATTTTGGTGATGCTTTTCTTGCCAAAAACTCACTCAGCAATAACCCTTTTTCCTTTTCAAAGCTTTCGTCTTACTCTGTATTAGAATATTAATACATCAAACCCAGGATTGTCCTTCTGAAGTCAGAGCATAATTGTACTCCATTTTAGTACCAGAACATCATTCAGCAACAATGAAACTAATTACCAAAAGAACAGTTCACTGTCGATGGGCCAACTTATTTTTTAAAGTACCACTGGCTGAAGGTATGCACATGTTTTTCTCTGACTATTCCTTGGAAAACACTCTTTGCTTTTGTGCTAATTTCCTATAATTATTTATGCAGTTTCACTTTTTTCTCATGATACTTACAGAGAGCAAATTTCAAATTCACAGGTTTGATACTCCAAACACCCTTCTCCAAACACAAGTGTCTCTCAAGCTTTTTTATCACAGGCTATATCTGTCTAGAAAAGGCATGAAACCCTGAACACAACAGAGCAGGACCATTGGATTGACGGTCTAGTCAACATGTTTTAGTCTTTACACCAAATTCTCACAGCAAAATGTTCGGCATAAATCCAGAGTTCAGGAGGAAGGGTGACATTTTACTAAGAAACTCAAAGATAGGAAACCAGGATTGTCACACTACCATTCTCTAAAAAGAAGGAGCATTGAAACAAATCAAATAAATCAGCATCACTGAATTATTTACTCAGAACTAGCCAGGACGTATTTGGAATAGTGTTGCTTTAGAGGTGAGGTCAAACTCAATGTTACTGCAGTCTTTGCTGTCAGGTGAGTCATATTTCTTTGGACACCAAGTGGTTTGTTTTGTTTTTTTCCACATGACTAAAGTGCTTATATTCCCTTCTTGTCAATCAGCCACAGGGGATTGTCTGCCAGGTCTCAAAATGTTAAACGACAACTTCAAGGGGAACAGTAGGAGCAACCATGAGGGGAAAAAATTAAACTTCTAGTGAGCCCATCTCTGATTCTCTGTTCCCCAGGAATTAGTGCTCAACCAAGCATTCATAAAAGTCAACTGAAAACTTACAGCAGGAGTCAAGCATGTGATTTCACTTCGTGATCTACCATGAAAGTGCTCATATCGCAAAGCAGAAAAGTGTTGCTGTTAAATGCCTATCAAATAAAAGTAGGACAAAGATGCTGGAAAAGAACAAAGGGCTTGGGGTGGGAGGTGGGGGGAAAGAAAGAAAATTGAAAAAAACACCAGCACTTTCCTTTTTTTTTTTCCTTGAAATTACCAGCATGTATCTCTCTCTCAAGGTCTGTAACAGTGCTCTGTGTCACTCCACAGCACAGTCCAGAGATTTTTGGAAAGCCCAAGTGTAACACTGTGCTTCAGTTAATGTTCTTTATGTTACTCTACTTGGTGATATGGCTCCAACGACAAAGAGGCTGAGACGGCTGTGATGCCTCGTGGGCAGGGGTGGCATGCCTGACAGGCAGCAGTCTCACAGAAGGTCCCACTGGAGCCAGCCAGATGCCAGACCACAAGCCAGAAGCCAGTTCAGCTAGATGACAAATTTTCTGCACTCCACACCACTGCTGAGCTGTTTCTGACGCCTCCCCCTCCTTTATCTCATGCAACAAAGGCTCTTTTACAAGGAGGGGCATTTCCATTCAAGGGTAGAAAATCTGTGTATTCAGTATTTTTGAGGGGAGAATGAGGGGAAATAATTACACACTACCACAGACAGTTGCTCTGGTTTTGTCTGACTCCTTAGTGAACTTCCAAAGGAAAGTAAGTAGTCACTATAGAAACTGCCACATCATATTGTTGTTTATGTTGCCTCTGAGATATGGAATATTTTTTAATAAGACATTTGTATTTTTTTCTGTCTTTAGAAAATGTTGTACAAGAAATAGCTGGGCTTTGTTGTGTGGGGGTGTGTGGTTTTGGTTTTTTCTTTGGTAGGTTGGCTGGTTGTTTTTTTAATTATTATTATTTCTTCGGATTTGTTTTTTGCCACGTAATAGCATACAATATAAAAGGTTTATATGGAAATTCATTTCCACAAGTGATAAATTATCAATCATTTCAGACTACCTGAGCTTCATTTTAGTACCAACAAGTGGAAGAAAGAACTCACAGTGCAGGATAGGTATAGTAAAACCAAGGACAAAAATAGCAGTCAGTCCACAGCTCATTGGGAAGGAGAGATACAGCAGGTCCCAGTCTGATGGCCAGTAATTCAAAACTAAATGTCTATGGAGGAAAAAGCACTAGCTGTTTGCACTGACTTTATAGATAATTGAGCTGTCACATGAAAGGTAAAACCTCACAAAAAGCACTGATACGTGCAAAATAACTTGAATCAGTGAAGTTCTAAGTAAATACATTAAAAAAACCCCACAGTACATGTAACAACCCAATGATCATTTACCTGTTATCCACAGTGACCTATTTCTATTTCTATTATCTTCACCACTATTGAGCTGAGAAGTTATAAATCATTCAATGGCACAAACCCATTGAACTTCTTTGTTCACAATCTCACCTCTCAGTTCCCAGGTCTAGTTTTGCTTTTATTTCTTTCCACTGAAAGGAATGGAGGACTTTTGTCTGAAGTTTGTGATGTGCTGCCTGGGCTCCCTCTTTTCCCACAGTGAAAGCCTCTTCTTTTGACACATGTTTCTTGGGTCATTTGCATGAACAAAGAATTATGTATTCAGAGGTGCAGAATAATTTCATGAGATGCTCTAGATGTTTTCCACTCCTTCAGCACAGCCTCCAGCTCAAACCCAACCTCAGCCCTGTGGCCTGCTCCAGTATTGCTACCTGTTTATCAGCCTCTCTATCCTGAAACTCTCCAGGATGCCATCTGCCCTTCTTGCTCAAAGTAGGCTTTTATCTGCTTGGTTCTACCAGAGCTACCAATCCTTTACTTTCACCCAAAGTTGCAGGCTGCCCTCAGCATGCTGTGTACCTGGTGCAGAAAGCAGCAGGCAGAGGGAGAAACATAGGTGGGGCCTGGCTGGGTGCTTCATGCCCACATGGTGGGGCTGGAGGGCAGCAAGGACAAAACTATCACAGTTGGTCCCAAATACCTGGGTGGCAGCAGTCCCAGGAGTTGGGCAAGGAGCAGCTCCAGTAGGTGATCTGACCAACTGGCCTAAATTCTGTGTCTGTACTCTACGGAGACACAAGCCTAGCAAGCTTACATTTCTATCTTCATGCTTTCCTTGGAGACACCACTGCTACCAAAACCAGAAAGGGCTCCTTTCGATTTTTTTGCGCTCTCTC
>VYXB01007981.1:13512-57434 GCA_013397135.1 Pachyramphus minor | reverse complement strand
TTTTTTTTTGGTCATACCTTCATAACATACTTCATAGTTTAACTCCTGGAAAATTACTGTTAATCAACCATAGGGGACTGGCCATGGTCTGAAGGCTGACATGAATTACAAAGTGCAGATCCTGGATCTCTGCCAAGCATTACTTCAACAGAGTTTTCAGGCCAGTTTTGTATGAGACACTGGATAAAACCCTGCCCTGCCAGCATGTCTAACAAAATAAGTAATAAGCACAGAACTATAAGGAGATGAAGGAGAAAGATGTAACTAACCCCAGAGCTATATGTGGCATCTATACAGACTCTATGGAATCCCACACCTCTGCTGGGAACCACTGTGATGGACACATTGCAGCATTGAAAAATACGCAGATTAAAACAAGGAGGCTGACAAGAAGTCCAGGAAAAGCTATTTACAAAGAAGCACAGTCAGTCAGTTTAGTAAAGGACAGGTTAAGAGGTGATTTTCTCCACGTCCAGGAGTAACTGCACAGGCAAGTGATTACTATTAGTAGAAAGCTCTTCAGCAGGCAGGGGCTTAACAAGATCAAATGACTAGAGGCAGAAGCCAGCTGAATTAACAGTAAAAAACCCAACCCCCTGCTGTTTAAAAAATAGTAACCAATAGAGCATTTTTCTAGGCCTATATTCCCACCTCGATGTTTTATATCAAAACTCCCTGTTTTTCTTTAAAGATATGTCAGGAGTTAAGCTCTTGAGGTAGGAATAACTCAGTTATTTTCTATGGACTAGTTACAAACCATGACAACAGCAGCTGCAGATCTGACTTGCACAAGTAACACATCTCTCTCCAGGAGAGACCAGTGTGGGTGACCAGGAAGGGCTGTGAGAAGGGCTGGGCACAGCACAGTTCTTCCAAGGACAACCTCCTCAGTCTCCTCTCTTGACAGGGCCAGGAACCATCCTGAAGAGAGCTGGACATCCCTGGAGCAAGCGTTTAGACTCTATGCAGCACAAGAAGACATATGATGACCAACCAGCCAGAAACCAGCACACACAGTAAACAGAAATGCCACCAGAAGACAGACCAAAGCAGCAAACCTGAGGAAGGCATCCAGAATCAGTGAGAAGTGTGGGGAAGAGAACCCTTCCTGCTGGGACCTTGGGCCAGGGGCAATGCACAGCTAAGCCATTTTCCTCCTCCCCTGAAGCCACCTGACCCCCATGGCCAGCAACTGCTGCCATGGTCCCTTGGGTCCCCTTTGCCTACTGGCATCACTCCAGACACCCAACTGCTGCAAAGATGTTAGACCAACTCCAGATGCTCCCTCATTTCTTTGGTCTTCCCTCACTCATGCTCTAAGGATACTAGTCATTATCACCTGTCAGCTCTCCTTCATCAGGCCTCCTGCTGCTTGTTGTCACTGTCCATCTTCCCAGTCTCCCTCCTTTCCCCATACCTCTTAGCAATGTGCAATGTGATGAAGGGTCTGCTATGCAAATGCTTAAGCACAATTTTTCCCTGTTGTGAGGCCACCAAAAGTAGGTAGATGCCTGTAAAAAGCCACATTTCTTCAAGGAGCTGGAGTGTTTCCAACTGGAGTCTTCCCAGCAAAGGGAAAAAAATAAAAATAAAAGCTTCCTAAAACCTAACATAACAAATATCGTGGAAATACATAACAAGGAAAGTATAGTCAATGCACGGGATAAGAAACTAGAAATTATTTGTGCTGTAAAAAGTAAAATCAGAAGGGGAAAAAAGAGTTTCAAAGCAAGCGCCATGTTAGAAAACCCACATGTTGTAGATACACAGAAGACTGTAGCAGTTACCAGGATTACAGACCTGGTCACACAATGTACCTGGGAAACATTTTAGCTGAGTGTCCTACTCTACTAGTAAAGTTAAATGTTTACACTGTCCATATATAAACCATTAGCTCTTCAGAGCAAAGACTGCATGGATGTAAACACAAAACACCATCAGGACTCAGTCATTAAATAGAGTAACAAAATGTTCTGTACAGCTCCCAAAGGAGCAGGTAACTGCACCAGAGACTCATCTAGAAAACCATCATTAATTCTTACAAAATGTTAGCAGAAGAAAATTCCGCTGTCATCAGGAAGGAGGGCATTTCCCCTTCCTTTTGCAATTGGCAGCTATCTGTCTTTGGTTCAGGAGCGCATCACGTTAAGACCATAAATCCCAGTGACCAGACTATAGCCTCCTGCTTCTCTGCTCAGCTGGTCACCACTAAAAGTGAATTTTGTCATCCATCACTAAGATTTTCATAATTGATCTGCACATTTAAACCCAGATGGTGTTTGCAGAAGAATCCTCACAGACAACCTCACTGCAGTAAATCAGGAGGTTTTGGGCTCCTAGGTCAGATCCTGCTCAAGCGACCTGTGCTACTGTCAGTATGGGATGGATTCCCACCAGAGCCTACCCCATATGAGTGACAGTCAACAGACTCAGCTGTTCACATCCCAGAAGCTAAAAGCCGTGAGGTATCCTTCAGCCATTAAAAGATTGGTGGCCCTGTTTCTTGTAGTCTGCACAAGCAGGGTACTCTGTACAGACAGATGACAGGAGGCAGGTTATAGTGCAATTTTAGTTCCCCTTCACAAGTCATGGAGACTTTTAATTGCAGGCTGTATTCCGCAGGGATCACCTTGCCTGTCCCTGTGGTGAAGCAGGTCCTGTTTACTATGCTTATACTCCCTTAGGAATTTTCCAAAAGGAAAATAGCAGCCTCCTTAAACTAGGCCAGTAGAAAACATGTTGATGAGGATATGAGCATTTAATCCCATCTCTTGCCTCTTATCAGAGAGATGTTTTAGCTAAATCTAGCAAATTACATTTTACAGGTATCTACAGCTGCTTCCAAACAGGCTTACCAGACTACACTTCCTGTCAGATCCTGAGCTGTGACCATTGCCACAAAGGTAGCTTGATGTGGCTCCATGAAGATGTATCTTTGATGGCTTCATTAGTTCTTTATAGCAAACTCTCTTACCCCCAGTGTAACAGCAGTTAGAGCCTTACCTTCTCCGTGTATGCTGGATTCAAGAAAAAGCTTTGATTCCATGAGCAATACAGGATTTCCAACTTTGGTAGATTTCTAGATTTCCCTTTTGCAGTACAATTCCCTTTTACTTACAATCAGTGCAAAGTTCTTGACTGTCTATCCCATAATTTCAATTTTTAAAGAGAAATATAGACCTTGTATTCTACAGTTTACACAGCTGTTGGTATAACCCTTGTTATGTTTTATATTTGTATGTCTGAAGGGCAGTTCAGCTAGTAGTCTGGTACAGTGCATGTAGAAAAAAGATACGTGCACTGAAAAGGCTCCTTTATGAGAGAATTGTTGGTTTCCATTTCCCATTGAAACGATCTACAGTCCTTTGTGCAGAAACCTTTCTTACGGAGAAGTGTTAGAACAGTTTTTAATAGCCTTTTAAAACATGAGTGCTTAGGAACTGAGAAACCTCCTACTTGCCTGACTGAGCAGGCAATGAAGGCTCTCACAATGACAGCTCTGATCAACTGGGTTACAAAACATTACTCTGATACTGAGGAAGAATGTGAAAAGAATAAATTCTAAGCATTTCATTGAGGTTTCAGCTATTAATTATTTTTTGTCCTTTGAAACTGTCTTGGTCTTTGAAACAAAATATTTCTTTCTGGAAAACACTGTCTGCTGAGAAAGCGTCAAAACAAAGCAGGTAAAGAATTTTATGAAGTTATGGCATAGAAAATGCTATACAAGATCAGACCAAATCTTCATCTCATCCTGTGTCCCATCACTGGCAGCTGCCAAAATGCAGTACTAGGGCAGGGCTCAGCAAGAGTATTGAGAAGCTGTCCCTGAAACACTCTCCTGGCATCAGCTGGCAGCCCAGGATGTCCTCAACCATAACAGCTGGGTTGGTCATTAGGAGTTTTCAGTGACTTTTGCCTTTCACATTACAGTGATATTTTTGCATTAACCTGCTACTATGCCTGTGCCCAAGAGTTCCCATGCTCAGCTGCAGGACCCATAAAGATCCACATTCCTGTGGCACAGCATTTGAAGAAAAAGGCATTGAATTCTTTTTCCTCCTCCCACATACCTGTGGCTTTCAGGCATCTACAGAGCCCTTTCACCTTGTCAGTTCTTCTTCAAGGTAAAACCCTCTCTTGCCTTGGGCAGAGACTGGGTCTTGCCTCTTGTCATCCTGTGCCTGTGGTTGGGCTTTTCTGACTTCTACCATATACCATTTAAGACATGGAAGCAGAATTCTGCAGACTATCCAGTACATGGGCGTACCACAGATTTACACAGCACCACAAGTAGGTACCTCTTATCTTCCTTCCTAATAATTGTTTTCTGGACTGCTTCTGGGTTTTTATGCTTTCACAGATCTAGTACAATATCATTATCTCATTTCCAAGTGGATACAGGAGTAGTGTCTTCAGTCCAGAAACTAAGGAAACAGCCCCTTCCCCATGAAATGTTTAGATTTTTGTCAGTCCACTAGATGTTCATAAAAAAGTGGAAGCTTTGCTGAAAAACAATCCCAGATGGTTCAAGAAAAAAACTTCCACAGGCATCAGGCTAAACTAGGAGGTTCACTGTCATCTGACCTTTCACAACACTAGCTTCTCCCACAAGCAAAGCTGTGCTTTTCCCAGTATCACTGAGCAAAATAGGTTCCCTACACAGGGCACAGCTTCTGCCTCTCCCATCATGCCCCCAACTGGCACTGCCCGTCATGTGCTAATTAGCCCACAGCACAATTAGTCAGGTCAGACAGACTTTGTAAATTGAGTTCTAGAGGATGTTAAACCCTGATATTTAAGTTAACCTTTAATTAAAATATTTATAAGCACAAAGCATCCTCTCTTAACACAGTGCACCAGACAAAACACAGAAAAGTAACTGACCTAGTAAAAGTTAAGGATTAAAAACCAGTGATAATCAGAGGAAAGGATGGCAGAAGCCATTTTTATGGTAGCCTGGCCTTAGTTTACAGTCAGGAGACATCAAGAGGAAAACTGCAGTATCTCCACAAGTCAGTCACTTTTCCTGTAGAAGGTGAAAGCAGTAACTACAGTTCAGCAAATAGGTCGAGAGAAAACAAATATATTTGGACGGGTGAGCAAAAAGAGTAACATGGAGCATTCCTAAAAATACTCCTGATGTTAATAGGAAGACATGAGCTAACGGTTTAGCAACAGACAGAGGAATCAGTGGATCCTGATTTCTAGCCCCAGCATCCTTTGTGGGCTTCAGCAAGCCACACTTGGTATCGATCTGAGGTATTTTTAAGGCCCTGCCATTTCAGTGCTTTCTGCATAAATCAACAAGTTTTAGCAAAATCCCATATGCACTTTCAGGAGTTTCTGGTATATCTTCATTTTTGTGTAAAAATAGCAGACCATTGGCATTTTGAATTTTGGTTATTTCAGTTCCTATAATGAGGAGCATTATTAGTTCCTTGGCAGCTTTGTTGTTGTTTTTAAGAAATAAAAAGGAAGTGACCAAATACTAAGCTACCATTTGGGGTCTGTGTCAGATAACACTGCTCATTATCTTGGAGATACATGCTTATGAAAGTCTGGACATGTTTCTAAACTGCAGCAGAGATGACAAATACAATTCAGACTGTGATTCATTGCTATATTTGACCCATTCTGTAAAGAAGATATCACAGAACAGAAGACAAGCACTGGCCTTGTGTTCCCCCCAGACTTGCATGTAGTTTTTACAAGGCTGGGCCTGGATCCTCTTGGCCTGGTGGAGTTAACCCGCACTATCTTGTCAGCTGGGCTAATGTGCCATCTTTGACTGGAAGCTCGTAGCTCTGTTTTATCAAAAAAACTGAGGCCAGATACACAGATAAAAAGATACACAGATACACAGAGCAAAAGGGCTGAGCACATGGCTCATCAGTGGTTATCCATCACCCAGCTGCACATTCTTACTGCTTGCTCTAAGTGCAAGGCAGCTTACATCTACCACAGGCAAGACATTACATGTGCCTGTGACCACTGAAATCTCTCTGAGGTTTGTATTCATTTCTCAAAGCATCTATTTATAGCTGAAAAATAATATCCATATTTTTAGAGACACATTTGCTGGACCCTTTTAGTGGCACCAGCCAGAGCTAAAATAACCGTGCACTTTAAAAGTAAGGGAGTTTTTTTTCCATATCTCTCAACTGAGACAGTGTTTTTTGCACATATTTAAATTCCGTCTCAAGGGCACACACTATGCAGAAAATGTAGGTGTCTCATTGCAAATACATCCCTGTAAAGAATGTGCTGACTCCTGCTCTGAAGGTAGGAGTGGATAAGAAGTGTAACCTAAGGCTGGAGAGAAAATTATCTGGTGGACAGAGAATAATTTACAGTAAAAATAAGGTAAAAGCTAAGGTGTCTTTATGTCACATCTGGGATACTTCTTACTTAGGAACAAATTGCTACAGTAAATTTTGTAGCAAAAGCCTGATGCTGTGAATGCAAATGTGTTAGTCTGTGAAAGGTTATAGGATGATTTTTCCGAGAAATGTGTGAGTTCTAAGCAGCAGTCTAGAATTTTCTAACACTTTGTGTCAGAGCTAATAATAAGGAGGAAAAAGACAAGAGAAGTTAGCAGAGATGAAGTGTGGAAAAAAGGAGTCTCCTGCATAATTGGCTAAAATTTGTGATGACAATTACATGTTTAAATGCAGGTGGACTTGCTAAAGTTCATGTGTTGTGCATGAGAAGTGCATAGATATTAATCATGATTGATACATAAATACTCTTTCTGTGCTTGTATTTGGGGTATTTCCATCAGAGGGTCAGTGTGATCTTGCTTCATCACTTTCCCTGTAAATTTATTTCTGCATCTCAGAAAACTTTTGCAAACACGTTTTTGTGGTCGTCTTTCATTATTCTTTTTAGGAGATCTTCTTCCCTAGTACACACAAGAGATTCACCCCTGCTTTAGAAACTCAGGCCCATCACCCTTGTGTCACAGCCCCATGAACTCTCAGATTGAATTCTACTGCTGAGGCATTCTAGCTGCTGCAGGTATGTTATTGCTCTGAAGCAAAAATTGCACCTACACTGTATCATGATTTGTCTTCAGCTGCGCTCAAGTGTTAAGATCAGCTACACGACTATGAGCTGACAAATCAGAAACAGAGGGTGAGCCTTGAACAGACAGCAAACCTCACTCCCAGGACACCTTTCTATCAGAGAATTAGCATAGACACAGTCCTGGGAAGGGGCAGAAGGATCAGTTTGCTGTACAGCCTCCTGCATTGAGGACTGTAGAAAGCATCCATGAATTTAAACAGAAAATGAAAAACATATGTGAATTTAACTTTCAAATAAGAGAGTGAAATATTTGTTCTGAAACACTGTGGCATGGTTCACAGGTTCAAAAAAAGAATCACAGAAGTGTTGGCTGAGATGGCACTCTGGAGATCTTTCCTCTGACCTCCCATTTCAGGCAGGACTTTGTCTCTCTGACAGGATAGTAGGGTTTTGCCTAGCCAACCCTTTAAAGCCTCTAAGGTTGGAGACCACTCTCTGGGGTGCTGCACCACCCGCTAGGGAGCAAGGTGGCTGTCGTGAGCTTGCAAGCTGCAACGCTGCAGCCTCATCTCACCAGCTGCTGCTGTCAAACCCACCACCTTGGCAGTCACCCCTAGCGCAATTACAGGTGACTCTTGGACTGTACTGCAGACTCCTCTTTGCAGACCAAGCCAGCTAAGTTCCTCCAGTCTTTCCATGTGCCTTAGGACCTAAATTCACAGAAGGTCTCCTCTAGACCTTCAGAGGTTCCTCTCATCCCTCTGGAACAGGAGGCTAAACTCCTTGCACAACATCCTGAGTTCAGCCTTGCCCAGGGCCATGGAGAGGGAGTTCACAACTCCCGATGGTACACTGGCCATAATACCCAGTCATGTGATGTGCCTTTATCATTTAGTGCCCCCTGGAAGGCACAGTAGGAAAAATCTGAGAGAATGGAATTTATTTAACAGAGTTATTTCATGCAAGCAGTACTTGCTGACAAGTATGTTTTCTGCTGCTGTACTTACTTTCTTCCCAAAGTTCACCAGACACAGGACAAAGACAACAAACTGCTTTTACAGAAGTGATTAGGAGTGTGGGAATGTACACAGTCCTCTAAGACTTGTGAGAAACACAGATAAAGCCATTTACAACTATCTTTCTGTTGTATTTTTAAATCTTTCTTTTTTATTGTGGAGCAGAAAGAAAAAAACCTTTTTATTTTTCTTTTATTGTGGAGCATGCACTGACAAGACTTCTAAAAAGCAAAATTCTTCAGGCCGTGTGCAGGACAGTACAGTTGTCAAGGCCATGGGTATTACAAGCCCCAGCTGAAGCAAAAATACTACCTACACTTATTTTTAAATATTTGATATGAAGAGGTATTGATATATTTTTACTAGTGAATGGTCCCTAACTGATGGATTACTGCAGTTGCAGAAACTTGGAGTTTTGGAGAAGAATAGAGGAAGAAAGCCCTCTTTGAAGTATATAGTCACAGCACTGCTGAAGGTGCAGGAGGCTGTTCTCAAAGTCAGAACTAGGCTATCTGCAAAGTCTGAGCATCTCTCCAATTTATATGGCACACATGATAGGAAAAGATCATGGTGTATCATTATCTTGGCATTATCTTGACATGTCATAGACTATCTATGACAATTCTGCAGTTCTTGTGCGTTGCTTTGTGTTGAAACAGCAAACATATCAGAAACAGCAGTTTGGGTTGATGTACAGGTGCTATTCAAAGAAGATATAATCCCAGTATTTGTGTTTATGGAAAACCTGAGCACCAGAAGCAAGATAAAAAAACATTTGATAGTAATTTTTTAGCTATGAACTCGTGCTGAGTGTTGCAGAGAGTGCACATGATGCCAGTGGAGAAAAGGTACCCTATGTATAGGTTATATAAATAATTCCTCAAGAGAAAAAAAAATCACTACTTCATTCCTCATTCCAGCAGAATGTGGATGTCGTGTCAGCTGCTTGGACCTGCATGCCAGATGTGAGCATGTCACAATCACTCTGTATACGGTCTGATATTACCTGTCAGAAATGGAAGGCTGTCAGCTACTGATTTGAGCCGGTTGGTGGGGGGGGTTGTGCGCAGAGTGTGTACGCTCACACTTTTGCTGGATACATGCACACATCAAGTTTATAGGTCCACCAGAACTGTTTCCAGGGCAGAAAAAAAGAAAGCCACTTTCACTTGAAACACTCATCTTCATGTGTTTGCATCTTTCTGAATGAAATGTAGTTTTGTGAGTATTTCACATTCAGAATCTCGTATCAGTGGTTTCTTTTTTGCCAGACATGTCAGTAAGATTTCACACAGTTCAGAAAATGAGTTTGCACCATTTAAGCAGTCTCTTCAGATGAGTTTTCCCGTTGGCTTCAGCTAAATTTAGATTGTCACTTCCTTTCTGAAAGACAAATGTACCTTAGTCATTGAGGGTGACTTAGGGCTTATCAATGTCTGGGCTACGGCCCCCTTGAGGAGGTTACAACAGATTCCCTAAATTCAGTGCTTATTGAATAAATCCATTTGTTCCTAANGGAAAACAGGAAAGGAAAGGAAAGGGAAAAGGGAAAAGGAAAAGGAAGGGAAAAGGGAAAAGGGAAAAGGAAAGGGAAAGAAAATAGGGGCAGCAATGAAAAAGGCATACCCACAAGTCATGGCCAGCGATCAGGAGCTTCTACTGTCACCTCTTGTGGGAAATTGGAAATATCTGATGGCAGCAGGTACTTGCCTCTTAGAAGGCACACCTAGAACTCCTTGCAAAAGGTGATTAGCCCAGCAGGCTGAATCTCTGTTCTCTGCTGCATGAAAGAAAGTGATCATTTTCTTAAATGAGTGTTTAGAGTGAAATATCTTGCAGCTTTTAAATATAGTTTTAGGCTGGGATTTTTGTAACTCAAGGGAAGTAGACAAGTGTATATTAAATTTTGTGAATCTGATATGATAAAAGGAAAAAAAAATAGTAGTGTTTGTGCTTTCTTGAAAAGAGAATTGCACATAGACACTCACTGTTTTTTGTAAAACCTTCACCCTGAATTCAAAATATTTTCGAGTTAGAAGATGCAACATGCCAGTGCAAAATTAATTGGTATTCAGTCTGTGGACTCTACCATGCAGGAATCATGGCTTTACCACAGGAGCCTTTTAGCTCCTGTGACAGGCATTATGCTGTCAGGCCAGGGAGCAGCTTTCTGATGGGCTCATAAAAGAGCAACAGTATGTAGTTTTACATGGCCATAAGGCCCAGCCCCCCCATGCATTGCTAAGCCTTATTTAATAGACTGTTAAACACATTTTAAATTTAAGCTAGAATGGTGATTTAGATTTTATTTTACTAATACTTTTTTATTGCTAGACTGTCAACTAAAAGCTTTAATTTTTCTTTTATCAAAGAAAGAACTATCACTCTCATCTGGAGTTCCTGCAAGGTGCAAGGAGCACACTCTGTGTACACTGCTTCCACTAGGACAGTGAAATCACATGATCCCCAAAATACTTTCAGGATATAGGAGGGCTAGGCCCTGAGATCTGGTGAGGAGTAAAGGACTGGAGGAGGAATAACCGCAGGAGGAATAACTTTTTGGCAGCATTTCCCCCAGGCGAGCATCCATCTTACTGGAAGCAAATAGCTGACACACACGCCATGACTCCAGGCAAGAACTGAAATATCACACCTGGGCTCTGATTTCTCTATAATGAATAAAATATGCTCTCTAGTCTAATCTAAGCATACACATAAATATATCAATAAAATGCAGATTATTAAGGTGGGTGTAATCTCCATACCACAAATGAGATATATCATTCTCTGTGCCAAGACAAACACACGACCATGCATGTTGGATTTACCTCCCAGTTGATGGGAGAGGAGATGAGAGAGCACATGTGAGAGCTATCAGTGCAAATATTTAGACATTTTGTCCAAGTCCAATAAATCATGCCCAGTTCAACAGAATGAAGTATGTTTAACAAGATATCAGAATACTACTCAAAAATAAAAAGTCAGATAAACAGTATCATTTTTCACAATGACAAAGATTGCAAAAAACTCATTTGCTTTAAATAATTGAGGATATTTCTGAATAACACCCTTTTAGCACACTCAGACCAGCGATCATGATGCTGTTTTCCTAGCGGGTGACTTCTCAGTAAGGTGTTCCTGTGAGAATCTCATTTGAAAATGATGTATATAACCATAAATTTGATGGGAGACAAATTTCTCGGAGTGTTATTCTGGCAGTTGCTCTCTCTACATAGACCGGGTATGAGACAAAGAATGATACATCGCTTACAGATTCAGTGCAATAGTGTATATAATTGAAAGCTTTTTGATGTTATCCTGTCTTCTTTAACACATCTTCAATAATTGAATAATTTTTTCTCTTGTCCCATATTTTCAGTCATTTCCACAGTTTTCCCAATTAACCTTGGGATAACGTGATTTGCTCTATAAATGCCTTTTCAGTGTTGTGCTACTGTTTGTATGCTCCAGGAATTTTCTTATGTTATTTTCACGTTATACATGAATCGCCACATCAACTGCATTTAGTAACTGTTGGTAGCAGTAATAGGTAACATGATTACAGCATTCAGTGTTTAATTAGGATTAGGATTTAAGACCATAGTTTCTTCCTTCCTTTTACTGAGTGTGTACTTGCTGACCCTGGAGAATTCAACCTGCCCCTCCAGGTGCCACAGAGCATCACTTCACTACTGCTCAGGTGACATATGATACAGTAACATGCTTCGTGAGACCAGACTGCCCCTGATTCATTAATGTCATTTTATTTTCTATTAAAAAACAAACCCAAACCCAAACCAAACCAAAACAACCCCCAGAAAACCTAAAAAAAATTATTAGTCTACTTGCAAAATGTTGTCAGTTTTTAAACTTACAGATTTTGAGGGAGAGCTTTTCTAGACTAGAAAACTCATTTCAGGCCAAAAATGTGTCACCTATGACCTGTAGAAATAGATATTTCCTTAATTCACCATTGTAATTTGATTTACTATGTCTGTTTCTGCTCCTATTTCACCAAAATCTGTTGCCCAAATGAATAAGGATGGGTTCAATCCCTGAAAGTTTCTTTTAAAACACTTAATTTTTAAGCTATTTTTAACCATGGTTTTCATGCCCATTAATTGATTCAGTTGTGTGTTTCTTTGAACAGAAATGTTTTGTTGCTTTAGCACTTCAGAAATACCCTTTCTCTGAATGAGTTTCTTTTGCTGAAGCTTTCTTGGTCCTTAAAAACCTATTTCCAAAAAACATGAAAGAACAATACTAAAGAGGGTAAATTGTGGAGAAAATAGATAGAAGGCTCAGACTAAAAATAGTTTCAAAATAAAACCTGTTAGGAAATTGATTGCTCCTCACACTTTGTAATTAGCACTTCACTAACCTTTGGGAAAAACAGACCCAGAACAAGGCAGCATTCACTTTCCAAAGGCAGAAATAGAAAGTATTCATGATTTTCCTATAATGTCTCATTTATGTTTTTGCTTTGTTTCGTATCATACTTTGGATATTTCTGTAGTAGTTTGCCATTGTGGTCATCCTGCCATGTTGTATTTATCTACCTAGCTCTGTGTGTGTGTTTATATTGATGTGCACGATTGTGATCCAGCTTGCACAGGTAGTTTTATGTGTCTAAACACATTTCTGAAACATGCTGTATCAGACACAAAATACATGGTTTATTAAGTAAATACATATCACACAGACTAAATATAAAAATTGTATCAATTCTTATGAATATATATAGTACATACGTTTCTAACACATGATTTGTCATCTTTGTCCAAATTAATCTACAGCAGCAGACAACAGTATCTTTCTTTCATGATCTTCGTGGTGCCAAAAGGATTGATATTTCAATTTTTATCCCATAAACTGGTATGTTTAATATATACGTCATTGAATACACCCTTTTTTAAATGGGTAGAGCAGGAAGTCTACTCACCACTACTAAATTTCTCCCAGACTGCTGTTTTATTTACTTAACCCAGACTGAAATGCAAAGTTATTTTTCGGTAAGATCTCCTTGACTGTGACACTTTGAAATGCACACTTTGAAATGCACACTTTGATAGTGTTAGCTGCTGCACCTGTCCCTGTGCCTGGGCCTATTGCTCAGCACACACAGGTGTAATGTGCCAGCTGAAGCACTACGCATATGGTCTGCTGAGTGAGGGTGTGCTTCATTCAATGTCATAGACTTGACTTTCTTCCATTTACCTGGCAGATTTTCTAGGTCTACAGAGGTGACACTGCTAGATGTCTGGAAATGCCTATACTTCTAGAATACAATTACAAATTAATAATAGTAACAACACAAAGTAAATTGCTTCTTGACATACATCAGTGCAAAAGATCAGGCATGCCAAAGCAGTAATGGTGAAGCAAAGAAGGTGAAGAAAATTAGTATACATAACATGAATAGTACCTGACACATTGACAATGAAATAGTACCTGACACATTGACAATATCGTAACAGATAGCTTTATCTTGAATCCAAAAGAACTTCCTCACATGTCATATAGTCCCCTACAAACCAAGATGAACTGAAAAATGCAGGGGTTTTTTGCATTTACTCCCTCAAAAAGTTGTATTTGTCTTACATGGTGAAACTGAATAAGAAATGGAAACAACATCCACACCAGATGGAGTCAGATCATTTACCCCTTTTCTTTAAGCAACACATGGTGGAAGGGAGAGAAGTGATTGATTCTGCTTCTTTTGTAGATAATTACATGCATAACATGAGCAAGAAAGATTGTTGTCAGCCTCACCTGTTGAACTTCCAGAACAAAACAATTCTTTTTGGAGGAGGCATTATCAAAAAGAGAGAGAGGGAAAGCAATTGTGCTGGCAACATGCCCCTCTGCCCAGAAGACCAAGGTCCTTTGGGGCCACATGGCAGTGTTGGCTTTGAATTCATGCCTCTTTGGAAAAGATTGTCAAGCATGCCATCATGGTCCACATTTTGCTGTACTGTTGACAAACAGACTCATTTGTGGCAGCAGGTCTTGGGACTTGGTGAGGAGGGAGATAGGTATTAACCTCACAGCTATTGTTTGCAGTCAGGGTGCTCTGAGTATGCTTCAGAAATGGTCTTTCACACTGAACAGAAATGTTCTCATGAAAAGCTTCTTCCCAGAGACAGGGCCCCAGAGGAAGCCTCCCTGTTAAGTACTGTGCATACAGCAGCTGCCCAAATTCATCATCAAGTATTTCACATTACATCTTTATGTGAAGCTTGTATAAGAATGAAACCTGCAGGGCTTATAAGAGAAATGTTTAAATGGACAAATGAGATCTCTCACATCAGATGATAGTGCTAGGAGAGGCCAGGGAGAAATAAAAGGTGTTAGCAAAACAATAGATGTATTCACTAAGCAAACCTAAAGAAGCAGAAATTCCTCTCACAGCATCCAGACAGCACAACCAGTGAGAAGGAAAATAGGAATGAGAAATGCCATCTTGAATGAAGGGAACTTGTTTGGAAGCAACACAGGATAGGTGATGTAAAGTTACCCCTGCCTGCCCTCCCTCTGGATATGCCAGCTCCCTGGACTTCCTGTGGACAGGGAGGTGGGAAAGACCCCTCTTGATAAGTATGATACTCATGATATTCTGTTTTGATACCTTTTTCTGTGGTTGGCAGCATAATATTTGACCTTTTTTGATAGAAAACAGTGTACTTAGTCTTTTCTTTCATTTGACCCCAGAAAACTGAATACAGACTACTCTGCACTCAGAAGGGACCAAACGTGTCAGCAAGAGGTGGATGGCTTGTGAAGTACTATGCATTCTGCAGATTTGGGAGACACAGTGCCTCTACAGGTCATCTACTAACCTGCAATGCCCTGGTTGTGAGCTGATAACAGCAAACACCAAGACTATAAGGAGATCTTGAGGTTCATCAATAACTTCATACTCATCACAGTTACCTATGGAAATAAAGCCTGACTTTACGTTGCTAGTTGTTTCTGGGATTTAAAAGCAAACTGGAGAGTTTTGATTGCACACAATCAGTTCAGAATGAAAATACAAAAAACCAAAAAAACCCCACCAAACAACAAAACCTCAAAAGGCAAAAAAAACCCAACCAACAACACACACACAGCTAAAGCTATACTGTTGACAATACTTATAAATTATGTGTTTGATAAACAGTTTCTACATGCAGAATCACAAATTACAGTAGGGACTGCAGATGTGGCAAAATTGGCCAGTTGCGTTGGTAGGGTGCTCCCCAGAGGATTTGGATGTGTGCCGTGGAGAGCTGCAATTAGTCCTTGCCTTCCAGCTGACTTCCAATGTGATCTTGGACAAGTAACTTAAGTCCTCTGTGCCTCAGATAGCCAGCCATAAAATTATGCTCTGATTCTAAATCTTTTATTGACTTTGTGCATTTACAGTGTAAATTTATCAAAACAGATGCTGTTACTTACTGTGTTTTTATATAGCAGGTAGCAAAGAGAGAGTCTGACCTTGACTGGAGGTCACAGGTGACCCACCATGTTGTGAAAAACCAGACACCACAGGGTGTATCTTACCAACAGAAGCAAAAATAATGTTTCTCTCTCTCTCGCCTCATGCCTCTACATTAATGAATTTGAAACAGTCTTACTAAACAATTCAACAACACTTTAGATATACATGGACAGTATGTCTTTCTCCATGACTTTCTGCATTTACCTCTGACATAGGGAATGGAAGACAGCGGATTTTCTCCACCATATGGGGATATTTATTACAGTCAGTTCTTCTGTTTCAACAGCAGATTCAGTTTGGTATGAATACTCAATTACATGTCTTGTCTCAGTTCAAAGAGCTGTAAAACACTATACTGCAGGTCCTTGTGCTAAATTTAGAGAGGATATTCAATACTGTAGTGTCACTGCCTTGCCAAAGGCAGAAAATAAAAATCCCCATATAAAGCAGAATATTACCATGCCTGTGTCTGTTAGTTCACCTAAGAATGGAGGCAGTGAGTGACTTCTGTCAGAGAACACCAGTGGGACAATTGGTGGCAGAGTGGTTTACAGGTCCAGAAAAGCAAGTCCCAACACTGTATAGTGAGTGCTCCCACATGGACACATGTAAATCACTTCAATTCTGAGCTTTTCTAAAATGGTCACAGCATCATGCTTCTTAACATAGGTAACAAAACCTTTTCTCAACTGCAGAGTCTGCAGGGTCCTGCAGATGGCATGTCCTATGCTAAGTGCTGCTCCTTCTTTGCTGTAAAAGGTGTCTAAGCTCATCAGGATAGAGCAGGCCCTAAACCTGAGTTGCCCTCATACCTCTGATAGCGTGAAACAGACCTAAAGACACATCCACCTTCATTTTTTCTACAAAGTCTAGGAATCATTTTCCCTAAGAACATTTTTTATTACTTGTAAATGCTATGCCCGAGTAGTTTTTTCTTCAGAGCATCCCTAAGTCAGTCTCAAACTCACAGCAGGCTCACCAAGAAGGACAAAGCCCTTAACTTCCCTCTACGTCAAAACAGCAGCACCCTGCCATGATGCAGGACTGCACAGCAGAAGCAAGGATAGACAGCAAGGAAATGCTGGAAAGCTAGAAAGCAAAGAACTACAGGAGGTGGACAAGATCTCTCTAGTATTAAAAATAGCTCTGAAAAATTATTAGTAATAGTATAAATGGAGTGGGTAGTTGAAATTTCCATGTCACGGATTTTGGGATGTGCAACCTGCAACAAGCAAAGCACTTCAGTTAGAGATGCTGAGGATTTTCACTGCCAGTCGTGTTTACCGTGCCCTTTCCACTAAGTCTACTGATTCTTCTCTCTCCTTTCCACAGCAGAGAGTTGAGCTTTGCAGTTATGATGGAAATTCCTCTCCTTTCTTGGATAATGGAAAAAACTCCACCCAAATTTAGCATACACACCCACCTTTCCCAAGTAGGTGAGGAAGAGGTGGAGTAAGATGGGACCAAACCCTTTCCTCTCTTCTTGCCTGGTGCCTCCCCTCCACTGCTGTGCATTCCTCTGAAGCTGACAGGAGAGCACTACTGGGGCTCCTGCTCTACTGTGGGCCTGTCTTGTCTCAGGAAAATCATGTTGCTCGCAGCCAAGGCACCCTGCTCTTTAATGCTGCCATTGATTGATAGGAACCCGTCAGTATGCAGCCTGATCTGTGCCCATGACCATGTCACTTCATCCAGATGCTCAGCCTCACACAGCTTTGAATACCTGAACTTAGAATGTCGGAAGACCAGGCTTCCCAAGCACATACAGATGTTCAGTGCTTGGAAGCCGTTTGCTACCAGCAGTACTTTATGGAATATGGTGCTGTGGACAAGAGATTTAAAGCCATTGAGGTCCGACCTGAAGGGCAAACTTCACCTTTATTAGTGGTCAGTTACAGAACAGGGTCCCATGTCATAATAAAATGGAAGAAGGCATTTCTTTGAGATTCAGGGAAACTGGAATACAGGGGAAATAGAGAAAATACCAAAGCAGGTCACTGTGCGTTCAATTCCTGCAGACATAAGACATCAACAGGATGAGGAGGAAACCCCAGGAAAGGCAGGGCAGGCAGCGGGGCTGCAGACAACCTTGCCAGGGCCATGGGCTGATCCCATCCCTGCCATTTGTCCCCACAGGCAGCTGACTCTTTTGGCAGTGACAAGAGGAAGCAGCTCCGGGCCTGGGCAGGCATCCAGGGAGCCCTGCCTGTTTGCAGT
The DNA here is from genome assembly GCA_013397135.1 of Pachyramphus minor. Lineage (NCBI taxonomy): Eukaryota > Metazoa > Chordata > Aves > Passeriformes > Tyrannidae > Pachyramphus > Pachyramphus minor. The sequence goes on along the minus strand of VYXB01007981.1, from coordinate 39,692 downwards.
CAGAGGCAAAAACTCATGAAATCAGACTGCGCAGCTGAAGGGCAGTTATTCTGCTGTCTGTATCTTTTCTTAAGACAAGGAAAGCATGGGTCTACAAGCCGAAGACTGCTGTGCCATGCTGACAGCATTTCTTGTAGGTGACCTCAGCATTTGGTCATTCTGACATCACTGTCAGGAGTAATATAATTCAGGCTAGTGTCCTGTGAAATGCTCCCTGGGCAAATTTACAAGAGAAATAAGGGCATGTGCCCTTCTGCACAGCAAGTCACTGTGTACTTATCTTTCCAAACTGTCTGTGAATAGTAATAAGGGCAGTTTGAGACATTCCCTTTCATCCATTAAAAGGTTCACTGCTTATCATTTCTAGTACAGTAAGAAATGAGGGATTAAACCCTGAGACCTTCATAGCATTTTCAATAGCCTTTTGGGGAAGAAAATTCTGGTGCAGAGGTCTTTAAAGAATTTCAGAGCAATTTCCATCTTGATTTAAAAATTGTGTGCTCAACTGTTGCTGTGCAAAAGAAATGTTGGTTGAAAAAGAAGGTAGAAATGACTTCATAAAAGTCAACAATTGCTTTTATTTGTGAAACAAAGGTGAGTGACCTGAGCTCTAGATCTCCCTTTAAATCCCAGGACTAACTTTGTCCCTTTTTGATAAATCCCATCTCCTCAGAAAAATTTCTGTCCTTATATGAATGAACTTTCTATCATAAAAGAAACAGGGAAATCAGAAGCTGGACCAAACTGATTCATACAGTAGGACAAACATATTGCCTGAATATGTGCTAGTTAGAAGAAGATCAGAATGTATACTATTAAAAGGAACTGTCCTGCACTTTTTGTTGCCAAGCACTGAACACAGCTTAGCACTGTACCTCTTTTTCAGGCAACATAAAATCACCAATTCAAGTTGCATTTTGATCACATTCAACTGAAAAATCAGACTGTCCAGGTGCCAAGGACTGCATCCTGCCAACATGTCTGAGTTAGCCAAAGGTACCGTACCAATTTATGCAAGTGTTAGATTACAGTCATATTTCCTTCTCTGTGAGGAAAATGCAGATGCCAGTAGCTACATGGAGAGTAGCCTAAGGTATGTCAGGGCATCTCTATTGCAGTTATTTTACATCTGTCTTCATCTCTAGAAAGACCTAATAGTTGAAGCAAAGACCTCTCCAGCCACTGCCACCTTATGTTACATGACAAAACATGACTTGCTGACTTTTTCTTACAGGAAGAGACCCCTCCTGTTTGTTGATCCAGCTTCAAGATGTCTTTTCTCCATAGGTACCTTCAGATTCCAAGAAAAATGTGCAGGCAACTAAAGCATACCAGGCAATGTCTTTGGTGACCGTCTCAAAGGAATAGTAAACACAAAACTGCCATCAAACTAGATGACCGGATATATTAAGGATAAGAAAGGCAAAAAGTTCCAAAACTTCAGTGGCCTTTCGAGCTATTTTCAAGCTTCCAAAGACTTAGGACTCTACTAAATTACTTACAATCCTACTCTAAGTTTGCAAACTTTTTGGGGCTAGGCAAAGCATGCTGCCTGAAACATGATTTCTTTAAACAAGAGCCAAAACCCTGCATCGACTTATTCTATACTGCTACCGCTATCGCAACATCAGCCATTCAGGTTATAATGACTTCAGAACTGTATAATTATTATGACTTATGTAAGTCAGTGGAGGAATTTTTTTAGGGAGCTCCATCTACATAAGTATTCTGCTTGGATGGTTGTGTTGTTCGAAAGGAAACTGTTTTTACATCTCTACAGCATGTACTCAGAAAGTTACATCTACTCAATGTAACCATAAAGAAGTCTATGTAAAAATTCAAAGGTGAAGCATCTTGAAAATAATCTGCTAAAGTAGTCTATGGATTTTCTGCATGCCTTATTTTTTATCGTGCTTATAACTTGGCGCTGCAGGACTGTCAAAAAGCAAGAGCTAGAGGCTTCCTGACTTGTTTAAGTCAGTGGCAGTGATATTTGAAGTGGGATCTTAGGTAAATAAATGTAGTGCAGAATTTCACCTTTGGGTTTGGGGCCACAAAACACATTTGCTTTGCAAGAGCGACAGGGAAAGTGGGAACTTAGGGAATAAATGGAAACCTTCCTCCCTGCCTGCTCATTCATGCCATAGCAAGGCACAGACAAGGACTCTGTTATCTGAGGCTGACCTCAATCACAAGATAAGTTTTTAGAGATATTTTTGGGGAGGGAATAGATATGGGTTTAGTTTGTTAAACAAACAGCCTGTTGTTTTGCCAGTGTTGAACTGACTGCAGAAAAAATCCACTTCCTACAAGAAGTTGATCTACCAAACAAAGGAGCAGTTCTGGTTCTTATAATTCTCAAGTAACACAGACCTTGCCACCTATGATAAATAAGAAAGAAAAAGGCTGAGTTTCAGTCAGTTTCTCTTCAGTCCTGTAAAAGCTGTTATGAGCTTCCTTCCTATCAAACAGAGTTTATAAGTGTCCAAATGCAAAGAGGCTTAATATCACTTAGATTCTGCTCTGAGTTGTTGTGGAAACAAGTAAGGCCAGCATAACTCTCCTTTCCTGTCTGCATGCTGAAATTGTCACCAAACAGGTCACAACATAAATGTGGGGAATGCTTGCAGTACAGGCTGCATCTCTGGAAGAAGGAGGTTTGGAACACGTCACACTACTTGGTTCCAGAGCCACCTTTCTTCTTAAGTGGATGGGATGTTAGGACAGCAGGAGAAGGAATAATTCTTGTAGTCTCTTAAACCTTTAGTGATGCCATAGTTTTCTCTAAGTCAAAAATTAGAATCTCTGAATTCCCCAAACTGGAACTTCAGAAACAATTTTGATTTAGGTCAACTGAAACATTTTCTTTTTCCATCATTGTACATCTTTTCTGTTTGTATTTCAGATATTCTGCGTGTTTACCTTTTACTGCAATTAACATTGCTATACAAATGAGACTATGATTCAAAATAAATAAGAAAATATATTCTTTTTCACTTGAAGATTCAATTGATGATGAACATCCTCTCTAAAGGGGAAGACAATATGAAGGTCTCACTTCTGTGCTCTCTCCCCAGTGCACCAGTGCAGGTCATTATTAACCAGGACCATCCAGCTGGTGACCGCCACCAAGTCCTGCTTCCCTGCAGACCAGAGGTTCACTTCCTATACTGGATACAAGATCACTCTATGTCAAGCCTTCATTCTCCAGGATGTATTTGATCATGGTAGTCACAGGGTCCGGCTTCTTTCGTCTGGCTAAACAGCAAACTTTAGAACAGGGTATTTAGTAATCATAAGTCTAGGACTGGAAATAAGGAACATTTGAGTATGAACTTTAAAATGGATGTCACAAGTTCTTGGCCTTGTAACACTTGTCAGTTCTGCAGGCATGTCCAGGAATACAGCACCACACGATACTATGCTTATGGTAATCACACAAAAAGCGGTCAAGCTAAATTATTGTCCTTAACTGCCAGAATACTTTGGGAACATCTTTTTGCATTGTTTGAGTTAGTAATCCTGGCTCAGATTTGGCTGATAAAAGACAGCTTTCATTTTCCTTATCTCACCTGTGATCTATAGATTCAAGTTTGAATAACATTTAGTTGCTTAACACCTGAAGGATAGGAATGGGTAACCAGCAACATTCAAAGCTGAGAGGTCTGTGTCTATAGCCCAGGCTCAGTACCTGTGCCCTCCACATAGACAGAAATCAGTCATCCCAACTTGGATCATTCCCACAATACTCCAGACAGAAGTGTTACAGTATGGGAGTTACTTCTGAGCTGGAGTGGGAAGTTTAAAGCTTTATGAAGTTCAGAGGTGACAGAGGCAAAAACACATCAACCCTCTCCATCTGCTGCTCAGCCCTGGCATCTCTGTCTGTCAGTGCATGTGTGTTTGCCACCAATAGCTCCCATATAGTTTATCCCAGTGGATTCAGATGCTGACAGTCCCCAGGAGCAACGCTGACAGCTGACATCCTTCCCTTACCTTTGCCCTTAGCCTGACGGTGAGACACAAGGATGCATGGACATTTCCTTTGGGACACCCAGTAACCATCAGACTTGTGTGAGAGAACTACCAGTCTGAACATAATGAACAGACTATTTGCAACATGGTGCAGTCATTGAACGGCTGGCCAAAAATTTCCATGCAAATTTCATTTCTGTAGACTTTTAGGGCTATTGCTCTGCTTGTAGTTCAGTGAAGACAGCCTAAAAGATACAGCCATAACACTTTGCAAAAGCCCTACTGCTGCTGTCTGTGGTTTCATCCATTTTTTGTCTACTATGACTGCCTTATTCATCTGTTTTGTATCAGGCTTTCACATAATTTTCAGACAATTCAGTATCTTTTAAAACACTTAGAATTTGCTCTGCAATTATGCGTAATGTTCATTTCTTAATACAACCAAAATAACTGTAGCTTTTATGGGATCATATTTCTGCACATTGCTTTCTATTAATACGTGATCCGGGTATTGCTGGTGCAGTTATACATCCAGAAGACAGAGTTTACAGAATCCACTGACGACATGTGTACATAAGTCAAGGATGAGGCTGATTAATACAGGCAGGGCTGCTGCACTCTAGGATGTAAGGGGTCATGAGCAAATCTTTCATGACTATGGAATTTGCACATGCAGAATTCAACCCACAATAAAGGAAAGAGCTATTTTGTACCATGGCACTTAGTGTGGCAGAAAGATTTCCTTGAAACCCATAAGGGTGTACAAATAGTCTCAGCCCTAAGAGCAATCAGAGACTAAATACTGATAACAGGACTACATGTTGAATGCTTATAAACTGCTTCCATATAGACCAAAAAGAAAAAGAAATCAAGATGTGGACAAACCTGAAAATGGGGGGATTGAAACACTTCAAGCACACTTTGCAGATGCACAGCAGACTCTTCAATGTATTCTGCTTCACTGCTCAGCTTTCTTTAGAGGGAGAAGAGCTCATATTGCAACAGTATGTTTCAGGGAGTTTTTCCATACAGTTTACAGATCTGTCTTGCTGTAGCTACAGCTGCCTGTGACAAGCATGCCACTGCTTTTACTTTGGAAGGGGCACATCACAGAATCAATAACCACAAGCAAAACAACTCAAAAAGCACACTTACATCCTTCATCTCCAAAAAACCCTTTTGCTCAGGTGTGAGTCCAGCTGGAACTGACTCTATAGTGACTCCGGGTCTCCAGAAAACTAGTAAAAACCCACGCGTCTTGGAAACACATTATTGTAATACATATTCTATGAATCAGCAGATAAAATTTATCCTCTTGCCATAACAGAAAAGATCACATTTGCGAGTGAATATCCTTCATTCTGAAGCAAGGGTAGGAAGGCTTCCGCTCCAGACTTCTAATGAGTTTGGTACTGCAGAAATATACACTGATTTCTTGTACTTTAAATGCAGATTTCCATTACTAGTAACAAGGCGATCAGCAGTAAGCATGGCAAAGGCCATACTGCTCTGTGAGCAATCTGAATCAGCTCTATAAATACAGGTTGTCTACTAAGGATGTGCTGGTCTCATTTGGTGATGTCACCACAAGCTGTAGAAACCTGTGTAGCAAAAAAGTCAGAAAGCCACAGCTACAGCTACAAGTTCTTTGCAAAGCAGAATAAACACAGCTGTTTCAAGTAAGAGTAAATACATACTTAAACTGTGCCAGATATAAAACTATGTGAAAATACAAGAAAATCCCTCTTGGCCTGCAGTGATAAACCTCTGGTGTCACCAGGACTGTTGAGTCAGCAAAACCTCATGGCAGTTGAACTATTGCCAAAACATTGGGCAATCCTCACTTTTGAGTTCAGGTAGTTTTCTTCAGATGAATTAACTGAGGTGAGAAGAACAAGTATCTGCAAAGCTTGCAGAATTCACACACTGTTGCTTGACAAATTTGCTTTCATGTTTCCTTTCATTTGCTCAGATTAAAAGAGGGAAGAAGAGGGGTGACCTGGTGATTCTTGGCCTACCTCCTAGCAGGAGCACTGGGAGAGCAGATTCTGTCCTTTTCAAATTTCAGTCCTGCTCCTCTGACAGCATGCTGAGTTTGGTGGACTTCCAGTTTCTCATGACAGTGATGCACAAAGCACTTTACCTGCTCCAAATCTTCAGTCAGCAAGGAAGGTCTGGATCATTCGACAAATAAAACTACACAGTGGGGGAGACCAGTGACTGTAAAAGAAATGGCTTGATTAGGAGGGGAGAAGAGTTTTCAGGAATGCCATCATGCAGAGCAGAAAATAAGTACTCAGAAAAGCTTCCTAGACACCTTAAACATCTTTGACCTATGCCCAAAGGCTATTCTGGAACTTTAAAGAAACTGTGCTTCTTGTACTGGCTAAAACACTGAACGAGCAGATTAGAAAGTCTTGCTAAGCCCTCCCACTATATGCTTCAGTTAGTATAAGCTGTTGGGGGGAAAAAAAAAAAAAAAGAGAAAGAAAAATTCAATTGGAGCTCCTACAATTCTTGGTGAAGCAGAAAGACCAGTCAAAGTAAGAGCTTGAAAATTAAAATGTTGACTAAGATTTCCTAGCTGTGTTTATATCATGGAGTGTTCACCAACCATTTCAGTTTTTCCATGGGAGATATGAGTCAATCCCATCACCATGCCCATGGGAAACCCCACCCTGTGCTTTCTGCTTTCCCAGGTACCTTCAGGAAATTTCCTTGTGCCTTTGCGAAAACATCATCTGAGCAGCACCAAGAAGACCAGATTGCTACTATGTCTTTTAGGAGATGCCTGGGACCACCTGAAGTAGGGGCAGAGAGAATTTATTGGCAATTTGACCTTAAACCCCACTTAAGTTGCCAGAGGGTCCTTTGGCTGGGAGGTGCTTGATTTGTGGTCCCTGTTTTCTGGGTCCCACTGCAGCATGACCTTTGCCTGTGAGTGCCAGGCAGTCAGACTAGGGGCATGCAATGGAATCAGTAGGAAGTAAGCCTAAACCACACAAAACACAGTTCTTCTTTACCAGTATACCCAGCAAGTAGTAACTTCTGTAATTTGATGCCACCATGGTCAGAAATGTTTTAGATGAACACATGGACCATAGTTCTACACAGGGATCTGGACTCAGAATAGCTCAGAGATGTGTTCACCAACATAACTAGTGCAAGAGCTATGGCTGTAGAGTCACAGAAGGAAAAGAGTTCCCAGAGAGGGCTGAGGCTTACTTCTGCCATTGCTGTGACAGGAGACAGTCTTTAGGACAAGGTCTGCCAGCCTGATCCCACCAGAAAATCCTTGCACCCTAATGAATTCCCATGTCTCTGTGCATCAAGGCTCATTACATCTGGGTCTCAGGTGGGCTGCTAGAAGTTTTCTTTATTTGGTTCTGAGCAAGTATCTCGCATGCATCCTCATAATCCTTTTAGGGCACAGAAACATATTAGGCATTGATTTGTGAACAGAGCATTGAGGAAAGGGGAATGAATCTCTTACCCAAGGACATGCAAGCACCTTGCAGTCTATCTTGGAATTGAGCACGGGTATCGTTATTTAAGGGCCTTATTTTTCAGACCATTTAACTAGAAGGCTATTCTCTAGCTAGGTTGGATGCAGGGAAATATATCAATCCCCAGCACAGGATGTTAGGTGCATGAGAAACAGGAAGAGATATGCTGTAAATGCCAACACCACACTATCATACTATGTGTGCTCAAAGCCATGTACGCTGACACACAGCCAATCAGTCATGTCTACTGGCAGCTAACAACATGCTGTTCTGGAGGAAATCCTCACCAACTTGAGATGTTGCATCATGGCACATTTTCTCTAATTGAGAATGTTTCCATCTCAGTGCCTGAACAGGAAGAGCCAGAGCTGCTGCAGATAGTAATCTTCAAATTATTCTATCAAGATATTTACATGTGTACAGCCTGGAGGAAAAAAAAAGTCAGTGCTGTGACATGGCAATGATGCACCATTAGCTTCCTCAGAAGAAGTAACAGCTCTGCTGTGCTCACACAGGCTCACTGGCTGGACACGATAAGATGTGATTCAGGGCTGTCTGACTCAGCAGCTGTCATGACTGCAGGTCATATGCCAGTGCCAAAATCCTGTCACTCTGCATTCTTACACGGAAATACAGAAGGAATGTATGTGATCTACATGATAGCTGTAACACTCAGCTATTAATCACATGGGTGCATAGAGCTCCCAGGATAAGAGTGTGAATACACACATTGTGGTTCAGCAGAAGAATAGCTGTTCTCATTTTTTGGCTTCTCCATTTGCAGTCTTCTGCAATCTGCCTTACATCACTCACCTTATGCTGCAGCAACTGTAAGACATCAGGTTGCAGAAGAGTGATGCTGTCAGGAAGGGCAGGAGCCCACTTCCCCAGCTATGTGAACCTTTGTGGCACTGATGCTGGATGGATCTTGTCTTGTGGAGACAAGTCCACATCTGATTCCTCTGAGCAAATAGAGAATATTCACCGTGGTCTTCTAGGAGCAGGCATCATTTTGGATGTCTCACTCAAAATTGGGTCATCACATAGCAGTCCTATGCAAATTCAGATCTCTGCAACCTGTGCAATTGGGCAACTTGAGGCACACAGACTCTCAAGTCATTTGTCAGACTTTATGCTCATGCTGACGCATTTGCTCCCACAGTATCTGCATGATACTGCATGATAAACAAGATGTGGGCAGAAGCTCAATCACTCTCAGACATGTTTCCTAAGTAACCTGCAGAAGACAATTTTCAGAAGGTTTTACAACTCCAGCAGGCTGGGTTTTATGCACAGGTACCACTGATGTCTCAATGTCTTCACCTGCTAACAACCCTCCTTGGTATCTCTTAATTTATTTGTTCAATATTAACCATTAATTTGTACAAATTCTTATCAGCGTCACTACACTGCTGAATCTCTGCAGTCTTTTATTTATCCTGCTTAGATTTCTTTCACACAGAAGATTGGCTCAACTACCAAAAGACACAAAACTAACAAAGGATTGATTTCCACAGTGACAATTATTTGCCCATTTAAGTTATAAAGCAAGAAAGCCTGGCATGCAGATGACACTGGGTGAGACTGTCCACAGTAAGTGCTTCAGTCTGGAGATTTCATAGGAAAGAAATATACCATCATGGGAATTCAAAACTGTGATAAAAGCAAACAGAATTTATTTTTTTGTAACAGTGGGGCTTCAGTTGCAATATTCTTGCCATCACTGGCTATTCTGCCAGCAGTACAACAACAACTACACCTGTATCTCAATTGTTTCTGAATACTATACTGCAAGTACTATTTTCTTGTCCCTCCTTTGCAATTATTTCCTCAGATAACATTATGTTCACTTGAATGTAGGTTATAGGTATCCCAGTAACTCAAAGACAAAACATCACAGTGACACTGTAGATAAAGCTAACTACACATTAAAAACTTACAGACCAAATGACAAGGATGATGTAGTGTTGATTACTGATAGTGTTTCAGAGAGCCTGTAACAACCAGATTAAAAATCATCAGAGTGATAAGTCATCAAATGCAGAATTATTGTCCACTGGGGCATAAACATTAGCTACTACAATGATGACAATATATTTCCAGTGATTTTTGAAAATCATAGAATCACAGAATCATAGAATCATAGAATCTGTTGGGTTGGAAAAGACCTCAGAGATCACCAAGTCCAGCCCTTGGTCCAACCCCAGTCCGTTTACTAGATCATGGCATTAAGTGCCATGTCCAATCTCAGTTTAAAAACCTCCAGGGACGGTGAATCCACCACCTCCCTGGGCAGCCCATTCCAATGCCTGACCACTCTCTCTGTAAAGAATTTCCTTCTAATCTCCCACCTAAATTTCCCCTGGCAGAGCTTAAGCCTGTGCCCCCTTGTCCTATTGCTGACTGCCTGGGAGAAGAGACCAATCCCCACCTGGATGTAACTTCCCTTCAGGTAGTTATAGAGAGTGAGGAGGTCACCTCTAAGCCTCCTCTTCTCCAGACTAAACAACCCCAGCTCCCTCAGACTCTCCCCATAGGTCTTGTGTTCCTGTCCCTTCACCAGTCTTGTTGCCCTTCTCTGGACCTGCTCCAGACTCAGAATAATACAAAGATCTAACATCATTCAATCATTACAAGCCCTGCAAAAAAAATGGTTGGTAGTTGGCTGAAATATCAAAACCCAAAAACCCCCAAGCCAAAACCAGAGCTCTGCTGAACTTTACTACTGCTGCCAAAGGCACTGATATTTCATAGTGCAATGGACACAAGGGAAAAGATGTGGGCACTTCCTGGATGTTCCCATCACCAATTGTGTTCCTGGTTCACCAGTGAACCCCAGGTTGGAAGGGGCAGCTGAGGAATGGGCAATGGCAGAGTTCCTCATTTTCTTTTTGAAGACCAGGAAACTCTCCTCTGCTAGTTCCTCCTAGTGGCTGCATGCCAGCAGAGCTGTCAAGCCATGGGCAAAGGTGCCCAGCTGCTCAGCAGGAATGCCAGATGGGGAGCAGCCCCAGCTCAACTAAGCACTGGGAAACTGACTGGCAAGGGGCTGCAGAGGGTAAAGACAAAGGAGCAGGAGCTGATCCTGGCAGGATGCTCCTGACATCAAAACATCTAGGACACAATGTGAAGTCCTAGAGAGTCACTATCTATTTCTGTGTGATTGTCTTGTTTTTAACAGGAAAAAGCAGGCAGTGCATTTTTCTGCTTTAAAAGAAAGAGTATAGTCTTCTATTAATCAATAATTAATCATTTTTTCCCTTTTTATTGGCTGCTGACTGTAAGAGACTACAGTCGCTTGGAGGATCAAGTCAGGATCCACACTAAGAAAGAGGATAACAGTCCTACATGGGGGGTTTTTTTCACTGTCTGAAAGCTAACACTGACACATATAATGGCAGAAAAGCCCACCACTGATATTAGCATACAGTAGTAATCTACTTTGAATAGTGCTGTGAAATAACACAGCATTATCAGAAACAGAAACAAATTTTAGTTGTGTACTTCTTGACACATATTATACAAATCTTTATCTTCAAAGATAATGTAGAAGGTACACAGTGCAGGGTGTAGATAATAAGTCCTAGCTCTTGCCTGGCTCCTTAGTCATCATCCCACAGTTCCCACGGGGTGACAGTCTCCTTCCAGCTTTCACTGACTCTGGTGTGGTCCTCCACAGGCTGCAGGTGGATCTCCGCTGCACCATGGACCTCCATGGGCTGCAGTGGCAAAGCTGCCTCACCACAGGCTTCACCACAGGCTGGAGGGGAATCTCTGCTCAGTGCCAGGAGCACCTCATCCACTTCCTTCTTCCCTAGCCTCAGTGTCTACAGAGTGGTTTCTCTCACACAGTCTCACTCCTCTCTCTCCCTGCAGTTGCACAAGGTTTTTCCATCCCCTCCTTAGATATGTTATCTCAAAGGTGTTACCACCATTGCCGATGGGCTCAGCCTTGGCCAGCAGCAGGTCCACTCCAGAACCAGCTGGCATTGACTATGCTGGACATGGGAAACACTTCTGACATCTTCTCACAGAAGCCACCCCTGTAGCGTCCCCACCCTAAATCCTCGCCACATAAACCAAATACACATAAAAAGAGATCATTTCTCTAAGATGCATCCAGACGTACCATGTAAGTGAAAATGGTCTGAAATACTCTTTAGGAGGTGACTGTACCACGCAGGCAGGACTGTACTACGGCTTCTGTTTCTTCCTGCAACTGGGACTATTAAAACCTTTTTTGAGAAACCAAGGGAGTGGTATTTTAAATATACCAGGGAGGCAGGATAAGTCAATGTACCATATAATTTTCTTCAAACACGAGCTGAAGGGCATAAAGCTAAAAAACAACTGTTTGAAATTGTGAAAGAAGACAAAGCAAAACCAACTAAGCAAGGAAGAACTGCAGGCAACACTGAAAATAGGGCAGAAGTCTTATTATCTGACAGGTGTTTAGTTTCAATTACTGTACAGAATTTAATTTCAATTAATGTACTAATACAAATTACAGGATCTTGGGAATAAAATGTCAAAGAATAAAAGGAGTTCTTGCTGAACAGAGATTTTGTAATAAATGCGGTCACATATCTGTAACTTTTGCTTCTGAGTTCTTCCAGTGCTATAAAAAGGCAGTCACTCAAACAGCTTTGAAATTTCAGGTCTGACACATCTGGTTATATCCAATCCCACACACTTCCTCAATTGCTAGAATCTTAAAAGAGTACTTCAAGATCAACCTGAAGATCGCTGCCAGCAACAGCAAATAATGAAGAAATATTTCAAAATACAGAGATTTTGTTCTCAATAGAAGTTATTTGAATGAGGAAAATTCGTGTTCTTACTATCTGGAAATACAGAAATGGCGGAGCTTTATTTCCATGGTACATTCTAGCATCTCTACATTGTAACAAGATAAGATGAGAGCAAATTCTTGGAGAAAGTTTTTGTAAATGAAACCAACAATCCCGTTTCAAACTTTTATATGTGATTCAAATGGTGGAAGTAAAGCAGAATTTCTGAAAATTTTTTTATCACCCACTGAAATTAGTTTATTAATGAGAAAAAAATACTAGATCACAGGTTTAGATTTAATTCTTTGGTTCTGTATGATACCCTGGCACAAGACTAACTTTAAATGTGTGAGTAGTCCTCTAAATAAAATTATTCAAATTTCGAAATTAGTTATCTCATAAATAATGAGTCCACTTTATGATTACCAAAGAAATTAAAACAATCACTGGCAATCAGTCCAGTCCCCATACAAACTCGATGTACAGTCTATATCTATCTTCCACCTTTCCTGCAATTCTAAAAGTTATTCTTAAATTGTGAATAAATTCTAAGAGCAATACATTAAACAGACGCAAAAATGGTGAAAGACAACAGATTATCAAGTGCTATCCATTTCCAGTTTCTTTTATTGCCCTAAAATGACATCTTCCCTTAGAAAAAAAAAAAAATCTTTCAAACCAAAAAACATTTTACCATAGCTATATTAGGCAGAAATAAAAAGCCAAGCATAGAAATTTTTAACTGTCTCTCGTCATGCTTTGCCATGATAGATGATCTGTGCTCCATGGGGGATGTTCCTCAAAACTTGAGGTTCCAGTTAGGTTTTCATTAACCCAGGTATCACAGTAATTTCAAAATCGTCTGTTTCTGAAAGGGGATTATTGCATCAGAAATCTTGCATTACGGGTCTTTTATTCTGTGCATTTCAAAAATACTTCAGGCAGAGAAACATATTTTTCTCATATTCCACATTTTTTCCTATGCAAAAAAAAAAGTAAACTGAAAATACAGGAGCAAGTAAAAACTGACTGTCACCTCAAAATTTAATTTAACTGAAAGAACAAGGATTCAAAGGTCAGCCAGCTACAATATATACTGAAATGGATACAAAACAGTGACACTGTTGGAAAAAGTAATAGCATATTGATCTACTTACTTTTAGTGTATCAAAAAGGTAAAGAAAGTGATAAATTATGATCATCTGTCATTGGAAGAATACTTGGGTCCCAGTAAGCAAATGCAGAGTCTTCCTTCTAGATCTCTTCTGTTACTGTTAATGCTGATAAAACATTAGTTCTTGGATCAAGCCCCAGGATTGGAGGCAGTACATCAATACACAGAAAGCAGACAGAGAATTTTCAGTCCTAAGGCTAATTTAAAGTTTCATCTTACAGAAATGGTTTGTGATATCCATGCAAATGCTTGTGGCTTTTGCTGCAGATGTAATGTATGCACTCTCACAACAAGTAAGACTTTCTTAAAAAGCTGTGAGGGTGTGTGGCGATGGCATGATTTATTTTTGTCTCACTATAAAATGGTAGGAGGAAAGCTAAGATCCATTTCTGACTTCTAAATTTATTTATGATTATTTTTATCATCACTGATCTCTCAATTTTTTTTAACTGATTGTAGGCAAGTGTTTATCTATTTAGCTACTAAGTTGACTACTCGATTTTATGAGCCCGTAATGCTCTGCCTCACTATCATCACTCTTTGTAGGCCAGCTAGGCATGATCCTATGATCCCTGTGAATGGACACAGATGCTACCCCTAATTTGACTTGCTGGTGCTCAGTGTCGGCCACGAGCACACCCCAGTCTATTCAGTAACCCATAACTTGCTCTCTCCATAGGGTTGTAGGGCAAATGGGCAACAGTTAGTGAGAGGGAGAGGGCAATAGAGTGAGAAATCAGGCAAAAACTTATGAAAAGGTTGAAGAAAAAAATTATCCAGATGACCAGTATTTGTTATCATTGCTGCTCTTGCCAATGAACCTAATGCACAGATTTAAGGTAGAATAAAACAGAATGCAAATCAAAACCGAAAACAATAAGAGAAAGCCACATACAGGAACACATGCCCCATGATCACTGATTGTTCTTATTTATTCATGAAAATAAGAATCCTCCAGAAGACACACACTTATGCATCACATGGTGCCATCAGTTAACGCATCCCAAGACTCTACACCTTCCCTTTAAGTAATAACTAAGCATCCAACCTCATGCTCCAACTGTAACACAATGAAGTCTACCTGCAAGTACAACAGTGTGATAAAACAAGGCAGCTCAGCCGCCAGCAGAACCACAGGAAGAGAAAAGTAAAGGTAAAAAAAGCAAGGAAAAAAAATGCAAGAAAGAAAAGCAAGAAAAAACCCGAGAGATACAGCAGATGACAGCAAACATGCCAAGCTGCATCAGAATAGCAAAGGAAAGGTGATTATGGACTCAGGTCAAGATGAAAATACGATAGTGCTGCTTAAGGACAAAGGGTAAGGACTCAGTTTGGGCAGGTGGGAGAGAGCAGGGTCAGGAAAGCACATAGGGGAAGAAGAGCAAAGTAGTAGAGGGATTTTGTGGCACTATAGTGTATTGTTACAGTCCAAGCTGCACAGCAAAAATTTCCCTTGTTTTTTTTTTCTTTTCAGCCTTTGAGACAAGTGAGAATGTTAAAAGCTTGAGCTTTTTGTAAAGATTAAGCATTAAGTCAATACGTGCCCAGCACTAAGCCCACCAGTGTGGTGGTGAGATGGTCTCCAAGGCCTTTTACTCTACTTGCCCAAGTGTGAGGCAGTATACGCACTGAAGAGTATGCCAATGATGTTCTGTGCCAGATTTTTCATTATTGCAATCACTGTGATGTGCATTTCTTCTAGTCTACAAACAGTATTTATTAGCAACTACTCATGTAAAAACTGGAAAAGGGTAGGTGATGTGTTGTGGATTTAATATTGATCCCACCATGCCTAGAGATTGCAGGCCCCTTGCTGCTTTATAAAAAGACTAAGGTAGAGCCTGAGGTAAGAGCAAATTAGAACGATTAATTTTAGAAGCAAATGTAAAATTACAAAACCTGTTTGGCTTCCTAAACCACAAAGAATTGGAATGTGATCTAAATGTTATTTTGTCTAACACCTCTTTGCAAATGGAAGATTATTATGTTGTTAATGCAAATCCATGAAATGTACTGCTTTGTACCTATTTCTTTTTTCTACTAAACCAAACATCCAAAAATATTATCATTCCGTATTTTCCATTTTATACATAACAAGCAAAATTTTCAAGTGAAACCAAAAGGTCATTTTCAAAAAAATACAGAACAATTACATGGCTGATTTTTTCAGTTACCTTGACAGCACCTACATAGCAGGTAATTTTTCTTCCAGATGGGCAATTATGTATCTCACAGATACAGAAATGCAAGTGATCTTGCACAGACTGTAGCTCTTAGGGATTTGGTGCCTTTCTGATAAATAGAAACAAAAGGCACAGTAAAAACCTGTTTCCCTACTCCTTCTTTACTATTGAATTCATGTATGATTTTAACATTGTAAATATTTTCTGAGATCAGGTTTAGCTCTAGCAGTTCTTGCAAGATATTTGATTATAATAAGAATTTAATCAAGTAGCATTGAATTTCTCAGAAACTGTACTGAATTTACTGCCAGATCATTCTCATCTGTGCGCTTCCATGCAGATCTCCCCCCGCTTTTTTCATTCTCCTTGAAAGAACTTCTGCAGTTTTGCTTGATACCCATTGATTAGAGTGCTAAAGAATGCTGTGTATCAATCATTGAGCAACATCTTCCGGTACAGTAACTCCATTAGCCCTGCAGCTGCTACTGCAGATGTAACGTATGCACTCTCACAACAAGAAAGACTTTCTTAAAAAGCTGTGAGGGTGTGTGGCGATGGCATGATTCCTGCTCCCTGTCTGGGGCAGGTAGTGATGCTTCACTACTGCTCTTTGGTCTCTTGACTTCTCACGAGGCTGCCAGTGCCACCCTCTTCATCCTCTGTCAGCACAAGGATTTTACACGGAGTTTTATGAATCACCTCCTGAGAAATAGCACCTTTCAAGTCGTGTTAGAAGACATCAGAAGAGTTTTCTTTCTGCCTGGATTGTCCTCTGTTTGCCCCAGGGACTCTGGAGAAGGCTGTAGAGCCGGCCCTCCACGTTGTGAGTCTGTACCACCTCCAGCCTGCTCAAATGAGGGAAACACAGACCCTGCAGACTGTGAGTGCTTCCTGGGTGCTAATGGCGGGTCCTCTTGTCAAACATATTTACTATTTTTTAGACAAGCAGAATTGGTTTATATTCTCAGGTCAAAGCCCGTATCATCCATGTATCACCTGTGTAAGGCAACTCTTTGCTGACACTGTTGGAGTGGGTCAGTAAATTATCCTCCCAAGCAGCTCATTTACAATTAGTCGTTTAAAATGCAAGGGCCAAGATGAGGCAAAGACTCTCACAGCTTCTGTACCCAGCTGTAGAGCCCATGCATGTGTGTCCTTCAAGGGGAAGAGAGCAATGACAGTGTCCCCACTCCTGGGTGAAGGCAGGCATTGGAGGACTGGGGGCAAATGCTGGCACAACCTTTGTCTAGTCTTATGGCAGCTGGCATGGAGCAGAAACAAAGCTGGGCCAAGGAATGGGTTCAGTTTTGCCCTTCTGGTCACTGAGAACTCAAATCCGGATGTATTAAATATTTTGCAGAATTTACAGAGATTAAGTGCATAAATAATGTCCAGCTATGCATTATCAGAGCATGTGGTAAATCATAATAAAGACTTGGCAAAATCCACTTCTACATTGGTATCACAGGAGCTTAACTAAAAATGTTAGTTCTTGCTACCATATATTAAAATTGCCTTATTTTATGGTCCTTGCTTCACAAACTTGCCACTGTCTCCTGATACTGAAAGGGAGAAACAGTATATATTTTTAAAATGTGTTTTTGCTTTGTTGTCTAAGAGGGATCAAGAGGCAGAACGAAATCTACTCCCAGCCCCATGGGTACCAGCCATTTGGAGGGCTGACAGCTTTCAGGGGCAGAGAAATGCAGAGAAGGCGAAACGTAAGAATTAGTAATTGGTGTGGATAGAGCTGCTAAAATATGCGAAAAGTCTAGATGGCCATCTTACAAAACAGATCAATTCTGCATTTATGCTGCTGACTGCAGAATCATTCCCTATGGTTTTTGACCACTGAGCCCTGGTCGTGGGAAAATGCTTTGCCTCTTGCTTCTGCAGTTCCAAGTCATCTGGAGCACTGAGCTACATGGCACCCAAGAGAGAAAGCAGAGACCTGAACGCAGAGATCTCATTTTTTCTCCAAGGTTAAAAAGAAAAAAAAGCAAAAAAGGATTTCTTCACTTGGGTGAAAGGCAGACATGCGAGACAGTGCCTGACAGTGTTATTCTAAAAACTAGGCAGAAGGCTTAAACTGTCACTTTTATGTGTTTTTATGGACTTCGATTTCTTTTTCCCTGCACTATCAAATTTTTACAACACCAGGGTTTTGCCAGCTGTGTGTGATACCAAATCAGAAAGTTCTGCCAAAGGATTTGCTTGAAGGTAGAGGAAGAAAGAAGACAGTGTTCTTCAATTTTATGTCCAGGATGAGCAGTTTATAATGTCTGCGTATTTAATGTACTTTGCATTGTTCTTGCATAATTCCAGCCTTGCTTTGGAAGCAAATACATTACTGATCATCTCAGTTGCGTTCAAAAGGTTCCATTACTTGACACCAACCGACATTTTTTGAATTATTTACAGTGAGACATTG
Source organism: Pachyramphus minor (assembly GCA_013397135.1). Classification (NCBI taxonomy): domain Eukaryota; kingdom Metazoa; phylum Chordata; class Aves; order Passeriformes; family Tyrannidae; genus Pachyramphus; species Pachyramphus minor. Next base: position 21,633 of record VYXB01007981.1, on the reverse strand, counting down.
AAGCATTCATTACATCTCTCCTCAAAGCTTAACCTTCCAAATGAATGTCCAGGTTTCCTGACATTGGAACGTCTCATCCAAAGACCATTTGCAGGAGCCAAACTCACCCTTATGGCCCTTCAAACCAGTCGCTGCCATTTTATCAGCCCTCAGGCTCAGACAATTGAAAGTTTGTGAAATCCAAAGACTACATTTTTTTCTTAAGGCAGGAAACTGTCAAGCTCACTGTGAGAACCTCTGAAAGACAAAGAGATAGAGGGTCTCCTCCTTGATGCAAATCTTCAAAACTGCCATACCAGGAAAGATACAGTTTGGTTCAGCTGACCCAGTTCGGGTCATGCCTGGGTCACTGCATTGATCCGAGACTGTGGATAAGAGCCTGACCTCTCCAAACTGCTTTATGCCCTGCAGTGAAATCCAAGTATTGTACTTGATGTATTGTTTAGGTATGTAATTGATTTTAAAAAGCTCAGAGTCTCTTGGATGAAGCCACTAATAGCATGCAAAGCTGTTATCACCATTCTGAAATTTGCTGAAACAAAATGAATAAAACCCCAAACCCCTACCTAACAGTCTAACGAGTGTTTCTTTTATGTATTTTCCTGTTCAGTAAAACCTTCATCATGCTCTGATGAATCAGGTAGTGTGTTGAGGGTATACTGGCAGCATAAAGTGCACATTGCCCTATATCCACACAGAAAAGTGTATGTGTGTGTACATGAGTGTTATTTATAGACCTAAACACATGTAAAAGAGCCCATGGGTGCAACAAGGTAAATGCATGTCTAGATTCAACACAGGTTGGATACTAAACTTTACATGTGTATGGATGCAAAAAAAAAAAGACCTTACATATCTTCATCAGTTTCACAAGCTTTGCTCCATATATTCTTCTGGAGGAAAAGCTGAAAGTATTATGTGTAACTTATCCACAATATGCAGATATATAAGGAAAAGAGAAACAGCACTAAAAAACCCCAAGCAATTTGGCCAGTAAAGCACGCTGTGGTGTCCCTGGCAGCCTTTCAGAGAGCTACAGAATTAGTTTAACTGGTCAGCCATATGCACAAAACTTTAAAAAAAATTTCTGCTATGTAGCATATAATCTGTAGATCAGTTCTTTTCTGATGAAGCACAAGCTGTGACAGTCCCATATTTTATGCATAGTAAACCTCCTGTGTTCCTGTAAATCAATCCATCTGATACAAATTAGAGTCTCTGTGAAGGGAAGTATTGGGTCTTGGGGGTTTTAATCCATCACAGAGGAAAATGTAAATATACTCCTTCTCTATGTTTTTTGTTTGTTTGTTTGTTTTAATTTATCACAAAAGGAAATGTAAATATACTCATTCTCTTTGAAACTGAACATGAAGAAAATATGGCAATGCAGTGAAAGGAAGGGAAAAGCACAACATTAAAAATAAACACGAGTATAACACTTTACTGTCACACAAGATATAATAAGAGGTCATTTCACATCTTTATATTATCTCAACAGCACAATTATATTTTGCATACAAAACCCTAGGGAGAAATTACTAGGGAGAAACTCCACAGAAGTCTATGTCAGCTTGCCACATGGCTATTTTGATCTGCAAAAGGGACTTTTCTCAACATCACACAGCATGAGCCATCAGTTGCAGGTTTAATGGTTCAAGCCACAGCCATTGCCACTCATGAGAATAGGATTTGGGTTCTGCACATATTACTGTACAGGCTGAAGAGTGCAGGCAAAGCATCACTCCCATACCAGCTGAGCTATATAAAGGAGTCCCATGTTTGGGGCAATTGAGTAGAAGAATAAGATTTTCTGACAAATGCAGCCATGATTTTTTTTTTCCTTGCAGACTAGATATTGGTAAAGTGCTAAATAATATTTTGACCATGATGTTAAAGGACAGTTTCAAACCAACTCTTTATCCCACAGGTTTACTAGGCCTGGAAATAATAAAAAAATTAAAAAAAAAATCAAACATTTTATTTTACTCATAGCTTATGGCCTCAGTCCAGCAGTTCCAGGAGCATCATGTTGGTACTGCTGGCTAAGCCTTAGCACTTGAGACATTCCCAGACAATTACTGATGCACACAAACAAGAATCCCACAACAATGTTGATTTCTAATGCCAATGACATCTCTATTACTAATACAAGCACCTGTTGTGGGTGGGGTGGTCAGGAATGACACATCTTCTTCTGAAAACAAGACCTCTTATTGCATGCACTGCTGCAACTTTTATACACTTTTTTGGCTATACATGTGAAGATACAATTGGTCTTCCGTTAACATAAATAATTTACAATTGGACACATATACTGCGCATGTCTGACAACAATGAGTCAGCATAACAGACAGGAAATCCATCTTGTGTTACAACTTTCCCTTCCGTGTTTGCCACCTTGCTTTGTCCTAACTGTCTCGCAGAGCCCCCAGACCAGCTGGGGTCCCCCATAAGCACCAATGTCAGAAAGATGCCAGGCACCTCAGAAACAATTTATGCTGACAAAAAATTGATAGGATTGCCACAGACTGCTAAAGGATATAATTCAGGAGCCTGGAGCTGGCACAAGGGATGGGGACTTTGCTCCATGACACTGGCTGCACCAAGAGCTGCTGACATTGCCACAGTGTTTCACTGCAGAATTAATGACGTTTTCCCTTTCAGGCAATGCAATTGACAGATCTCAGGGTCTGTCACCCAAAGAGAGAGAGTGAATACTGAACGTCACAGAACATTCCTCAGAAAGGTTGGCCTTGATCCAGGGCAGCAAGGCTTGCTGAGCACACAGTGAAGCTGCAGTAAAGCATGGGATTGGGCTCAAGCATTTCACATGAAGCACTTCATAAAACGCTGGGGGGGAAAAGCCCTCTTATGAGCATGCAGCTTTCTCCACATTGTGAAAGACCATACATACCAGAAAACCAAATGTATCCTGAGATGTATCACAAGAGGGATGGTCAGCAGGTGGGAGGTCAGGGAGGTGACTCTGTCTCTCTATTCCACTGTGGTGAGACACTACCCAGAGCATTGTGTTTAGTTCTGGGGCCTTCAGCATAAAAGCTTGTGGACCTACTGGAGTGAGTCCAGAGAAAGGCCACGAGGATGATCAGAGGGATGGAGCACCTCTGCTGGGAGGACAGACTGAGAAAGTTGAGGTTGCTCAGCCTGAAGGAGAGCAGGCTCTAGGGAGGCCTTCAAACAGCCTTCCAGTGCCTAAAGGGGGCTACAGGAAGGCTGGAGGGGGACTTTTTACAAGGGTATGTAGTGATTGGACAAGGGAGAATTCCTTCCAACTGAAAGAAAGGAGGTTTAGACAAGACATTAGGAAGACATTCTTTATTGTGAATGTGCTGAGACACTGGAAGGAATTGGCCAGAGAAGTCATGATGCCCCATTTTTGGAAGCGTTCAAGGTCAGGCTGGCTAAGGCTTTGAACAACCTGGCCTAGTGGAAGGTGTCCCTGCCCTGTTCCTGGGGGAACAAGGGGATCTTTAAGTTCCCTTTCAACCTAAGCCATTCTGTGATTCCATGCAATCATTTCTCTGCAGATTACAAAATCAAGTAAGGTCACAGAGAAGTACAACAAAAGTAAAAAGTTACATTGAAGAATGTCCTTGTATCTATGAAAACCTGTATTTCCATCCATATGTGTCCCACGGTTTTGATTACTTGGCCATTACTTGTGGTAATTACAGACACATAACAAGTTCCACAGTGCAAGGCAAGCTGCATTTATTCCTACTGCTGCTTGCTGAGTTTAGTTTGGTTTTTGCAGTTTTCTTGTACCAGTGTCTGACAAACACTGTTGCAATTGCCAAGGGTTCAGGTGAGAGCAGCACAGTACTTTTGCAATGTCACCCAGTGTGGCCAGGAATGATTTTGATCTCATAGACAGGCATTTAACTTATGCAATGACCTTTGAATCAATCAGCTAGGTACACCAATTAATAATTAATATTGAAAAACAATATAAAAATGTGACAATGCTGTACATCTAATCCGGTATGGTTACACCAAAGCTGAATTTGGTCCACTGTATTGACTTTTGCAATTAAAAACAGAAGCATAAATAACCCAGCAGATGAAAGAAAGAAACAAAACAAATATTTTGCCATGGGGAAAATAAACCCAACCACTGAAAGAATAACTGTATGAAAGGATAGGTTAAAACCTGAAATACACAACCCTCATTTCTGTGTACACAAAGCATTTGGAAAGCTTGTGCAATGCTATGGCAGTATTTCCCTTACAGAATTAAGTGTGTTGAAGAAGAAAGGCAAAAACCAGCTTGTGGTAAGATGAGTGAATCTCAGCAACAACCATGTTCACTGCAGTGAATTACTCCCAGCAGTTTGGGGGCTTTTTTTTTAATAAGCTCTCTGACTACGGAATTTTCATGAGTGCTTTTAAATTAGCTCTGCACCATCTTTGTTGTATGAGGACAGGCTGTGTGTGCATCTATTACCCACATAATGAATGTCAGAAAAGCAGAATGCAAATTCAAGCTGCGGCCAATTAAAACTGGACTGGAAGACGTGCCAGGGGACTGTAGAGCAGCCACAGCTCTCTGCTAGTTACTGGCAAACCCATGGTCTGTGCTTTCAGCTGTGGACTCACGCACATCCCCACCCCCCAACAAGTGCCAAAGCAAACACACTGTACATTGAGAGTTTTCCCTGCCAGCTTCACCAAGGATTTGGTTTACCAAGTGCTGCACTTGGAGGGGTTGCAGACCCCAGCACAGCTGAAGCGTGAGATCATTTCTGGATAAGACAGTCCCAGCCTGCAAGTGCTCCCCACTTCGATGCTCAGTCCTGGGAAAGAAATCCTGAAAAAAACAGGTTGCACTGAGAAAAAAACCAAATCAAGCAACCCAAGCCTTATAAAACACCTTGTAGTCCATGTAATCAGAAATAAACCTTAGATGTCTCTATCTTCCTGTACCCTGTAAACCCCTTATTGAGCCCCTGCATCACCACTCACTTTCACTTTCATGCTTAATACTTGCAAGCAGGTTCAGTTTCGAAATACTGAATTACTGGGAGACAGAAAACCTTTCCCCAGTCAAAAAAAATCAGATATTCTTGTTCCTCCACTATATTACAGTTTACTTCCCTCAAAGTTAATAGCCCCTCCCTGTAAGTTACACATAAAAGTTTCCAATATTGTCTTTCCTTCCCCATCCCCATGGACCATGCAGTATCTGTAACTGCAAAGAGATCAAACATTCCAACTGCTCCAAAACGTTCAAAAGTTAACTCACAAGAGCCACTGTGGTCTTTACATTTCATGCTGCAGCTTTTCCCTAAGAGACACTGAAAGGTTCAGAGACAGACAAGAGCAGGCTTGCAAAACTGAGCAAAAGCAAACATGAACTAATCATTGAAGACAGCACAGTAAGCAGCAATTTCTTTTAAGACTGGTTTAATCAGAATAAAAGATCTTCTCTGCTCCAGACATAACATTTGATTAAGATAGCATGGTGCATTTGGATCACTTTAGGTTGGAGGAAAGAACCATTATGGAATAAACATCCCTTTTCCTGTGGATTATTTATATCAGCATCTCTTCTTTTTCATTATATATTGGTTATTGGTATTATTGGTATATATACCAAGCTCAAGCTGTTGCACAGGTGGCTTTTCTGAGGAAGGAAACCGCATTGACCAGTAAGAAGCATCCAGGGGAACTCCAGTACTTAAAATTTCAGGTTCTGTGCCCATGTTTTAAGATTCAGTGTTTCCCAGGAGACAGACTAGTGATGCCTTACCCTGTGGCACAGGAGCTCTGATATCTCATGCTCGGTGACAGCTGTGAAAGTAAAATTTGCATCTCTTTCATTAACAGCAGCCAAGAGGAATTAGGTACAAATGGATAAAGACACCCTTAGCCCCTTAGTGGAGGCTAATATGTCATTGCTGTTTGCCTACATAATCTCCTACCTTTGTAAAAGGCTATCACAGCCTCACATCTATATATTCAGCACCAGCAAAGGTTTCTGCACATTTGTAGTACTGAGCCTATCTCCTCAACAGGTGGTAAGAGGAAGTCAAATAAAAGAGTGTTGACACCTGGGCAACATAAAGAGGCCGGAAGTAGCAGCTGGAGGTTGTTAAGAAAGGGTGAGATCTGCCTTTCTGCAGATTATGGCTGGGACATAGAAGTCTCATTGCTTCAGATGCTTTCCAACAAAAGTGTTGAAGTGTGAAGTGTTGAAGTGAAGTGTTCTCTATCCCCCACGAGACTTTGAAATTTTCCTTGCTCAGGAATAAGCATTGGTTTTTGGGTGGACCCTGGTGATGATATGGGTGGTGCCCTAGCACAGATTTTCCCATCTTTGGCCTGTCCTAAGTGAAATGAAGGGTAAAAGTGTTCACCATGAGATGAAAGGAAAACCAGAGGAGATTTGTTTTTCACCCACACATGCTTGTGAGACCAAGGCTCCACTTTACCCAGTTTTCTGGGCAGGTAAGAGGGTTTCAGAGGTAGAGAAATGCTCTTTCTTTATCATTAGTGAGAAAATATTTTCACCCCAATCGCCACAACTTTTAGCAACGGTTTTGCTGTAAAAGCACAGAAACTGTCTGGGCCTGCTCTATTCCCACAACTTCTCTACAGTTTAAAGAGTCTGCTGCATAGCCTCCAATGTAGTCTCTTGCTGGAACCAGCAGCAGTAGCAGCAGTCCTTGGCCAGGAATGGTCTGCTTGGTCTCACCACGTCCACCATCATGGCATGATGCTGTGGCTGGCAGAGGAAGGAGGGAATGAATGGCACAAGGGGCTCGTGACTCAAGGATGTTCAATCAGCAGCTGAAGAATGAAGTTAGCATATCACTAGAACCAAGGAGAGCATTTTATACATTGGCTGTATGAAAATTACATCACCATTTTCCCAAGCCAAAAGCTGTTTTCATTACTTGTGCAGCTCCATATTGCCACCAAATAAATGCCTTTTACCCTTCCAATTCTCTCCCCAGTCCCACTGGTGGGGAGGTGAACGAGGGGCTACATGTGGCTTGATTGTGACTGGGATTAAACCATGATACAGGGCCAACAAGGAGGCCCAATACCCAGCCTCTTCCGGGGGCCTCCTCCAGTGTCATACCTAGTATCATCAGCCCCTCATTCATTACATTGCATTTTGGACAAGCTTTCAAGAACAGGGACACAGGCTTCCCACTGCAGACAGGGACAGAGTTTTTCACTGACAAGTTTGTTGTGTTTGGTTAGTGTTTCCATTGATGCTTTCAAAGATTCTGTTACTGTATTTTTGTCCTGTCAAGTGCAATGACCGACATGAACCTTTTTCATGCAAATCAATCATCTACTTATTTCCCTCTGCATGTGCTGCCTTCAGCAACAGATTGGAAATGAGGACACATAGACAGAAAGAAACTGAGTGATTAGGCCTTCACCTGAGAGGGTACTGTAATATCTGTACCAGTTTCCTTCCTTTTATCTCTGTCCTTAAGCATTGTCTTTCCCAAGGATAAAAAAAGTTATCGAAGATGAGAACAAGACTGAGGTATTTAACACCACCTTCTTTACCTCAGTCTTCAACAGTAAGACAGGTTGTCCGGAGGACAGCTGACTTCTGGAGCTTGTAGACAGGATAAGCTGAATACCCACGCTGTAATCAAGGAGGAAACAGTTTGTAACCTGCTGGGCCACTTGAATCCTCACAAGTCTATGGGACCAGATGGGATCCATCCTAGGGTGATGAGAGAGCTGGCAGACGAACTGGCCAAGCCACTGGGGAGGTCCCAGATGATTGGAAGTTGGTGAATGTCACGCCAATCCACAAAAAGGTTGGGAAGGAGGACGCGGGAAACTACAGGCCTTTCAGCTTGACCTCAGTGCATGGCAAGGTTACGGAGCAGATCATCCTGAGTGCAATCACACAGCACCTTCAGGATGGACAAGGGATCAGACCCAGCCAGCACGTGTTTAGGAAGGGCAGGTCCTGTCTGACCAACCTGATCTCCTTCTATGATCAGGTGACCCACCTGGTGAATGAGGAGAAGGCTGTGGATGTGTCTATCTGGATTTCAGCAAAGCCTTTGACACTGTCTCCCATAATATACTCCTGGAAAAGCTGGCAGCCCATGGCTTGGACAGGGA
>VYXB01007981.1:1772-13081 GCA_013397135.1 Pachyramphus minor | reverse complement strand
TTCAGGAAGGACACTGAGGTGCTGGAGCAGGTACAGAGAAGAGCAATGAGGCAGGTGAAGGGATTGGAGCACAAATCCTAGGAGGAGAGGCTGAGGGAGCTGGGGTTGTCTAGCCTGGAGAAGAGGAGATTCAGGGGAGACGTCATCACTTTCTACAACTCCCTGAAAGGAGGTTGTAGCCAGGTGGGGGTTGGTCTCTTCTCCCAGGCAACCAGCAGTAAGACAAGAGGGCACAGTCTCAAACTCTACCAGGGGAAGTTTAGGTTGAAATTCTTTACAGAGAGGGTAATCAGACACTGGAATGGGCTGCCCAGGGAGGTGGTGGATTCTCTGTCCCTGGAGGTATCCAAGAAGAGACTGGATGTGGCACTTAGTGCCATAGTCTGGTAACTGCGGTGGTAGTGGATCAAGGGTTGGACTTGATAATCTCAGAGGTCCTTTCCAACCCGGCTGATTCTATGATTCTAAAGAAAAAGGAAAGGAGAGGCAGGGGAAAAGATTGTCTTCCAGAAATCTGGTCCAGTGCAGACTTTTTACGCTTAGGCTTAACTATAGAAATAATTTCTGATACTCACATACAAGGCTACAGTCAAAGATAATTGCTTGGCTTGGCGACTCCATCTTAACGATCTCCCAAATCGTATGGTACCATGGAGCCATAGTGCCTGGCATCTGTTGGCTGGAAATACTTGAGCACACATACTTTAGGAGTGTCATGTTTTAAATATGCCTTTGTCTTCATAACAGGGAGAAAAAAATTACTTTTTTGAAGACAGAAACATCATAGGGAAGAGGGAAGGTTAATGAATTTGTGAGGCAACAGAAGGAATTTTTTATTTTTCTCCAATGATAGCTGAGCTTTTACACTGAAGCAAGTGAAAAAAAAAATTAATAAAGCATGAGATATCAGACACTAAGTCAGAATTATAGCGCTGCAGCAGAGTTTTCCGGAGAATGAACTGTAATATAACCACCTGATTGCTATCAGAGGAGACCACTGACTTCTCACAAGATTTCTGTCTACAGCAATTCTCCTTTCATTCACAGTTTGCCTAATTCAGCACTTTTAGTATTGGAAAACAGTCTCATTCTCTCATTGTTGCTATTTCAATACACAGACTTGCACTCCTATGGCAAAGAAGTGGGGGCAAAGAAAGCACACCCATCACTGCATCATGAGGTGTGATGACTTCAACAGGACTGATGCATTGCCTCAGTGATCCCTCTTGCTGCTCATGGCTCATGGCTCCAGTAGCATTTATTAATCCCAAGGGCAGGTCCTGGCCAGGAAATTACACCTGGGCTGAATGTTCAGGGATGGGCCAGTCTGTGCCAGGGTACAGGTGCTGCTGCTTCCCCAGTGTGGGAAATGCAAGATATTTCTCTCCTGCCACTCATTGCTGGAGTCCCACCATGGACAAACAGCAACACCTGCATCTCAGAGATTTACTTAAAAATGTAAGGTGAGAGATTATACTTTTTGATACTTACATGCTCTTTGAGGGCAAGGAAGATACTTGAAACTACATATGCAGCTCAATAACACAGAAGAATTGAGAAATACAAAGCTATGTTTGATGGGAATATATAACAGCTTGGTATCTGTCACCAAAGTTTTATCATAAAAGGAAAAAGGGATTAAAAAGAACATATTAGGGATACCTTCAGTCTGGAAATACATAAATCATACAGCTAAGTGGTTCACAAACACCACCTTTCTTTAATACTGTTGGCAAGAATTCCAGTAGTCTTCTAAAATTTGTGTTATTCAGAAATAACTCGTAAAGTAATTTCTGCAAAATATCTTTGTTCTCACAAACAACTGCTTGACATTCAAAATTGTTTTGCTGTGTTTCATCTAGCCAATGAGCTAAAATAATTGCTTTGGCCATGGTAAGGTTTAGACTCAGATTGCTGTAGCAAATTCATTCATTTAATAATTTCAAAACCACTAAAGTTTCCCAATACTGTTGCAAATCATTTATATAATGCCTATGCATCTCCAATGCAGACCCAAACAGTGCTGGTCAAAACTAGTAGTGAGACCAGCTCAGCTAAAAGCCCCTCAGGCTGGCTATGGCTGTCCCCCACCTTGGGGACCTCCACTCAATGAACTAAGTGGGGCTGTTGGAGCTGGGCAGATGGTGTTGCTAGTGTAAGGCCTGAGTGGTTGTGAGTTGCCCAGCTGACTCCCTGAGCAGATACCCCAGAGCTCATCAGATAGTCAGAGAATGGGAGGGATAACGCACTTCTGCTCCTTGTCACCAAGCAACAGGGAATTGCCAAGCACATATGCTCAGCTCAGTGGACAGTTTGCAGCAACAGGGTGTCTTGAGGCCCCAAGACAGAGAATCAGTGAAACACTGCTCATATCTACCTGACCCCAGATTATCAGAGAGCAAAATACAGAGTGTTTTCTGGAAAGGTTAATCCCTGATTGCCAGTTTCAAAACCTCTTCATGTGTGCCTCAGAGATTCTTCAATTATTGCTGAATACTGGATTACATCAACAACTTATCCACTATCACAGTTTCCAAGCTTCTATTCCAAACAAGTACGAAAAAAAAGTAATGCAAAACCAGCTTAGATTCTGTTTAAAGGAAATGATTTTTTTTTTTTACATATTTAACATACTCACATTAGTAACTATATACACAGCCAATAAATTCTCCGTCTTTGTCCTGAAACTTTGTCCACCCCAGAATGCATAATCTCCTTAAAAAGATTATTTCCAAGATATTAGTCAACACTGAAATGTTCATTTCTACTGAAGGTACTTTAGAAGCTTAACTAGATAATCAAATGGTAACCCATGTTATTAGCAATGTAGTTGTTACAAGATGCATCTGTTACAAGATGCTTACCTTGGCCATGTGACTGACAGGAAATGTGTGAGAGTATTTATTGTACCTCAATCTCCAGATACGCAGGAATTTGAAAAAAATGCAGTAACAGAAATTCCACTTTCCTTGATACTTGAAAATTTAATACTAGCAATCCTACTGGCAAAAATTGGTAATGATCAGAGTAGTTCAATAAAAGAGAATGCATTTGTTAACACTCAGAAATGCTCAAACTGAATATATGGTCCTCTATATAAAGCTTTCCTTCATAAACATTTCTCAGTGCTTCATTTAGTACTTCTACCATACAAACAACTAACTTGTATTCTTACAGATGTCATATATTTAGAAGACCTTTTAACTTCTGGAGAACACTATTTCTGTACAGGAGAAATTAGCATTAAATATTTTTGCTTACATTTTCTACCACAAGCTAAACATAGCTGGTTTTGAATTTCACAAAGTAAACCACCCCAAAAGTCCATTTTCCATTAATGAAGACATTAATGGTACATCCAAACAGAAAACTTCTCTTAGTTCATATTCTTCTTGGCCTGAAGTATTTAGAGCTGAGCTACTATTGGCAAATGAGTGGTCCCTTGTCTTGGGTGACTGTCTCCAACTTCTTTGATTTATTTCTTAGCATGAAAAATCTTCACAGGCAAGAAATTGGTTCTCATAGAAAAGCTAAATTGCGCATCTGAAATGAAAACTGCATATTTGAGGTTCTGGCAATTAAGATATTGTACCACTGCTTTCCCAACACTGATGGTCATAATGGAAAGGTATGCAGAGGAGAAGACTCTGCATTATAGTGCATTATACAGTGACCCATTATAGGATGGGTCACTGTAAGTACCAGGAGTTTATGGATATGGGCACTCAGTTGAAATGACTCAGAGAAAAGGTTGCAAGGCAAGACTGTGAACATTGCTGCAGCCAGCTGCCTCCAGCAGGCTCACAAGCTTTCAGGGACACCTTCCCGGAGGTCAGTCCAAATGTTTGGCCAGGTGCAGCAGCCAGAGAGCAGCAGAAAGCTGGAGCCACAGAGGTTCTCTGGATTGCATTGCTGTCTTGTTACCCTGCTGGGCTCCAAATACAAATTTGGGATAGAAGGGACAGATTTATAGTTTGCGCAGAGGTCTCCGGTGACGTTCAGCCAAAGATGATGGCAGGATCACAAGCATCTTAGGACATACTTTATAGAGAAATAACTTCAATCTAAAAAAAAAAAAACCACAACCAAAAATAAACAAACCAAACCAACGAACCAACCAACAAAAAACAAAAACCAAACCTGTGTCTGAAAAGTGTCTTCCTGATACTTCCTGGCTGTTTAAATAATATCCAAAGACCTTTTAGCACCTCAGGCTAGTTATATCTTATATATTTATCCTGATTTACATACTGGTTGCATTATGTCAGTACAGTCTGGTATGCTAGATGTAGGGAACAGAGTGAGAATGACCTGATGTTAAACATAGAATCATAGAATCAATTGGGTTGGAAAAGACCTCAGAGATCACCAAGTCCAACTCTTGGTCCAACTCCAGTCCGTTTACTAGATCATGGCACTAAGTGCCATGTCCAATCTCAGTTTAAAAACCTCCAGGGACGGTGAATCCACCACCTCCCTGGGCAGCCCATTCCAATGCCTGACCACTCTCTCTGTAAAGAATTTCCTTCTAATCTCCCGCCTAAATTTCCCCTGGCAGAGCTTAAGCCCGTGCCCCCTTGTCCTATTGCTAACTGCCTGGGAGAAGAGACCAATCCCCACCTGGCTATAACTTCCCTTCAGGTAGTTCTAGACAGTGATGAGGTCACCTCTAAGCCTCCTCTTCTCCAGACTAAACAACTCCAGCTCTCTCAGCCTCTCCCCATAGGTCTCGTGTTCCTGTCCCTTCACCAGTCTTGTTGCCCTTCTCTGGACATAAATTCTATTTATGTATTTTCAAGTGATCAAGTTAATCTGTATGTGCATCTCAAGTGTGACAGTCACTAATCTGCCAGAGCCGTTCAAACCAGCCCCTTAAAAGGAGATATTGTGTTTCCCAGAAGGTGCAGAGAAGTGATTCTGCACAGATCTATAAAGATAACAATAACTACCATAAGGCTTCACAGTAACTTCTCAACCATAAGGCACCATGAAAATGGAGCAGATCATAAAAGACATTCCAGCTTAGCTTCTAGAAAAGCTTCTGAATGAGTTCTTCCGAAGAAATGTGAACGTGTAGATGGTGATGTCAAAGTGACTCAAGCAGCAAGAGTGAATTATTACACTATTCATATTCATACCCTTGGAGATAAATTAAGTTTTTTCAATAGGTACATATAGCTGTACTATACATTTTGTTAATAAAAAAATTCCACATATTGCCTGTAATATAGTATTACCTTTTATAGCAGAGGAGAAAACTGGAGTCTTGGCTCAGGGGCACATATTGGCTCTATGGGCACAGTTGTCTGAAACTCTGGAAACAACCAAACTTTTTTCCTAGGTGCTTATCATTACAGAACTAAAAATAAACTATCCAGGGGTTTTGTGGGTTTTGTTTTGTTGATGTTTGTTTGTTTGACACTGAAGTACTGCTTTATGAGCTTTTTTATCTGCAAAGAGTGTGCTACAACCAATCAGCTTGAATCTTGACAATAGATTATCTTTTGCAGATGAGTTTGGTACACAGCATGAAGAAACACTATCCATTTACAGATTAATTGAAAAGTGGGGTGAAATTTACTTCTAGATAATTGTTCCATTTAGATACTAAACTGTGCAGCAAAATACACCATAGATAGTGATAATTTGATTCTAAAGACTATAACAGATTCTGAATCACTTTTATTCACCTGCCAAAACTGTTTCAGAATGATAAAAAACTCATTTTGTCAAATGTGAACATGCCCGAATACCAAAGCATCCTCTCACAAGACAAATATGCCTACTTCCTGTTGGTTAAACATATGTATCAGCTAATATATTTTATTTCTAAATATCAGGTCAATTAGAAAAATCTGACTTTACATGCACTAACACATACAGACAATGCATTTGCTGAAGAAAAAGTTTAAGTCCAAAGTTTGCTTCAGCAAACTCCTTTGTTCCATAGTCAAGGAACATCTTGGAACATCTTGTAGTCAAGCAGGGAATTGGAAAGGGATTTCACTCTATCATATATTCAATGTCAGGCCTGGTTGCAGTTTATGAACTAAGTTAGGAACTGAAACAGGCTAATCTTGCTCTATTCTTTCTTATTTTTTGTTTTGCTGAAAAAGATGCTAGCATTTCAAGTCTCAAGCTTGCCAGCAGGCTAGGTAGCATTTGTTTATATCAATAATACTGTTGGCTGAGAAACACAGTAGTGTTTGTGTATGCATCTTTTAAGATCTTTGCTCCATTTGTATCCATTGAAGTACCATTTTAAACAGTAATAGAAAAATTACAATGACTGAACTTTAATTTTGAAGACCAGAAGTATATTTTGTAAGATGTTTTTTGGAACAGACAGCAGGGAAGAATTAAGAATTCGCCTTAGAACCAATGACATATAAAATATATTCATTCATCCCACTGCACCCAACATGGGAGCGGTATCGGAACTCTTCTCAGTTTGTTTATCACCTGCTATACTCAGCACCCAGGGCAGACGTAGTCTGAATTCAGGTAGTCCACACTAGCAACAAAAAATTCCCTCTCCAAAGTAAAGGGATCAGGCTGTGATCATTTTCCTTCCCACAGAAACAACAGGTAGCCCTTTTCTGTGGGTGGGGTATATGGCCTTTCCTCCACAAGGCAGACTGCAATGCCACAGACTCCACCAAGAGCATACTCCATGACCTGTGAATGCTTTCCCCTTCTCTTCTCCCAGTACACCCTGCTGGGAGGCCTGGGATAACTGCATATCTGCAAACTGTTGCCTTGGAATATCTCCGTGTCTGTACAGACCTTTACTGCATCAATTACATTCAGATGGTGTATCCCACTTTCCTCCTAGACCCTGTGGAATAAACACTGTGCTTTGAAATCGAAGATGCTGTGCCAGCTATACAATGACAACAGTGGAAGACAATGTGCTGGATGATAACTGGGTTCTCAGAACTGAAACTGGTAGAAAACATTGCCCTGTGTTTACCTGAAAGAACACAATAGTCTTTTAATTACAGCTGTGGGCCTGGTTTGTGGGCTTTGGGGTGCTCAGCTGGCACCTCTGTCTTTCTGATGAAAGAATCATTAAAATTGTATTCCCTGCAAACTTTACTTCTTGAGTGTTTCCATGAATTTTGCTTTAACTGTGGTCTTTCGAAAACATAACTGCACTCATGGTAAAAACCTGTCAGGGGCTTGCAAGAAAACACTACTCCACACATCTTCTGGACAGAATTCAAAGCTCTTTCTGAGACAACACTATGCCGCCAGCAGACATAGTTTATTAATTTACGAATTTTATAGACAAGGGGACATTTTCCTATGGAATCCTTACTATGACAGGCTTTTTCCCCCCACTCTTTGTGAGATTCCTTCCAGTGGGCCAGCAGTGATGCTCACTGCCATAACAATCACAGCCACAGTCACTCATTTTTTTCCCAGACTGAATTTCCAAAACATGTCCCTGAAGGGGATGTCTTTGAATAGCTTAGTCAGAATTGTATTTAGCAACTCACTTTTGACCCTGGAATATGGAGGACTCGAGTCAGCAAGTCTGCAACAACCATGTTCCTACAGACTTCTTCACTCAAAGAAAAGTCATGAGCAGTGTGATGTTTGAGAGTTGCTTAATCATGGCATTAGAACATCTCCCTGCATTTATCAGCAAACAGCTTGGCAAAGACCACAACTGATGTAACAGTTGCCTTATCTGCTTTCTCTAAAGCTAAAGTAGAAGTTTAGGCCTTCCTTTTCTGCTTTAGATGTAATGGTATTTTGGAAAAGCTGTTCCTTCCCTGGCAGAAGCACAGTATATCAATAGATGGATTTCTTTTCCTCAGAGGTTCCTGTTACATTGAAAATTGGATTTTTACAGATAAAATATATTTCTGAAGCAAGAGGGGGAGGGCCTTTGTTCTTATTCACCACAACCCAGTAATGAGAAGCTTGTAGCTAAATCCGAGTACTACAGCAAAACACAAGCTATTATGTTTTTTGCTGTGGTGCCCCTTGTGTTTTGAGCTATGCTACTGCCCAGCACTGCAATGCATATTCCCACAAAGCAGCTATCAGCTGAGTCACTGGGAAATTAAAAACAAAGGTATGACTCAGCAAACTGTCAGTCATACTGGAAAATTATATAATATGCAACACAGAGTAAACCGCAAGTAACTCAAAGCCCAAAGGACAATAAACCTTGAAGAAAATTACTACTTTTCTGTGGAAGAACATTCTTCATTAGAACGGCTTTATCCATTGTCAGCTATTACAGCAGTTAAAATAAAACCAGATGCAAACACATCAATATCTCAGATGCTATACTTTTTTATTTCTTCCTACATGCACAACAAGCTTAAAATAAATAAATCTATTAGAGTTTCATATTTACAAATAAAGCACAAATTTATTTTATAAATAAAGTTCCTACCAGCCCAAGATTTCACTCTCTAAAATCTTCATAATATTCAAGCTTCAGCTGAGCTTGGCTTTGGTCAGCCTGTCAGTTATCTTGTGAAATTCGCAAGTTGGAGACTTTAGTTCTTTCCTGATTTCAGACAGCTTCCAGGTAACGGAGAGCTTTAACCTTCCTCTTGTCTGCTTAACTTAGCAAAGCAGGGGAGATCAACAGCAGAGAGGACTCATGTAGAGTGTGTGGTCTACCCTTCCTCTCACAGGCTGGGTAAGAAATCTCTGAGTCTATAGGGAGCCTTGGAGGAAGCAAAGTGGAAACATTGACAATAGAATTGTTTCATTCCTGGGGACCATGAAGAAGCCAAAAGGGTTTCCACACACCGGGAGGGTGCTTGTTAGACCAGCTTGTTGTTCCCAGCAATCAGTTTCCTCCACAGCTTGCTCTTATGAAAAGCAGTACAGACCTCAACCCATATAATAAAACGTGAAATTACTCTCATGCGCTATCTAATTAGTCTCAGTGGAGAGAGAACTCAAAATGTCAGCTCCTGCAAGTCACGCTGACCTATATCAACTGAGAATCTGCCTTCTAAAAGCTCTCAAGGGGACATTAAATGGATTCGAGTGTGACATTCTCCATCACAGCTGCCTGTTCAAGGAGAGTTGTAGTAAAGGGTGTAAAGGGTGTTCACCCTCTAAAGGGTGAACAGGGAAGTTAGTGCAAGGTTGCAAACATTAAGTGTTTTAATATCTAAACATTATCTTGTAGTATACTTCTATTTCAGCAGACCTCAAGTCAAAAACTGGGGCTTGCTGTGAGACATAGTCACTTCCCACTCAGGTACAGAGCAGTCTGCAACATTGGGCACACAACCCTTGGTGTTGTTCACTTTCTTTTGAGCTATTATATCTTCCTTAGAGTTTTGGGTAATGAGCTCAAAGACAAAGGAAACACTCTAGCAAAATAAAATCAAAAGCATGAGGAAAGCATTTACAGGATTGTTCCTTTATTTTTTGATAGAAGTTTTCAGAATGAGAGTCTCATCTCGGACCTTCTTCATGCTATATCTTGGTGACATGTAGTTTTCACCAGTCTCCATTCTGTGCTACCAGTGACCATAACCAGATACCCAAACCAACAACAATTGCTGAAAGCCACAGCTGGGCTCCAGTCCCTACTATCCAGCTGAGTCTCTTTGGATAACACCTCTTTAGAGTTTGCCGGCCTATCACACTTTGCCTCTGCCCATATGCAGAACAGTCATGTTCTTTTTGGTCATTCTCAGAAGCATTAAAAAAGGACTCTGCTGCTGTCGTTTGCTTAGAAAACATACTCCTTGTCAGGAGCTAATGAAAGCAACAACTACTACAGTATCTCACACTATTCCATCTGCCAAAAACCGCCAAGAATTTTTCTGTAGCTTCTCCAAAAGACAGGTGGCAGGACTGAGCTGTCCCTGAGCATCTCTCATCTGCCCTGGGCAATAGTATTGAGAAAAGGGAAAGAAACTTTCCCTCCCTCCCCACGTCTATAGTAGGCCCTCACCTGCCTGAAGCTCAGTAACAGCCAAGTGGCACCCAGCTGCTTCTTGGTGTGCTCACAGCACAACTGTTATTTTACATCCACAGGAGGTGGACCTAAGTCAAAGAGTGCAAACCTAAAACTTAGTCTCCCAGAAACCATAGAGTATACTGGTGTGGGGTTTTCTTCCATGGTGTCAGCAAAGCTGAAGATGCTCTGTTGCAAGGTAAGGCTACAGAGGTTGACAAGGCCCATCCTACTTCTGAAATCAGCTAGTTTCTCCTCCTTGACTGGACAAATGGAGGAGGCTACTCAGGCAGAACCCCATAAAAGGATGTAACTCTCCAGGAAGTGTATGGGCCTGCAGGGAGTGGCTGCAGGGTGTGTATGAGCCTGGCATTAGTACTGGAAGGCAGTTTGAAAGACACCTGCACATAGTTTGAACAGGTAAATGATCTTCTCTGCCTAGTGGCAGAGCTTAAGGAATAAGTGAAAACACTGAAGAGTATTAGGGAGAGTAAAAGAGAAATAGACTTCTGGAGTTAGACCCTTCCGACCCTGAGAGCAGCCAGAGATGCCCCTTCCCTCTTGCCATCAGGCAGAAGGAGGAGACCTCACATATAGGGTGGAACAGAAACAGGTCCCTGACTAGGGCGGTAAGAGAATCACCTTCCAACCCCCATCACCTTCTCAGGGGCCCTTACAGAGTATGTTCAAGGCCCTGGCTCTAGAGGATCAGGCAGATTACATTTCAGAAAAAAATCTGTCTGGAGGGTCTCCCAGTTGCTCTCCATCTACCAGACAGATCACGATCTCAGGTATTAGGAAGAAAAGAAGGGTATTTGTAGTAGGTGTCCAGCAATTTAATTACCTGGGAACCATCATCTCCTCAGACAGTAAGATTGACAAAGAGATCGACAATAGGCTAGCAAAGTGCTTTCGGTAGACTCCATAAAAGAGTTTGGCAAAGCAAACATCTGAGGAAAAGTACAAAGATCAGCGTTTACAGAGCCATTGTACTGTCTACTCTTCTATATGGATCTGAATCATGGGTCATTTGCCACTTGCGACTCCATCAACGCTGCCTCCATAAAATCCTAAACATCCACTGGACGGACTGTGTGACCTATACCTCTGTTCTTGAACGGGCAACAGTCATGACTATTGAGGCCATGTTGCTGAGAACACAGCTGCGTTGGGCAGGGCACGTCTCCAGGATGAAGGACCATTGCCTCCCTAAGATCGTGCTCTATGGTGAACTCGCCTCCGGCTGCCGCAAGAAAGGAGCCCCGAAAAGGAGATACAAGGACTCCCTGAAGCAACATCTCAGCCTTGGCCATATTGACCATCATCACTGGTCTGCTCTGGCCTCCAATCGGGAGGCCTGGAG
>VYXB01007980.1:7037-29472 GCA_013397135.1 Pachyramphus minor | reverse complement strand
AGCTAATTCCCTTAAGCACCAGAGACCTTGTTCCATCCTGTTCCACCGTCCTTGCTGTACGTGGAGATCCTCCTTACAAAGGTATCTCTCCCTCACACTGGACAACAGTCGCCACTAGAGGCTGAGAGTTTCCTATGTCTTTCCAACCCCCTGATCAATGACTACATCTCAAGACAGGGATCCCAGTTGCCTTGCTTCACTCCCATCTAGAATTGTATCGTTAGCTGCTGCGTCCCAAATTCGGAGCAGCCAGGTCAGAATGGACTCATTCGCCTGTCGCTTGAACTCTGTCCGGAGCTCACTTAGCTCACCCAGGAATAGGGACCAAGTGATTATTTCTGGCTCTGTCTCCTCTGGTGGGCGTGAAGGTCCTGCCTCTTCATCATTATCCACTGTACGAACTGATTTAGTCTTTGATTTCCTTTTCTGGACAGGGGCAACTGCTATTGGTTTTGGTTGTCCTTCTGGCTCCTCAATGGTTTGTGCAGACACAGTGCTGGTTGATTTATTTCTTTTTCCCTTGGTCTCAGCCACTCAGGTTTGGGTGGACATGGTGCCTGTGGATTTGTTCCTTCTCTCCTCCCCGTGACAGTGCTGTACCAATGCCAAGTAGTGTCTGGTAGGCAGTGGCCAGGGCCCAGCAGGTTGCTGTGAGCTGGCCATCTCTGGAGCAGCCAGAGCATTTTTCCTTCACCAGTCTTATCATGCTTAACAGGATCCTGCAATTGTTCAGGGGTGAATTTCCAGATCATTGGAGGAGAGAACTTCTCCAAATACTGGCCAATGTCCTCCCACTTCCCACGCCACTCAACATTATCCACTCCCAGGGCAGGCCTCCAGACAGCCTCCCTAGAAGGCCCTCTTCTCACCCTAAGCATGGTGTAGACAGTACAGAGCAAACAAAGCAACACTAACAGCAACATTACACTGTCTTTAACCTCAAAAGGAAACTCAATATTTTCAAAGACTGTTGTAGCAGGTCTGAAGGAGGAAAAAGAGGTGAAAGGCTGGAAAAAACCATTCCCTCCTGTTCCCCTGAAAGTCTGGGTGCAATTTTTAATGAGGCCCCAGAGGTAGTGAATCCAAAAATCCAGTATAAAGGACTGCTCAGAAATCTTTTTTTGATTTTTGATCAGGAAAGGTATTTATTGACAGCGCTGGGAAGCAAGCCAGCTAGTGCTGGACAAACCTGCTCCGAGAGTTCACACAAAATCAACAGAAAACTTTGCTTACAATATGGGGATTCAGCTGACTTGCATAAGTAACAGCCTCAGCAGCTGGCTCTTGCAACAGGGAAAATCTTTGCTGGTACTTTTGCCCCAAAGGAGGAGAGGGTGGGGAAGCTTCTGATGACACTTCTAAGATTCAGAGGCAATACCATGCAGAGGTCCTGCTCCTTGGGAAAGAGGGCAGATGTGGCCCCCCTCTCCCTAGTACAACACTCCAGAGGCAAGTTTAGAAGACAAAACATACAAATCTCCCACATTAGTATACTGGACTGCCATAAATCTATGATGTATTTAAATTTCACACATAATGTACATTAGGTCTCTTTTTTATGGGGTTTTTTGGGTTCTTTCCTATTGGGCATGCTGATAGCAGGTGTGAAAATTTAGTGGCAGCAAAGCAAAATCTCTTTTGCTGAACATTTTATTTGCTGCTCTGGCTGAAATATTACCTAAGACTCCTACAAGCTGCATCTTTAGTCCAATAAAATCTTGTTCACAGCACTGAAGCTGAGTACCCCTTTTATAGTATTTTTAATGCAATCCAAATTAGAGCTGAGAAACTGTAGTGAACAAGCTGACTTTTCAAATGAACCCTGGTTTAAACCCTCCTTGGATTTCCCAATTCTCTCATACAGAATGATAGAATGATAGAATAGTTGAGGTTGGAAGACACCATTAATTCATCTAGTCCAACCTTCCTGCATTTAGCAGGGACATCTTCAACTTGGTCGGGTTGCTCAGAGCCCTGTCCAACTTGATCTTAAATGTTTCCAAGGATGGGACATCTACAACCTCTCTGGGCAACCTGTTCCATAGTTTCACTACTTTCACATAGTAAAAATTTTGTTCTTTCCACGTAATCAAAATCAACCCTCCTTCAATTTAAAACCATTAACCCTTGCCATGTAACAACAGGCCCTACTAAAAAGTTTGTCCCCATCTTTCTTATAAGCCTTCTAAGTACTGAAATGCCACAAAGAAGTCTCCTGGACCCTTCTTTTCTCCAGTGTGAACCACCACAACTGTCTCAGCCTTTCCTCATGGCAAAGGTGTTCCATCCCTCTGATCATTTTTATGGCACTCCTCAGGACCTGCTCCAGCAGGTCCTGGTCTTTCCTTTGCTTGAGAACTCCAGGGTTGGACACAGTACTCCAGGTGAGGTCTCATGAGAACTGAGTAGAGGGGAAGAATCACCTCTCAGAAGCATGCTGGCCATGTTTCTTTTGATACAGACCAGGATACAGTTAGCTTTCTGGGCTGGAAATCATGTACTACTCTAGGAAGGCTTTGGGCAACCTTTTCCAGTTGTAGGTGTCCATGCCCATGATAGGGGGCTTGGAACATGGTAGATCATCTTTAAGATCCCTTTGAACCCAACAATCCTATGATTTTAAGTCTTATTTTAACAGGATGACAGTCTCTATTTATATACTGAAAAAATCTGAAAATAATACCCAGAAGCTCAAAGGAAAAGCAAGTCTGTCTGCATATATCTGTAAACAAGTTTCCAATTCCGTGAGGTCTATTTGAAGTAGAATATGCAAAACTACTTATTGCTCAGGAGCTAGTGCAGTGAGTTAGTGGTTTTGTGCAAAGGCACCCAGGAGCAGCTACCAACTATATCAAAGAGTCATTCTCTGGAAACACTTATCATTGAGTACCCTGGAATTAGCCTTCAAGCTTAAACCTAGGTAAGTGTCAGTAGCTGACACAGCTGGTTCAGTTCATAGAAAGGTTGCTCCTGATTTCAGATAAGAACACACTTAAGATCTACACTGCCCAAACAGACAAGTCCACTCAAAAACTATCTAAACTTTTCACTTCAAACATACTTAGAATACCTCTGGTTGCATACTTGCAACCTCGTGGGAACTTGATTTAGAGACATTTTCAGCATCACCAAGGCCAGGTAAAACTGGTGTAAATACTGGTTGTGTTTTAACCTGAAGAGTTGTCTATTTGAGCTCAGTGTTGCCAGATGAGGGGTGTCTTCTTAGAAGAATTAAGCATTTATTTTCCAAAAAAGGAATGAATCCCCATGATGGCAGGAAAAACAGACTCTGGGATTCCAATTGGAAGAAGTCACATGATTGCATCTCTAGCAGGATGTACTTTATGTACAGGATGTAACAGCCTGTACTGTTCTCTTGATGGGAGCTTCCCTAGAAGTACAATATGGAGTCCTTAAGTGTCAAATTATATAACATCTATTTTCCCAGGAACTTAAAAAGGCATAGGACAAAAAATATGTTCTTATTCTGAACCAAATAAAATAGAATTTTTTTTAAAATCAATATAGTACTAAAATAATAATTGAGGTTTCATGACTCTTATTATAGAATCATAGAATCAGCCAGGTTGGAAAAGACCCCTGAGATCATTAAGTCCAACCCTTGATCCACTATCACTGCAGTTACTAGACCATGGCACTAAGTGCCACATCCAGTCTCATCTTAAAAACCTCCAGGGACGGAGGATCCACCCCTTCTCTGGGGCAGCCCATTCTAATGCCTGCTTACCCTCTATGTAAAGAATTTCTTCCTAATATCTAATCTAAACCTCCCCTGGCAGAGCTTAAGACCATGCCCTCTTTTCTTACTGATAGCTGCCTGGGAGAAGAGACCAACCCCCACCTGGCTACAACCTCCTTTCAGATAGTTATAGAGAGTGATGAGGTCTCCCCTGAGCCTCCTCTTCTCCAGGCTAAACAATACCAGCTTCCTCGGCCTTTCCTCGTAGGACCTGTGCTCAAGTCCCTTCACCAGCCTTGTCGCTCTTCTCTGGACCCGTTCCAGCACCTCAGTGTCCTTCCTGAACTGAAGGGCCCAGAACTGGACACAGTACTCCAGGTGTGGCCTCACCAGTGCTGAGTACAGGGGAAGAATCACTTCCCTGGACCTGTTGGCCACACTGTTCCTGATACAGGCCAGGATGCCATTGGCCTTCTTGGCCACCTGGACACACTGCTGGCTCATGTTCACCTTCCTGTCAATCCAAACTCCCAGGTCCCTTTCTGCCTGGCTGCTCTCCAGCCACGCTCTGCCCAGCCTGTAGTGCTGCAGGGGGTTGTTGTGGCCAAAGTGTAGGACCCGGTGCTTGGCCTTGTTGAACCTCATCCCGTTGGAATCAACTCAACCCTCCAGTCTGTCCAGGTCCCCCTGCAGAGCCCTCCTGTCTTCCAGCTGATCAACAGTCCCCCCCAACTTGGTGTCATCTGCAAATTTACTAATGGTGGATTCAATTCATCTAAATCATCAATAAAGATATCAAACAGAACTGGGCCCAACACTGATCCCTGGGGGACACCACTAGTGACCGGCCGCCAACTGGATGCAGCCCTGTTCACCAGCACTCTCTGGGCCCGGCCCTCCAGCCAGTTCCTAACCCATGGGTTAGGGTAGGGGCAGAGAGTGCCCCTATTCAAGCCATGGGCTGCCCGCTTTTTCAGGAGAATGCTATGGGAGACGGTGTTATCTTCCCATCTGGGAAGATTTCACTAGTGAATCAATGATGTGTGCAGACTGCTGACAGAAACATCACGATACCCAAAGGATATGACAAAAAATGAGTTAACATAATAAAACCCCAGGCATCTACATGTGGTGCATCTACAATACAAATATATGCTTTAAACAAGTGTTGATAAAAATAACCCACCAACAAGCAGGAACAACAGAAAAGTTATGCATGCAGACTACAGACTAGTAAGAGATTAATAAAATGTTAATCAAGATAAAATAAAGCTAGCTGTAAGTTCAGCTCAAGAAGCAAACACTTGGACATATAGAATAGAATTCTTTTAAAAGAAATTTTGTTTCTTTAATTGAAGAAAAAGTGAGTTAAAGTACACTTCAAGGTGGGGTTCCAACCTTCTCCTAGCAAAACCACCAGTGCAGAAGTGCAGCTGACTGTCACCCTTGTGAAAAGGCGGCTACAAAGCCCCAGCTGAGAGGGCCACAAACTCTTCTCAGGAGAGACAACGCTATATATCCCCTAAAGGTGTGACTTGCTTGCTATTAGCATGAATCTATTAAAAATGCTCATTTAAACAAAATTAAATGTAGAGCTTCCAATGATAACAACAGCTACCCATGGTCTATCAAGAAGTTTCTGACATGAGCTTTTGGCTTTTGTTCTAACTTTTGCAGTATGCAACTACAATCTCATAATATGAACTTCTACATACATTGAAAAATTCACTGTTCCTTTCAAAGACTTCTGGTTTGAAAAAAACTATGCACAAATATCAGTAACAATTCCAGGTGAGAACACATTGTCATTAACAAAGCTAAACGACAGCAAGATTTCAGAATGAAATTATGCCTTATGGAATTCATCAATACATTTGTTTCCAATATAGCCCCTGATCCTGATAACAATGTTCATCACTATGTTCAGTCATGCCTATGTACATCAATTCCAATATTTCAAATATTTGCAGGATCAGGACTATAGGACTCTCAACTCCACTGTTACACTGACAGGTATTGACATACTGCAGCAGAGGAATAAGCAGTCCACTCATGGAGTGTGGTGTGGGGAAAGAGCAGAGCAATGAAACAACCTGAAACCCCCTGAGGAACTCAGACAGCTACAGAACAGTCTCAATTTGTTCAGCAAAAAACCCTGAAAAATTTAGAGACAAAATGGAACATTTTTTTAAAATAAATTATCAAGTCCTCATCTCTGCCTTTGCAAATTTGTAGTATTTACTGCTTTTTGGTTGGTTTTTGTGTGTTGTTTTTTTTTTTTTTAAGAGAGTTACTATTAAATTCAATGATCCCACTTGCTTTGGCAAATGGACAAAGACTTGCAAAGAGCAGTAACATTGGCCTCTCACACTTTTCTGTCTGAAAAAGTGCCACTGTGTCTGCTACCACCACTAATCTGGAAAGGGCTCAGTAATGGCTTTGCAATCGGTAGGTAAGGACTGGACTGGTCTGGTCTTGCCAGGGAGGAAGGGAGCAGTTCCTTCATGGGACAGAACACTGCTCACGAATGCAGAGCAAGACCAAAATCCCTTGTATTGTCCCTGATTCCCCTAACAGAATCTCAGGTGAAGGATCGCAGGCTGTGGCACAGCAGCTCTTTCCCCTAGCACCTCCCCAGGAGGAGACAGGGAACAGGGATGAGTGGGAAGGAGAAGCCTAAACTCTCTCAAACTTTTCTTCCAGTGTTGAGATGATATTGGTACTTCACCCATTACCAGTGGGGACATCAAGAAGGAAGATTTAGAAAACACAGAGGAAAATTTACACATGATCCTGAAGTATGTAAGATGGAGTAAATTTTAAAAAATTGATGCTACAGTAATGTTGCTGTGAACAGCCTGTATATCCATGAATGTGAACAGCTGGATCTTGGTATTCCAGAGAAAGGAGTTGGAATGGTCCAAGCATGAAAAGATTAAAGGCTCTCAGTGCAGAGGGATGGTAAAGGGGAATACTGCACATTTTTTGTCAGATATATGTGTATTTTTTTTCTTTGGAGTGGCAATTTGTTTCCTTTATCACAAGCTATCTTTTGGAACATGTATTCACACTGCCTAATATCACTTACATGAAATTAAACTGTTAAGAGTTTTACTAGTAATACATTCAATAGTATCCAAACATAAAGAAAATAAAGAACAAGTCTTCTATGCATTCATTTTAAAAGAGTTGTAAGCATTGCTCAACATCACTCTGGCCTGCACCATCTGCCAGCTCCCAATAACATCACAAATCATATGCCCTATTTCTCATTTATTTTTTATGCAATTATCACCTATTAAACTCCTGTGTTACCCTTCTTTGCAAGGTGTTAGAAAATAACACCTCTGTCCATATGCCTGCATTTTGTCACTGTCCTCCTACCTCTCACTACAGCCAAGGTTTAATTTTTATGCAAGAGGTGCACCTTACTCATGCAAAAAACCCCACTTTACACTTTGCATGACTGGCCAGCATTGTTGATGGAATGGCAGAAGCGCAGTATTTAGAAGAGAGTTACACATCCCAGAACTACTGAGCACTTTCCTCTACAGAAGCCTTCAAGGTCTTTGGTATCTGCAGGTACCACATAGTCCTCACCAGCCAAAAGCTCATATCATGTACCTTGACCATAGAGGAGTAAGGAAAGGGTTAACGACATTTGCAGTTTATGCATTAATCAAGAGCTTGGTGGTGAAACTTGTTGTGGAAAACAACACTGGTGCTTATACACAAACTGCAAAAGGAACAAAGTTTCAGTTCCGGCCTTGTATGGGCAGGACCAAAGCTGATACTTTTTACCCCAAGGTTCCATTGTGGTATATTATATGACCCCCACAGCAGACTCCCGATGACCACCGAATTAAGTCATGAGCATGCGTGATGGTGAAACCACTCTTACTGTGGCCTCTTATGCTGTATGAGGAACTGAAAACCACTCCTAACCTCCCCTCCTATGTTAATAAGGGACTGAAAGTCACTTCTACCTTCACTTCCTGAATACAAATGACTCAGGGAGTGAACCAGGGGGACCCCACTACCAAGAAACCCAGAGCACTGAAGGATCAATGGATCCATTGTGGTGACTATTGTCTTCTTGTACTATCTCGCTCCCTCCCTTCTCTCTCTTCACCTCCCTCTTTCCCTATACAATTAATTTTGCAAAAGCATCAGTATTGTTGAACCAGCATTTGATCTTATTTGCAGCTTAATTTGGGCAAAGGACCAACTATTGAATTGGAACATCATATTGGCATCACAGACAGGGTACCATTCTCTGACACAAAGTGCTGTCTAAGATGCAGTACCTGATTCCCTCTGCAGGAGGTTGACTAATCTTTCCCTGTTCTTTCTTCCACCTGGTGGGCACAAACTGTCTCCCTCTGGTGAAGACTGAAGGAAAAATGGTTACCCAGGGTGACCCAGGCTAATGTTTTGCTCTCTCTCCTGGAGAAGTTTGATAATTGCCCTTCTCCCTCAGTGTTGGAATGGACACAAACTAATGGGGATAATGAAGGGGCAACAGCTGATCACAATTCGAGTTTGCGGGTTGAATGAAAGGTGCAAATTGGAAAGGTAAAGCCATTGTCTGTGCTGTACTTGGGGTAGCACTAATTGCTGCTACACAGGAAAAATCACAAAGAACCAGCAAAGAGGCTGGTTATATTCTCTTTGTAGGACTTAGTAAAAGTGCTACAAGATCAATTAGAAGAAGACCAGTTCCATTTTGAGAGACTCAGAATAGCTCTAGTTGAGAATCTAGAAGCAATGGACTCTAAGGCAGTCCATGATGAGTCTCTTTACCCTTAAAACAATTAAAAGAGGCCAAAAAGTGGATATAAGAAAGTTATAGCCTTTAATTAAAACTGAGTATCAGTACGAAAGAGAAGATGATGCTTTTTCATCTGTTGTCACTAAAGAAATACCTTATGCAGCTATTGAATCACCGAGTTACAAAAGGAATATAGCCATACACAAAAGGAATCTGATATGAAATGTATTTGGAGACTTTCCCTCATGGAAGGAGTGAGAATTTTGTTAAATGAGACCAAAACTGAGGGATACTGGGCCCTGGGGTCTTTCTGACTACAGGAGACAGAAGAGCTCCATGGTCCCTTATCCAGAGGGTGGCCTGGAGACCAGGGGTACTGAGCACCCTAGAAAGAGGAGACCCAATTGCTATAGCAGGCTTTATGGACCAATTAACCAAAAGTGTCCAAAAAGCCACCTGTCTTCAATCAATGCATGAACACATATTGAAACCTAATCAAGGTTCCCTGATGACCATGTCCATGGATCTGGACTGACTGATCCCTTTAATATGTGGCCTGCCACAATCGTTCAAAAGCCTGAGAATTCACTCACAAAATTAAATTTGTGACACAACAACTACCACTTCTTATTTGCTACCACAACTTCTGATCCTATAAATTCTGCCATCAACTCAGCATTATTGGGAAGACCACAGGGAAAGGTTTGGACATGGGGAGAATTAATTAATTACAGCAGGCGATTTGGGTCCCCTAATACAATGTCATCTTAGCCCAAAAATAAAACTTCTATCTGTCAGGCTGAGTTGTGGAGCTCTGGTGTAAACCAGGGGAAAGAAGAAAAGAGACAGCTTCCTAGGAGAGTTCAATAGCAACAGGATAAGCCACAGCCTAAGGGGGAAAGATATACCCTCTGGATTGAAGGTGTAAAAAAGCAAATCCTCAAAAGCCTAATGGATGGGCAATCAAATGTGGACTTGGAGGTCTTGGTAAGAAATCGTAAAGATCCTCCAAGCAAAAACAGCCACTCTTGCAAAATCCTGGGATGTTATTCCTTCAGCTCCACCCACTAGGGAATTAATTAATCTACATGAAAAGGAGTCAGGGAATTCCTTGGGCCATTCCCAGTAGGTGAGCAGGGGAATGCACAGGGAAGCCTCACAGAAAATTCATCAGGAGACATCAGGAGACATCAGGTCCTCATAAGATCCCGGTCACCTTTTTAATTGATACTGGAGCACAGTGTCGTCTTGGAGCACAGATATCAGCAGTACAAACACACAATGCAATACAAAGTGCAATAGTTCCAGACAAAAAGACTTACATTCATAGATTCTTTTGGAAATTTGCAACCACAAGCAGGTGCCAAGGTTAAATGTTGAGCGTCGAGAGAGACTGCTACTATTAACCTTCTGATGGTTATTGGTCCTTCCCAATTAATCTATTTTGACTTGATATACTAAAAGGTAAATGCTGGATTGATAGTAAAGATAGACAGCAGAGTGAACTTTTGGATCAGACTTCACATCCCATCGCTTTTTACAAACTGGTTCTGCTTTACCACCTTCAAGGATAACTAATGTTAAACCTTTACCTCTGAGATCTAGAGAAGGAATTTTCCCAGTGATATTAGATTTAAAGAAAGTGGGAATAATAATTCCCACTCATTCTCCTTATAACTCTCCTGTTTGGCTGGTAAAAAAGCCAAGAGGAAAATGGCAATTGACTATGGATTATAGAAAACTGAATTCTGATATTGGATCTTTAACAGCAGCAGCGCCTAACACTGCTGAGTTAATTGCTATAATACAGGAACAAGCTCATCCAATTTTAGCTACCATCGACATGGAAGATATGTTCTTTATGGTTCTATTTCAGGAGAGCAACTTGGATTGGTTTGCTTTCACATGGGAGGGGATACAATACGTTTTCACCTGACTATAACAGGGTACTCCCCCACACTAGCACACTTCGCCCTAGCCCAAGAATTATCTACAATTCTGGTGGATGAGGAGGGGTAAGGACATACTAGTGTACCAGTGATGTATTGACTGGGGGTCCAGATACAGATAAGGTGGGAAATACTCAAAAACATGATACTGAGCACCTTGAAGGAGGGAAGTTAAAGATCCCAGAGGACAAAATTCAGCATATCATTCCAGAAGTAAAATTCTTTGGTATTTGGTGGAAGAAAGGTGGCTGTTTGTGTCTCTGCTGAGATGTTAACCTCACTGTTGTTAACCTCACTGGGGCAAGTAACCACACCAGAGAATAAAAAGGAATTACAACAAGAGTTAGGAACCCTAGTTTTTTTGAGAAAACCTGTCCCAGATTTCTCAATTATTGTACATCCTTTATATTGTTTAACATATACAAAGGCAAATTGGGATGTCATTACACAGTGAAGCCTTGAAATTATTACTCTTTGGGGCTGGCATGTACAAGGTCTTGGGACCTCTGCACCTAAAGAACCCTCTCCTTGTGGAATGGAGTTTTGCTTTTCCTGGACTGTCAATCCATATCCTGGCAGAAAGAACACAGAGGTCCACCCCACTCCCTCACTCCTGTCCCATCCCATAGGATTTTATTTCAGAGGTTTATGGATGCAGAAAAAAGACAGGGAGAAAGGCTTATGTGTGGTCACTGTAGCATTACAGGAGACAGAAAATCCTACACCAGCAATCCATCCTGTTGAGAGGACCATTTAGAGTGCTAAACCCAGTACTAATGGCAGTTCTCCCCCAGCAGGGGTGACTCAGAGAGAGACAGCTCAAAAATGGTATGCTCAAATGATACTAAACCCCCCTCTTCTGATCCTTTCTATTCTTCTGACTTGACTAATGTTTGATTTACAGATGCATCAACAAGAAGAGAGGGAAAAGTCTGGAAATATCAAGCAGTTGCTCTTCAGGTGGATAGTGAAGAAGATAGGATAATCACAGAAGGTGAAGGTAGTGACTGAATGGGAGAGCTAGCATGATTTGGACTGTAATTACCCAAAAGGCACAGGACCAGCACCCTTATATATCTATACCAATTCCTGCAGTGTTTAAAGGATATACTGAGTGGCTACCTCTGGGGAGCAAGACAATTAGAAGGCTAATCTTATCCCAGTTTGGGAACAGAACAAGCGAGAGGATACTTTGAAAATTTCTAGAAAACATGTTATCTATGTGGGATGGGTAGCAGTTCACCAGGAGAATGATACCTTAGCACACCAATATAACAACCAAGTGGACTCACTCACCTGCTTAACACCGCTTGCAGTGGAAGGGGAGATGGAGAATTGGGAAGATCTATTAGAATAGTTATATGTGAAACAAGGACTATTCTGAGTTGGATGGAGCAAAGGCAATAGTCAAAGATGTCCAGTAACCAAAGAGCAGTATACTAATGTAATATCTGCATGTGGGGAGAGTTGTACTTGGTTTGACCAACAGCCTTCATAGGACCCTCCGCTTCATCTGAGGGAAGGTAAAGGCTTGTGTGGCAGGTTGACTATATTGGACCACACTCCTACTCTCACCTCTCATGCTAATGAGGAACTCAAAACCCCTCCTACTCTCACCTCCCATGTTAATGAGGAACAGAAAGTCACTCCTACCTTCACTTCTCATGCAAATAAGAGACTGTATAAAAATTACTCAGGGAGTGAACTGGAAGGACTTCACCACCAAAAAGCCCAGGGCACTGAAGGACCAACTGGACACCCCTGGATCCAGGGAGGTGACTTACACTATTTCTCTCCTTCTTCCTCTCTCTCTCTTTCTCTCTTTCCCCTATATAATTAATTTTGTAAAATAAAGTCAGTAGTGTTGAATCAGCATTTGGTCTTATTTTCACCTTCATTTGGATAAAGGATTTTAACATCTAGCAAATCAGGAGGTACTTGAGGACTGGAAATTAGCAAGTTTTGCCAAATAAAAAGAAAAACAATCCAGGAAACTACCAGCCAGTCAGCCTCATCCCAGTCCCTGGAAAGGTGATGGAGCACCTCATTCTGGAGGCCATCTCTACCCACATGGAAGACAAGAAGTGATCAGGAGTAGTCAGCATGGATTCACTAAAAGTAAGTCATGTTCGACCAACCTGATTGCTTGCTACAATGAAACAAGTATCTGGACGGATGAAGGGACAGCAGTGGAGAGCCTGTACAGGAAAATGCAGAGTCCTACCTCGGGAAGAATAGCCCCAAGCACTGGGTACAGGCTGAGGGCTGACCTGCTGGAAAGTAGCTCTGTTGAGAAGCATACTGAAAGAAACCGATACATAGGAAGTTCCACCTGAGTATGAGGAAGAATTTCTTTACTGTGTGAGTGACAGTACTCTGGAACAGAGAGGTTGTGGAGTCTCCATCACTGGAGATATTTTAGAACTGTCTAGATGCAATTCTGTGCCATGTGCTCTACAGTGATCCTGTTTAAACAGGGAGGTTGGAGCAGATGACCCAGTGTGGTACCTTCCAATCTGAACAATTCTGTGATTCTGTGAATTGTAATAAGACAACGATATGAAGACAAATAATAAACTTTAATGAAAATGAAGAATCACTGCCTGGGAAGTTACGGATTAATGTAAGGAGATTAATGTAAATGTTACTGGTTAATGAAAAGGGAAAAGCTTTTCTGTATTGAAAGATACACTAATGGT
This sequence comes from Pachyramphus minor, assembly GCA_013397135.1. Classification (NCBI taxonomy): domain Eukaryota; kingdom Metazoa; phylum Chordata; class Aves; order Passeriformes; family Tyrannidae; genus Pachyramphus; species Pachyramphus minor. Next base: position 16,353 of record VYXB01007980.1, on the reverse strand, counting down.
CATTGCACAGAGGAATTGAAATATAAGATACAGAATAGCCTTGTATTGCCTCCTTATGAGAGATTAATGTTGCACACTAAGTAAAGACTTTCCCTTAATATTAGATTCATGGGCCCTTGAAGAATTTCAGGGTCCTCTGCAACATCCAGAGGCTCAGCAGAACTAAGATGATCTAGAAGTTCCCATTCTCATCATTTTTGCTGTCAAAATGTTATCATTGTTTGCACTCTTTAAATAAAAAAAGAGTAGAGAGGTCCCATCCTTGAGAGCTTCCATTAAAATCTATAGCTGTAAAAAATGTTTCCTTCCTGAACACTGTTGCCAGCTCATTGAAAGGGAACCCAGCTAACAGAAATGTCTTCATCATTTCAAATACAGACCCTTTTAGATGTATGATGAAAGTAATACAGTGCATCAGGACTTAAAATATAGAGAGAAATGAAAGCAGCTTTAATATCTCTGTAAAATTTTATATTGTAAAAGGGAGTTGTATGTAGGCATTGAAAGGAGAATATGCCCATCCCCCCCAACATTGCAGCTACCAGTGTATGCCAGTATACACCAACAAATTGACATGAATCAATGTGGATAATTTCTGGATAAATTAATAAATGGTAGAGAATATAGTTCCCTTCTCCACCACATATTAAACAAGGGACCTAACACAAAACTCATTTTACGTGATCCCTTTACATGACCAGCTATTGCATCCAAAGACTGACTGCAGTTCAAGTACTTTCAGTACAAAAATCCAACAACTTTTTCCAACAAAAAAGATTCTGGAGAAAAGCAGAAGAACCTGAATTAATTCCAACTGACTTCAGGCACTGCAGTGCCAAAGTTAGGACTTACTCATCCTATGCTGCCTCCATGATAATAGACAACATCGGATGGCATCCTCGGCCATGTTTTCTGGAAGGGTGTCCCTTTCCCCCAACCCCAGAAATTGTATGAGATGGTATAGAATAACCTGCAGGTCCTGGCCATGCCCCCTCCTGGCTTCTGCAAAAAATTAACCCAGTCCTGGCCAGAACCAGGACACATATCTAGGGAGATGATCCTGCCCCTCTAGTTAGCCCTGGGGAAGCCTCTATCAACTCTCCCCTCCTCAATGGGGCAGGGGAGAGAAAATATAAAAAAAGGTTTGTGAGCTGAGATAGGGTCACTCACCAATAACTGTCACAGACAAAATAGACCCAACTTGAACAAATTAATTGCATTTATTACTATTCAAAATCAGAACAGGATAATGAGAAGTAAAACAAAAACACTTTTTCAAGGCTTAACTTTATTCTTAGTTCTCTATAACCTGCTCCACAGTGGTCTAGGAATATGGAGATGGGAGTTATGGTCAACATTAGATGTTGTTCTACCACCCCTCCCTGATGGAGAGGAGTCCTTCTGCTTCTCCTGCTCCAGTCCTCCACAAACTTCTCCAACATGGTGACAGCCTGCTTTGCCATGATCTTCACCATAGGCTGCAGGGTAATCTCAGCTCTGTCATCTGGAGCACCTCCTCCCTCTCCTTCTGCAGTTATCTTGGTGCCTACATAGTGGTTTCTCTCACATATTCTGACCGCTCTTCTCTGGCTGCAATTAATTCTGTGCAATAACTTTTTTTCCTTTCTTTGTCATTATGACCATTGCTGATTGGCTCAGCCTTGGTCAGCAGTGGGTCTGTCTTGGAGCTGACTAACATTGCCTCTGTAGTCCATGGGGAAAGTGTCTCGCAGCTTCTCAGAGAAGCCATCCCTATAGCCACCCCACTACAAGAGCCTTGCCACAAGAACCCAACACTCTGGGTCTGAGTGACATCTATATAAAAGCAATTAAATCCTACCTCTGGTAGTTGTAAATTATAGGGATGTTTATTTAGTTTGCATAAATGGTAAATACATAATGCAATAAATGGTGAAACATAACTGTAATACTGTTTCTTGGGAAATGCAGAATGAAAATAGCTTTGGTGCTATTTCATTACAAGTTTCTTTGACCCATGAATCATCCTCTTTGACCTATGAATCAACCTCTTGAGCCACAGGACAGGTCTGGGGTAAATTATTGGAATCAAGCTTTTTCACTTTTTCCCTGCTCCTGTTTGGAGCAGAAGGGATTTTTTTATATAGATATATATACATAAAAGTATATGTTATAATTTTTATAAATGTGTTTTAATATTGAGTCTATTAAAAATTTGGTCTCGTTCTGGTAGCAAAGCTTGAATCAGTTTTTGAGCCAGACAATGTCTGTCTGGCATTATAAAACATTAGTTGAAAACAAAATGCATAATTTATTTATTTATCTATCCACTAAAAGACATAAGGCTTCAAAATCAACCACATCAAGCAGACTGAGTGGAATTACAGCAAAGATGCATTCTATGATAACTCTAATAATACAGGAGATAATTGTATCCATTTAGCAGTGCTGTTTTTATTTCTTAAGAAAGATGTTGTTGCATCATAATGGGAGGAATCCTACTCCTATAATGGTCCAATATTTTGAAGCTTGTGGGAAAAATCTACTAGTGCAAATAATTAGTGTGATGGTAGATCCGTGTACAGTGTTGGCAGTATCCTGCTTCTTTGACAGAGAATTGCGCTGTTGATCTTGGCACCTGTTTTATCTGGGACATTTTTAGAGAAAACACATTTCAAAGCATACTGCTGTGCTTGCACACGCTGGAGAGGTACCTTATGCCTTTTCCGTCTTTTGTAAGGAGAAGCAGGCAACAGTGCAGGGCACAATGCTGTGCATAGGGTAGGTGTGTAAGCAGGGGGTGATCTGGCAGCAGGGCTCATGCCTGAATATTCCACCCCAAAGTGTAGCCCTGCTCACAGGTGTCTACAGATGCAAGTGTGGGAGTGCAGCATGGAGGCTCCAGCTCCTGTTGCCCTGAGCTTCTGATGCACTGCTACCTTGACATCCTCTGCTGCTCTCTCAGACCCCCTCAGTAAAACTGATGTCTTCCTCACATCCTCTTCCAGACGGCTTCCCACAGGGGAAATCTTCCCACTTTTCTTCTCCCAGAAGGCAAAAGAAGAGTGATAATATGGATGATAGTCCCTAAATGTAGACTTGCCCAGCAAGTCACTGTCTCATGTGCCTTCCCTTCTAGTACCCCTTTTCTTCCCCCCTCCCAGAGTCACACACCTTGTAACTCAAAACTCCTGTCCTCTTCCAGCCCCAGTTCCTGGCAAGGATTTCCAATGCTATACTTCATTCAGAAAATCATTCATTCAGAAAGAGCCCAGCAACTTAGAGGACCAGACTGAGAAAAATGGACCCATTGCATACTTTCTCAGGCCCTTTATTTATCCTGTGAATAAAGTTGGGGTGATAGAGGTGTCAGACTCTGAAGAGGAACATTGCTGCTGTGGAGGAAGGTACTTCAGAGGTAGGGGAGAGCCAGAGCCTGCATAGGTAGCATTTAGAGGGGATCAAGGGAAAAGATGCTGGGGAAAGGAGTATCTGTTCTATGGTGTATCTCAGTATGGGGACCTTTTTAATTGTAATCACAGGTTCATTTATGGTTTTGTTTCCAGAATGGGGTCTTCATGCTTTTAGAGTGCTATGAAATCAATGGTACTTTGGCTTACATTTCACATCTTGTTTTTTCTTTCATATCATCTGCACAAACAAAGTGCAGGCTAGGTTTAAACTGGGGCTGTTTTCTCCTGGAGGTTGATGGAATTCTCCTTGAAATATTTAACCCCAGCCATCAACCAACCACCATGCAGCCACTTGCTCACTCTCCCACCAGTAGGGTCAGGGAGAGAACTGGAAGGGTAAATGCTAGAAAACTTGTGGGTTTTCTAGCTTTTCTTTCTAGATAAAGACAGTTTAATAGGGAAAGCAAAAACCACACACATAAGCAAAGAAAAAACAAAGACTTAGTTCACTGCTTCCCCTGGGCAGGCAGATGTTCAGCTATCTCCAAGACAGCAGGGCCCCATCACACATAATGTTTACTTGGGAAGACAAATGCCATCACTCCAAACACCCTGTAGCAGGGAGAATGCCGAAACTGAAACCAGTACACCACTGAAAGCTCAAAAAAAGAATATTTATTACAAAGAAGTAGCCAACAAAATGAGAAGCTGAGAGGCAGGAAAGAGAAGGGAAACAAGACCCCAAGACAACACCCACTCAGGTGTTATTCATGAGATTGTCTTTCCGCCCCAGAATGCTTAGAATTATGCATCACAGAAGCTGCATTCCCAGTGTGTCAGCAGGCTCAGAAGATAGAAGGCATCCCTGCAATGCAACATTATTCTCCATGTGAAGCTTGAGTCCCACTCCCAGCAGGAGCTATCTGCTTTTTATACAATTAACCTATGACGTCTACCTGGGCAGGTGTGGCCAGCACCGCCCAGCCAGAGGCCTTCAGTCCCTCCCCCTGTTATGTCAGTGGTGCCACTTCTGCGCATGCGTGCGTACATTGGAATTTCCCTGTGTCTGTGTGCTACACCTTGGGGGGCATTCCTAAATGAGTCTAGAGCCTTACTTCATCTCCCTCCTCTTCACTTGCTCCTTCAAATGTCCTTGGAGGGCCATTGGCCAATAGCCAAACCCCAATTAATTCAAGTTTATACAAAATATCTCCTTCAAGGATGAAGTTCTCATTTATCAGTGCTTGTTTTCACATAACTTGGCAGGAAAAGAGCAAACTCTCACAGGTGGTTGGACCAAAACACAGACCAAAATCAGCAGTATCTAATTAAGCATTAATACACATTCCCCCTCTTCCTCTTTCTTTTCCCCACCTTTATATACTGAGTATGATATCATAGGGTATGGAATATCCCTTTGGTGAGTTTGAGTCACCTGTTTTGGCTGTGTCTCCTTCCAACCTCCCATACACCTCCCAGTTTCCTTGCCAGTGTGGCATTACAAAGAGCAGAAAAGGCCTTGGCTCTGTGTAAGCACTGTTCTGCAATAACAGCAAGATATCTATATTATCAACCCTGTGTTCAGCACAAATCCAAAACACAGCCCATACCAGCCACTATGAAGACAGCAAGACTGTAGGAGACTTTAGCACTAGCAACATTAGATGAACTCCCACAGGGGATGCATGAAGCCAGCAGAAACATCTGAAAGCCAAGGGGAACTAAAAACCTCCCAGAGTTCTGCACCATCCTGCATAGACTCTTCAGTTAGGTACACACCTTAGAGACCAGTTATTCCTTCCTTTCTTAGGACTTTGTCTCTACCTTTTTCTGTCTTTTGTAATGAATTATAGCTTGCCTTATTGTTTCCAGCTCTGGTGACAGCGCTTTGGCAGTGGAGGGACTGTTGTGACTTACCATGACAGTGAGCCTCATGTAAACACCTCCAGAGGTTAGAGGAGAATGCTATGTCTGACTGCAGTGCTTACTCTACCTGACCAGAACCTTAGGCAAGCTGGTTGATCTACATGAGGCTGCCAGGCTCTGCTGAGACACTGTGTTCCTTTCCAATGAATAGGTCCTACAGTGTCTGTATTCCAAAGGTGCATATTTCTAAAATATAAATAAACCTCATCTACTTAAGTTAGGCCTGTTTCATACAAATAGTTACTAATGGGAAAATGTAATGAGGCTATCTTAAAGATGCCACGATTAGCATAGTGTAGAGCTGATGTTAGTCCCTCACCTAGTAATATACATGTGTAGGCTTATGGAAAGTCCAACCAGTTGGAACCAGTTGAAAAAGTATAAGAAATAGGAAGGTAGCAGGAGTGGTTTATACTGGAGAAAGGTTGAACATCCTAAGTTTCTGCAGGGAAACAGAATAAAAAGCAAAGACAGCCTGGTTTACATTTCCTTTGAACCTGAAGCAATGGCAGATGTTACAGACTAGCATGGTCTGGTTTTATTATGCTAGTTTGCTTTGCCTCTTTTTTTGTAGCTATTCAAATAGGATGTAGGACTGATGCAATTCAAAGGAAATGTTCTTGTTTTCACAATTTTAATGCATTTACCAACCACTGTGGTTAGTGGGGAAAGAGCCTGGTACAGCACTAACACCAAGGCCCCCATGGCAATTCACCTGCTACCTCATCTGTCTGCCCAAGACTTAGTGACACATTACAGTCCTAGGGGCCTTGTGGTGGCTGCATTTCAAGCTTCAAAGCTCATTAACTTAGTGGAAAATGGTTTGGCACCTGGTAGACTCTTCCCAGTATATTCTGGGCTGGTATTTGAGGTTTGCTTTCAAAGGAGTCTACCGAAAGATTAGCCAACTCCATCTGCAATTAGATATTTAGGTTAACTAAGCTTCATTCTCAGTTGAGAACAGTTACACAGTCTGTTTGAAATTTGTAGTACCACTGAAAGTATAGTATCTCACTTCAAGAAGTAATACAAGTCTTGCAAGGAGGGATACGCCGTGATGGAAATTGTGGATGGAAGAGAGAGAGAAAAATGCTCAGACTCAAGATACTGGTAGCAAGGATGTTGAGGTGAGCGTCTCAATTTCAGGTTCTTGTTCTGTAAGCCTTTCACGCTGTATATAAGTGCTGGGTTACTCTGATTTGAGGTTCTGTTGCACGAAAAAATCTTAGGTCATCTTCTGAGTCATCTGAAAATTTTATTTCCACCTATTGCTTCCAGGAATGGAAGCAGGAGAAACCAACAGTCTGTAAATTCTTGTGTGTTGTGGTGACTTTGTCCTGTGTGCTTTTTTGTTGCCACTTAAGGTCATTATTAAGGTTATTTAAGGGTTATTTTTTATCAAATGTTTAATTTTTGCAATATAATATCTATTAAATTATACATAGGTTTAATATCTTTCTGGTATTACATTTTATTCCCTTTCTGTCTCCTTAGCACATAAAAGATTAGAAGACATTTAGGACTGATGAATCATTTCTTATAAAACTATAAAGTGACACAAAAATGAAAGCCTCTCAAAATTTATGAGAAAATGATTGCTTCAAGAAGTGTATCAAATCCAATATGATTACTATTACATTTGTGGAAAAGCTACATTTTTGATAAAGAGAAGCTGAATCTTACCAAGGTGTCAGTTACAAACTTATTGGTAAAGTGGTGAGAGCAATCTGTGCTTTGCTTTACATTACTGGGAAGTACAGTTTGGCTTTCTTGACAGATAAGGAAACTGAGGAAAAATTATAAAATCCTTTTAAATAAATGCAGTATTATTTTACTACCACTTCTGAAACTGTCCATCTGTGCTTGTTTTCTTAAAGATGCCCGTATGATTAAAAATGCTATATGGGGACTTCATGTCAGAGCTGGGATTAAAGTTTAAGATGAGTACTGAACAGGTTTTTTGGAGTGAACAACCTTCCTTAGATGCAGACTTTGTCAATCTTAAGGTAAATGCAAATTTGGTTTTGAATGTCAAAAAACTGTTTGGGCAACTATGTATGAGGAAAAGCCAAAAGGAAGCAAGCATTTCAAAAATGTCAGTATCAAATTTGATTCTCCCCATCTCCTCAGCCAGTTCCATTCTGTTTCCTCTCTAATTTCTTCCTATGTACTCAGATTTGCCAAATCAGCCACGCAGTGAGACATAACAGTTTGCAGTAAGACAAGGAATGAGTCATTATACTCATGGTCAGAGCACATGCCTGGGACAGTGTGACCAAGGATTATTCAATTATTTCTCACAAAGGAGAATAACTTTAATGGGAGAGACTGGGGAAAAAGATACTTCCAATGCTACAGCACTCTTTTGAGGTGCTAGACATTCTTCAAGTCACTCCATGAAGTGAGGAAGAACAGATGGAAACATCTGCATATTTTTTTCGATGGTCTTTCACATCGAACAAAATACGCAACTGCCCACCCCCAGTAGCAGCAAAATGGCAGCGCAAGGAGAAAACGTAGCTAATTGCACCCTTTCCTTCCTTGTTTTGCAGTCTGCACATTCATTTCAATTACAAATTACTCTAATTTATTTTCCAATTATGCAAAACTTTTATTACCTTAGACAAGTGATCTTGATCTTCCATGGAAAAAAAAAATCACTGAAATGCAAGATCATCAGCTAATAATGCGTTCTTCTTGAAAGTCACCTTCTTCCTACAAGTCTTTGCAGTTATTTCTTCCTGACAGTATAAAAGAATCACAGAATATCCTGAGTTAGAAGGGAAATACAATCAAAGTCCAGTTCCTGCCCTGGACAGCCTTGGACAGCCCAAAGAACCACACTATGTGCCTGTGAGCATTGCCCAAATGCTTCTCGAGCTCTATCAGGCTTGGTGCTGTGACCACTTCCCCGGGGAGCCAGTTCCAGGACCCAACCTTCTCTGGGTGAAGAGCCTTTTCCTAATATCTTGCCTAAGATATTAGGCAAAGCTAATGACAAAGCTTCATGCTGTTCTCTCAGGTCCTGTCATTGGTCACCACAGGGAAGAGATCAGTGCCTGCCCCTCCGCTTCCCCTTGTGAGGAAGTTGTAGACAGCTATGAGGTCTTCCCCTCAGTTTCCTTTAGGCTAAACAGAACAAGTGACCTCAGCTCCTCCTCATACGACTTCTCATCAAGGTCCCCTCAAAGCCCTTGTAGGCCTCCTTTGGATGCTTTCTAATAGCTTTATAGCTTTTTTTTTTTTTTATTGTGGCATCCAAAACTGCATACACCAGGGCAGAGTAGAGTAGGACAATTACCTCAACCAGCTAGTGATGCTTTACCTGATGCACCCTATGACATGGTTGGCCCTCCTGGTTGCCAGGGCACTCTGTTGAGCTCTCTTTATATTCAACTTGATGTTGGCCAGGACCCCTTTCCGCAGAGCTGCTCTCCAACCTTTCATTCTCCAGTCTGTCCATATATACACGGGTGCCCCCTCCCAGGTGCAGAATCTGGCACTTGTCTTTGTTAAACTTCATATAGTTCACAGTAGTGCAGTCCTCTAATTTGTCAAGGCCTCTCTGTAGGGCCTCCCTGACTTTGAGAGGCAATGACTCCTCCCAATTTACTATCATAATCAAATGTACTTGGCATCCCTTCAAGTCCTGCATCCAAGTCATTTATGAAGATGTTGAAGAGAAATGGGCCTAAGAGTGAGCCCCATGGACCTCCACTAGTGACAGTTCCCTTGTGCCTGACCAATGAGCCAGTTGCTTACCTGTCACACAACATGTTTATTCAGCTGTATGCTGGATATTTTGTCCAGAATGATACTATGAGAGACAGTATCAAAACTTTACTGAAATCCAAAAAGATCACATCAGCTGGCTTCCGTTGAGCTAGGTGGGTTACCTAGTAGATGCGAGGTATTTCATTGACTCTTGAAAAATACAGATGTCGCTCGCTCTTTTCCCCTTCTTAATATTACTGCAGTTAGAGGATATATGCTTCTCT
>VYXB01007979.1:314800-332960 GCA_013397135.1 Pachyramphus minor | reverse complement strand
CTTGATCATTTTGTCTTGTTTTAAATTTAATTCAGTTCTAGTGTTTTCTTTGAGAAATATTAGAATTTATTTTTAAGCCAGATGTACTCACTGAATTGTTTAAAATAACAGCCAGATCTCCTGAGTGGATATTAGGAAATTACAATCCCTTGTAGCATATATTTCCTGTGAAAGTTTTCCTTAACTTGTTTTATTTTATATTTAAGACTTTCAAAAGCCACTATGGCTACTATGTAGATTTAAGTATCTGAAATTCTTGACAATTCTCTCCATTCCCAACCAACTTAAATAATTTTCCTTAACTAATTAATTTCTTTGAATTCACTGCTCCAGATTATTAACATCATAAACAGGTGATATGATACAGTAAACAGAGAACACAGAATCCTGAATGAAGCAAATCATCATTAATCCTTTGCCATAATCCTGACTGATCACAATTTACCTCAAGATGTCACACTCACAGACCAAGCAGCATTATTCAGTTATAATTAAAAGGACATTGTTTTCAGCTTCTTTGATAAAGATCAGAGGTTTTTCACCTATTACAATTTTCACATGTATGTGTGCATAAGCACTCTGTATTGGTTGGATGAGAACTTGAAATGTATTAAAAAGCAGAAGAAACAAATCTTTCTCTTTTGGACCTTAAGAAATATTAAAAACCAAAACACTATGTTTTACAAAAGTTCATTACAATGTTTATATAAACAGAGGCGCAAAGCATCTAAACTTCGGAAAAAATCGTTATACACAAGATTCCTTTGCAGGTGAACAACCACAGGCACTTCTCCTGTAACCCTGCACCTTTACACAGCTAAGACATTAACTCAGAATGAACTGATTTCCTCTGTTGCAACAGTTTATTTTCAGTGCTGGCTAAGTGTAGGACCATAGAGACAAACTAACAGTATTCTTATTAACAAGCAGGAATTGGCTTCCTAACTTAGAGACAAATAACAATTTTTTTGAGCTTTACCTGATTGCACAGCAAAATTCTAACTAGAAGCTTCCTCTCTTCCTTTGAAAACAGTTAATTCAAGAATAGTATCATTAGCAAACGGTATTTTGAGAACCCATCAAAAGCAACTCCAGTTTTTCAAGCAATATGACAGAAAAATACTAGAAGAAATATTTAAAGAAATTTCTGTGCAGTAAGAGTCTCAATTTATCATGTCAGAAAAATTCAAGACAGGATCCTTCAGTTTTTGTATCAATAAAACTAAGAATAGTTTTAAAATGTATATCTAGGCAGCACTTTCCAATAAAGTAATTAGGAAAATAAATTTAACAACTAACTGCTTTTCATCTTGACTGACAAATGGAAATCAAGTAATTTTTCTTTAAAAAGAAAAACTAGGGTTCTTGGCCAAATAGTTGTCAGGACAGCAAACCTGTTTTCACATGTTTTAGGATAGTCAACTTAAAAGAAAATGTGTATCTTTTTCTAAAAACAAAATATTAGCTTTCTTTAGCTTAAAGAACAGAATGATGTACTACTTACATTCAAAAGCTTCTTCACTGTCATTGTCTTCATCAGAACTGATTTCAGCATATTTTGGTTTCTCATTAACTGTGCTACGTTTGCGCTTGTTCATTTTCACACGTTCACAAAGTGGCATGGTGGATTCAATTTCTGCCAGGAGCTCAGGAGGCAATTCCTTTAACACTGACTGATCTATGCTACCTATTAGTGGAGAGTAAGAAGAGCAAATGTGAACCTGAAGACAAAAAAGAGGGCCCAACACTACAGTCCTTTCTCAGGAACCACTTACAGGATATCCATTAACAATATCACAGTACATGGATGTATTTGACAGACCTTTTTTAAAGTTGCACTTATTGCTTACACTACCATTAGAAATTAACACAATAAATTGCATACACATTTCCTTCAAAAAAAAAATATTGTCAGGTATACAAAACAAATTCAAACTGCTGCATTATCTTTGTAAAATGATATTCCTGCTCTACTTCCACAAAGCTTAGCCTTCTTTCAGTTCATCCTCTGAATTTAACAGGTTTTCTAACAGTGTAAGTAAATTATGGATTCTTAGTGTGTCATTAACATTTCTGCTTATTCTCATTCAAATTAATTAGCGTACACAAGACAGTAACATTCCCTTCTCCAGTAAGGAAGGACAATCTGGCAAACCCTTAGGGGTCTTAACCCTAAATACAGCCCAAATCATTGACAACCCAACCTCCACCTCAGATTTCTTCTTACATCCTACTGGTAGTTTTACAATGTAACATAAATTTTTGGTTGATTTTGTCACAAAACAGAGTTGATTTTTTTTTATTTAATACAGATAAACAGCTAGCTGAACCACACATCAGGTTTCTTTTCCACAGTGGTAAACAGGTAGACAACATCACAACATTCTCATCACATCCTGAAACTAAGAGTAGACACATATGCACTCTGAGTGAAGGAGATTTGCAGTCAAAATTCTTCCAAACTGACACAAGGAAACCAAATTAATTCAAAGATATTTCTTGGGGATTTGTTTATTTCATGTCTTTATTTATCAAAGAATCTATTCCACAGATTTGAAGATTATCAGACTAAACTGTTGATCTTTTTCCAGCAACAGAACAAACATAAGCCATGAGTGCCTCTCTTTCCACCCCAAGGCATTCTAGTATTTTTTTAGAAAGGGAATCACCTGCCAATTGCCACACATGCACTCCTCCCAGAAAAACGTCTTCTGGATGATAATACACTTTTAAATTGCATTCACCACATTACCACCCTAACTTTATAAAATTTATTCCATTTTTACACTAATATCCTAACTTCTAATGCAAGGATAGTCTTAGTACTTTTTTCTTTCTCTCTTTACACATCTTTAATCAGAATTAGAAGAGCTTTAATATGAGATTCCAGTATCAAAATTTTTGAAGAAGTTCCATATATTACTATTTTCACATATATCTACACCCATAAAAACTGCCTAGAAGCAACAAAATCATTGATTAGAGAATTATTTTACTGTAAGTATCAAATATATTCAGCTAGTCATCTCATTTTAAAAAAACAATTTAACTTCAAATACTGGGAGTTTTGAAGTCAGGTAGGGAAACATATACAAAATAAAATGACAGTAAAAGTTGCCCCTGCTTCCTTCATGCTGTGTTCACATATCTATTCGTGTTAAGTGGCCACCCTCATATAACCATCATACGCAAAAGTTACCTAAATTCTCAATATTGCTTTCAAAAGTACTAGAAAACATTTCATGGTGTGGTCGACCGTGCTTGTGTGACGTGGGCTGGGCATTTGAGTTCAGACAGGCAGAAGTATGTTGGCATGGGCAGATCATCTCCTTTGTGTGTACCAGCACCTGACTGGATGACAGCCAGGTCTAATCTGGATGCTGCACAGCTGTGCTCCTGAGCAGACATGTCCCTACACTTTGAATGCCTGCACAGCGCCTGAAGAGCTTCACATATACAAGTTTTAAGACAATTTCCACCGGTGAAATTGATAAAGTGCCCTAGATCCTGGTTCTCTAATATGTATATTCATATTCATTTATGCCATTGGTAATTTAATTGAAAACAGCAGGACTACAGGCATAGCACAAAGTCTACAGTAAATCTGGACAAGCAAAAACATTGCAAAAGACAGCTACAAGTAAAGGAGCAAAAGTTGCATTAAATCCCCAAACTGCAAACAAAACTCACAGACTACTCTCCTGCCTCCTAGGAATATCTGTTCTTGCTTTCTTTACTTACTGATTCTTTGTTTTGCACTCAATCTTTAAATATAAATAAATTATCACAGCATTCATTTCACATTAAATATTTGTAAAAATAATTTTATTTCCGTCTCAGAAGTTCCAAGTTTTTACATTCTCCAGTGCTAAATTCAACTAATGCTTGAATTGCACTCTCCCATGTTACAGATATTTCAGATGACAGTATAAGCTTACCTATTTTTCTTTTGTTAGGAAATAAGCAAAGCTTACTTTATTCAAGTAGGGAACAGCAGAAAAGAGAACAAATACAATTATTATACAGTTCTCTATAAGCTATCACTGAAGTTTTTGTTTCTGTCACATTGTTCCCCAGTGTAAGTGTATCACATGCCCGGTTTCCTTCACTGCTGAGGAATGTAAATAACCAAATCTACAGTTTTACTCATGCAGTACAAAGGAGTTAAGCATGACTGCACATGTGCATACAATTCTGACATACGAGTCCTGGACAAGGACTTCTCACTCTTTCTGAAGAAATACAGGAATATTCTATACTTTGGGACAAGTCATGAGCTTATTAATACTTATTTTACTCTATTATTGTATGTTACCTTGAGTCACAGCAACCCAAAAGTCACTGCAAACATCTTACTAAATTCCTTCTTTAATATACCTCCTTATGTTGAATGAAGGCACTGTTTATTTGTTCAGGGAGGTAAAGAAATCCTTAAGAGAATCAAGTTCACTGTAAGCATCTGGTTACATGGCAACAAGCATTATAAAATCCATGCTGGTGCCTTTTCAGTTTATGGGACACTTTTCTAAGACAATTAAAAGAATATGCAACATAAGTCTCTTTGAAATCTACAAACCCACATATGATCACTTTCAATTTTCCAATTTCTTTGCTGAGTTTGCTAAGACCTAATGCCTATGTATTTTCTCACTTTAATCTGGCTAAAACTTGCATTAAATAGCGAAGGAGAAAGTAAGTTTACTAGAAAGTTACTCCATAAGTTAATAAGAATGCCCCAATACATTTCACCAATGGAATAACTCCATTTTCTGCGATAAGCGTGATCAGTGTACACAATATGCCTGAAATGGACTATAGCACCAGTGTAATTTCAAAGCTGCTGTAACTATTAAAACAACCAAAAAACATGGAAGAAAATTATCATCATAACAAAATCTTTGTCTCACTGTAAAGAAGAACATGCTAAAAACTCCACATTATTGAAACTAAAGGGAAGTTACAGAATGGCTGTAAGAACAACTCATCTCAAAGAACTGCATATGTGAACAGCCACTTCTACACTGCTTCTCCAAACATATGCAATGCTGTCCACAACTTACATACTTGCTACTTGGTGGAGAACAACAAGTGCTTGATTTTGCTTGATTGCCATTATCAAAAAGTTTCTTAGAGAAGATATTCAGAAAGTCATAGAGTCATAGAATATGGTGAGTTGGAAGGGACCCACAAGGGACCCACTCCTGGCCCTGCACAGGAAACATCAACAATCTCACCATGTGTCTGAGAGAGTTGTCCAAATGCTTCTTGGACTCTGTCAGCCTTGATGCTGTGACCACTGCCCCGGGGAGCCTGTTCCAGTGCCCATGCACCCTCTGGGCAAACCACCTTTTTCCTGATATCCAGCCTAAACCTCCCCTGACACAACTTTAGGCCATGCCCTTGGGTTCTGTCACTGGCCACCAGAGACGAGATCAGTGCCTGCCCCTCCTTTTCCTCTCACAAGGAAATTGTAGACTGCAACAACGTCTCCCCTCCTGTCCTCTTCTCCAGGCTGAACAGACCTCAGTAGCTCCTCATACAGCTTCCCCTCCAGATCCTTCACCATCCTTGTTGCCCTCCTTTGGATACTTTCTTAGAGCTTAATGTCTTTTTTATATTATGGTGCCCAAAACTGCATATCCCAGTGCAGAGCAGAGTGGGACAATCCCCTCCCTCACCCTGCTGGTGATGCTTTGCCTGATGCCCCCCAGGACATGATTGGCCCTCCTGGCTCTCAGGGCACTGCTGACTCATATTCAGTTTGCAAACAATCACGACCCCCAGGTCCCTTTCCCAGCACTGCTTTCCAGTCTCTCGTTCCCTAATCTACACACACAACCAGGGTTGCTCCATCCCAGGCGCAGAATCCGGCACTTGCCCTTGTTAAACTTCATATGGTTGGTGATAGCCCATCTCTGATTTTTGAGGTCCCTCTGCAGGGCATCTCTGCTCTGTTGGGAGTCAACAGCTCCTCCCAATTTAGTGTCATTGACAAGACAATTCAAGAACCTTCATCTTCTACTCAATGTCCACTGATCCTCAAGATAATGTGTTTTCTTAACAAGCAGTTCTTTACAAAATATAATACAGCCAGAGAATGTCAGCTGAAAAGGAATTAGTCTATAAGCCTCC
The DNA here is from genome assembly GCA_013397135.1 of Pachyramphus minor. Taxonomy (NCBI): domain Eukaryota; kingdom Metazoa; phylum Chordata; class Aves; order Passeriformes; family Tyrannidae; genus Pachyramphus; species Pachyramphus minor. The sequence continues at coordinate 326,828 of VYXB01007979.1, read as the reverse complement.
TCACATATTCTATTACAGTCTGTTAAGTCTTTTCAAAATGTTTTGCTTGTGTAGTAGAAAGATTTCTATAAATATCTAGAGGATGTAGTATTCCCCTTCTCTACAAGAGGCTTAAAACATGAATGGAAAAGCATGGATCTGACTCAAAGTTCTGTACTGTTTTTTGTACCTTCATGTTTGTAGAACAGCTTTAACTTTAGCTAATATTTATGCATATCTAATACTTAGAGGGATGACTTTGCCTTGAATTTGCAAGTCAAACAGCTCTTCCTGATGCAGGCAGATCATCCTTCAAGAGATGTTAAACACCAAAAAAAGGTAGCATCATTATGTACTTTTACTGGACCCATTCAATATGGATCCAGCGCAATTATTTTTTGAAAAGAGTTCAATATTAGCTTCACCTTCTTGATATAACAACTTCCAACAAGCAGATATGGAAAAGGGGATGATGCTTGCTAGTGTTTAAGTCAGAGAGGCTGTTCCTGTCATGAAATCAAAACTAACACCAATAAACTCTGTTATTTTCTCAGTAATGATTTACCTTTGCTTTCCAAAATATGAAAAATAGTAGAGTTCATTTCCTATGAACTAACAAGCAATCAAGATTTAAATACATATAGAATTCTAAACTCTGGATTGCTAAGAGACAGTCAATACAGTGGAAACATAAATATTATAGTTCCCATTTCTGTGGGCTAATAGTTTGTAATAACCAAACTGCATTTAATGTGATTTCATATCTGTAATCTCTCTCTATATATATTTATATCTAAAATGCAACTTTTTCCAGCTATGAAGACATTATATAAAAACACCCAAGGGTCTAAAAGGGGAACATTGCCACCTGTTTGGGGTAAGGATATGAATATTTACTTCATGTTTCTCAGCATTTAGAAACTGAAGCTTAACCTCTTCTCATATTCTTGAACTTTTACATTAATGAACTGGCACACATCTTTAATTGGACATTAAAAATAAACCCCTAACTACCGCAGTTCAATTTCACCCTTTATTTGCTCTTTTTTAGTCACAGAAGACATTACCTGCTACAGGACTTGTCTTATTTTGCTGATGACTAGTATATACAGTCTTGCTCTAATTCCACAGAGGCCAAGCTCACCTTCCTTAAATGTCCTCTCTGAGCATTGATAAAAGATATTCCTCCCTTATGTAATAAATGCTTACAGTCTAACTTTCCTCCCATGTCAGGCTTATACTAAGGAAGGAAAGGAGTTTCTTTTTGGGTTAGCTCAAACAACCCTCAAAGTGTGTGCTACATGAAATAAAATACACTTTTACTCCATAATAAGAGGGCTGCCATGCCATAGTAACTACAACGGCACGGAGTCACAGTTTATATCTACTGTAAATACTCATGCAGATAAGGTTGTATTTTAGATAAGGAATTGAAAGAAAAAAGGTGAATTATTGCTTATGCTATAAAGCTGTTTGGAAAATAAACACCTTTCCAAAATAGCTAAGTATTGTTACAGTACAGCAGTCAGGCACTGAAATGCAAACAGCCACATGACTGAAGAATAACTTGCTGGTTATAGCTGAAAATTTTTGGTTCTTCCTCAAGGGTGCAAATTTAATGATATCCTTTCCACCAGGTTCTCTCTTCAAATGTTCTAGTATGTTCTTTATATGGCACACTGAGTCCTTGGTGTTCAGAGTCCCCTGCCCATTAGATTCACACTCCCCCAAATAATTTTGTGCCCTGAACAGTTTCAAGAACAGAAGGGGAAACACAGGGAAATCTCAATCATTTTCTCAGAGGAATTTACATTATGAGGAAGGTACATCTGCTCATGAAACAAAAGTTCTGCTTTTGTCTTAGCACAATATCATCAGCTGAAAAACACATCATCAAATGAGAACTGGTGAAAATAAACTGAGCAGTGTATTTACTCCAGTGGTTTTCGTTTTTCTTCTCCCCTTCACTGGGGAAGGGTATACAGCTTCCCCTTCACCTTATGGAAGGGTATACAGCTACACCCTATAAACAGGATATAACCCTCTACTGAGTGTCTTACCCTCACTTTTTGACTACATCCATGAACGGATTAACTCCTGAGCTCACCTCACACATGCTCATGCCAGAAAAGGGGTGGTAGACAGATGCCCTCACCACTCCCCAAGGGACTGCACCCATGGGATTCTCTGCTGCAACGAATTTAGTAGGATGAAGAAAAATTCTGTCAGTAAGAAGTATGTCCCACATTCCATTGAACCTGCTTGAACATATATCTTTCAAAACAATTTTTATTCATCTGCCCTAATACTTGCACAAAGGAAGGGCTCCCAGGCTTAAACAAAAAAAGAGGGTTTGACTCCAGTCCTTAGCTCTGGCCTAGAATGGGTCCCTGACAGGTTGGTCAGAGAAGAATCGGGACACAGCAACAAAATAATTCTGTGATACAATAGAGATTATCATTAACCACAGCTAAGCAGCAGAGGTTCAAAAAGAATTTCATAATAGTACAAAATACTCTCAGAAGAAAGAAGCATTTGAAGGAGGGAAAATATTTCCAAAGAGAACCCTGAAAGGTCGAGACAGAAAGCAGGGAATATACCCAACACACACTCTCCCAAGATGCTAAGAGAACTCACATTTACACTGGCATCAATGATGTCCTTAAGCTAATTTGACTGTGGTAGCAACTATAGCCACAAATAATTTGTTCCTTATTGTTATTCACTACAGAAATTGACAAAAGGAGGCTAGAGCAGTCTCGTTTTTCAAGATATTTTACAAAAAATAAAGCAGTACTTATCAAAAAAGGAGCAAGACTGGCAATTAAAGTAAATGCTATGCTGCACAAACTTACTTTTATGAATCAGTATCTGGGAGTTGCTTTTGGGTTTTGCTGTCATTGCACTGGAGCATATTGGAGCATTGAAATTTAGGACAATTCAATTTATTGTATTAAGTTGGAGATTTTTATACAGTTAAAAAACACAGCACACAATTTTCTGTTAATATTCTTCTATTAAAACTCCTTCCATTACTTGAAGGGAGCTTATAAAAAAAAAGTAGGGAGGATGACACTTTACATGGTTTTAAAATCTAGATAATAGATTTAGATTAGATGTCAGGATGAAGTTCTTTACTGTGACAGTGGTGAGGCACTGGAACAAGTTGCCCAAAAAAGTTGTGGCTGCCCAATCCCTGAAAGTGTTCAAGGCCTGATAGGATAGGGCCATGAGCAACCTCATCTCGTGGAAGGTGTCCTTATCCATGGCAGGAGGTTGGAACAATATGATATTTAGGGTCCTTTCCAACCCAAACCATTCTAGGACTCCATAATGACTGATGTTTGGGATCTGAAATTTATGACTGAAGTATTTTCCCAGCCATGTATTTCAATCAGTTTAAAAACTGAGTCATAAGAAAACTGAGCCTAAGAAAAGAGACCTCAATTAAATAAAATTGCTTCTCAGATTTTTTATTCTCATAAAAGAAAAAAATTCTGCATAAGGAATATAACACAACCAAGACCTTTGCAGGGAACAAGCAAGCAAATCAAATTATTTACATCTCACCTGTGAGTTATAGGCACATCAAGAAGACCTGTTTTTTCCTCACAATATCATTGAAATAGTCTCAGCCCTTATCACTGAAAATATCATGAGAAGCTACTGGTTTTGCTTCTTCAAGGTAACTTAATTACACAAGTAATAACAACAAAAGATTGTCGATGTCTTAGATTTAATTATAAAATACTAACAGCAAAATTCCTCAGAAGTTGATGAAACAGTACATATATTTAAGGAGAAGTTATTCAATGCAAACAACAGTTCACTAATTTGAAGAACAAAAAACATTTCATCCTCTTCTTTTCTGTTTGTTGGCAACGTTCCCATGGAGCAAAAATAAACTCCAAATTTCAAGCAAACAGGTTAAACTTTCTTACATGAAAAGAGTCACCTAAAACAGCTGTCACGGAGCAACAGAAAAGTTAATTTACCAGAAGCAAATGTGAGGGTGTCCTCTATTTGTATTTGGTTAATCTACCCTTTGTTCAAAAGAAAATTCAAACCAAGAATTTCAAGCACATATGCCTGCACATAACCCCAGATTAACAAGCATATTTAGATCCTTAGACACATGAACAGTCTGTGCTGGATATTGTAATTGACATCAGACAAATTGCTAGCCCACATTTTTACACATTGCAATGCACTGCTGCAAAAATTATTTTTGCAAAATAGCCTTAGCTATTCCCAGAAGCAAGAGGAACCAAAATAAGTATCCACATCCATAAACCAAAGATAGTTTCTGACTTTCAAGAAATTGTTCTGACAAATTAGGTAATAAATGTATCCTTTACATGTGCTGAAGTAATTTTCCAAAAATGAACTAATTAAACAATGCACTCCTAAATCTCAAACAGACAAAGCACTCCTAAATCTGCAAACATTTGGAATCTCATTTCAGATGAATCAAAGTACAATGAAATTAGTGGGTTTGATCAGGTTTATTGGCACCGCTAAGAACTCAATGTGACACATTCGAAGTTCATTCTTATTATCCAGAGGAAACTTAAGAATAACTGTAGAATTAAGAATCAAATTATTTACCTTTGTGGCAAAGTCTAAAGCAGGAAAAAAATTAGGAAAGCAGCCACCAGGTAAAGTCTGGTGTTGAAAATGTCACCTTTGTTACCGGTAACAGATTAACACAAGAAATTGCTCCAGTGTGCAGTGGTTGAATTCCTGCTGTGTACCAATACCAGTTTATCCAACATCCACTTCTGAAAAACCAGCACCAAAAATGAAGGCTCCAGACAGTACGTACAATGTCCATACAAATCCCAGCTACTTTCTGGGATGGGATGGACACACCATACCTTAAAATTCCCTACAAGTAGGTACAAACCATTCTTGTGCAAAGCATGTTAGAGAAATGAAATCTTCCTAAATAAGTTTAGCGTTGGCTTTTAACCAAACAATGCCTGGAATACTTTTCAAACCATGAACCTTTTATTCCAGAAAGAAAAAACAAATAATCAGGGCGGGCTACATGAAAAAACACTATATTAAAATGGATCCTTTGCAAACCAAATGTATCTTGAAATACTTCTAATGGCACACAGGTCAGTCAGCTCCTCTTCTAGTCTAGTTAAGACGTGAGGAGGCAGTCCCTAATATCTCAGAAAAGAGAAAAACCAGGAAAACTGTAGAATTCTTATGGAAGTCATCGTTGTTTTTCTACAGTTACAATAAAATTTGAATTTGAAGAAGTTTAAAGATTTGAGCTGAGAAATATCATTATAAACATCCTGCTGTAGATGCTTTCTTCCGAAACATAGCATAATTTTCTGTAGAACTTCAGAGGAAGTTAGTGCCTGCTTGATCCACATGGTGGTGCCTACACATGCAAGATGGTCAGCAGGAATTACTCTGGCCTTGACACATGCAAATACAATTGCTACCAGGAACTCCAAAAGAGCGATTTCAAATTCAGATTCATGGAATTGTGTATTTTCACAATTCTAATCTTTACAAAAGCATAACTTGTGGTAAACAAACTGAGTTCCAGTCTTCTCCTTCCCAATGGAAATATGGTTTTACTCCAGTTATTTCCCTGCAGCCCCACTGATTTCAATGTTTCTGTTTCAGCATTAAGAAATTGTTATTTTGGAAATGAATTTGGGCGAACCCTAAAATTCAATGTGTTAACATCCATAAGCCAACTTTGTCCTTATAGAAATCCTACACATGAAGGATTTAAACAATGTTAAAACTGGTACTCCCTTTCTGCTCACAGTTTTCATCTGTACCATAAAGTATTCTTAAGTAGTTCTGCTGTGCTAACTATAAATCCGTAAGAGCCAACACAAGTTCACTTAAACAAGCCCAGACAATCTGAATACAGCTTTGCATCCTGACAGACTCCCTTTCTTGTAACTACTCCTAGAAGACAATCATCTAATTGATTGCTCTGTTTCACAAGTGAGACTATTTCCAGCTAGAATTCTAAGGTGGACCATCATATTATACAAAAGCTAAATTATAATTACTATAGGTTCTGAAAAAGTTACTTGGAATTAAAACCAACCAAACAAACAACCCTCAAACCAACAAACGACGTAAGTGCAGAACACAGAAAAAACCCATAAGCATTGTTTTAATGACATGAAGACAATTAATCAGTAAAATTTTTAGCTGATCCTGTAAAGAGTATGTATGAAGAGCACCTTTGAAAAATGGCAAATTTTCACTCAAATTTCAGATCAGAGCAGCAGAGAACACAGTATATTTAGGAAGACTTGCAGTGAGCAACAAAATCCTACATGTTCAGTTCTGTGTTGCACAGATAATGAAATCCCATAAAAATCTACACAATAGACGAGTAGCATTCAGATCAGAATTTCTTTTTTTCTTTCTTAAAAAGCCGAACTTTTTGTTTTAGGTGATATTGGAAGACTCAAAAGCTGCTTCTTTTAGAAAGACAATCCTTCAAATACATTATAAACCTACTCAGACATCTCCTTGCACAGACAGTTACAGTTTCTCTAATTACTCATACATGTTTCAAACTTTAACAAAGGAAAATTTGTCTTGTTCACAATGCAGTAACCGTGTTACCAGCTCCCATCCCAACACAGCTGCTCAGCATAGCTCTAAAAACCAGTAGAGAAGGCATTCGCTGAAGCTCTGAAAAGAAAGGATAGCAGACATGACCTCCTCATTGCAGGCACAAACTTGAAGGGAAAAGTTTCATGGATCCCACAACAACAAATATTTGCATTAAAACCAAGATAAAAGGCATTCACAGATGTTAAAATCAGACGAAAAAATGTTCATTCTGACCTGGACAAAATGGGCCACAAGACCTCACCATAAGACCTCTTAACAAAAATACTGTGAAAAAAACCCTCTGTAACTTTACTCTGAGATAGAGTGCATCTTTCAGAAAAATGCTCAAAAATCAGGAGAGAAAAAGAGAAAAAGGTCTGTTGGGTTGACTCAATATTAGCTGTCACAGACTATGGCTATCCCTCCCATTCGTAACTTGACAAAATTTCAAACATCTCTATAAATTTTCTGAGAATGCTACTTTGTCTTTTTGAAGTACAATGCAAGGCTTATCCACGTGTCCAAATAAAGGTATGATTTTCCAATCTAAAATTTAGTGAAACAGTGCAAAAAGCTGTATAGACTTTCAGTTTGCAAAGAATTAATTGTAGCATAAAACAAGTCAATTTTACTGAGTTTTATATGAATGAGAATTAGTTCCTTAAGATGGAATTACTGTCTAAATGGTGTTTTGAACTAGCTGAACAATCCTACTTTAAACTGGATTTCAGATAAATCACAGCAATGATGTTGTACATGACAAAGTCATGAGAAGACATTTTCTTAGGGAAGGGATGGATGAGAAAGCAAAAAAGAAAGGACAAGAAACACAAGGGAAGTGAAATAAGATAAAGCAAAATATACTAAGCTACATGGAATAAGAGGCATGTGAGAAGTGGAATAATGATGCTAAAAGGCAACACTAGAAAAGAATTGCTACAATCTAGTAAGTAATATAGGATGAACTAAAAGAAGGTTTATGAAAATTACATTGCCTAGTGTATTAAGGAATTTATAACTAAAAACGGCACAGACTAGAACTGTGAACACTATTTCTCTTGAAATTGTGGCAATGGCATTAATATTTCTGTATCAGTCAGCTGCTGACAAACAGACTTCGGCTTATGAAGAGTTACTGTTATAAATTATGTACCTTTTCAAAGACTGGAGTGCACCTGGTTATTTAGCATAACATATCCGAGAAAGTGAGTTACCAGGAAGTTAAAATACAAAACTGAATATACACATGAAAAATCTGAAGTTGAAAGACACTTTCTCCAAAATCTGCCCGCTGAACACTCGAAAGTTGATTTGTGAGATAAAAACAGTGACGTTATTCTTTCCATGAAACTTGTTTCTAGTATCATCATAAGAACCTTATTCTGAATACAACAGCAAAAAGACTCATATCAGACTCAAACAACTTTTCCCCTGGAAAAAAAGCCCCAAGTTATTTGACACTGCAAGAAATAGGTGACTTCCGGAAGCCAAAAAAAAAAAAAAAAAAAAGGCAGAAAAACATTGCAGAGAAGTTATAGACCTGACTTTAAAATTAATGCATTGGTCATATGTGATAGCTACTAGAATTACACCAAAAGTCATTAAAACCTTTACACATTACTAAAACATTCAACATATATATACACCACAAGTAATACTGACTACCAAAAAAGAGTAACTGAGAAACAATTCAGAAAGCAACTGATTTTCTGCACATAGAATTGTGTGAATTCAAAATCTATCCTACTGAGACTAGAGCTGAGTTCCATCAGAAAGTTTTTAGCATTCTCTCTCAAGAACACAAAAAGATTTCATCAGGAATCTTCTGATTAAACTGACAACAAAGATGTCATAATTTTATGACCAACTCCAGATCTCTATTATCAGAAATGGAAATTTTGCCTGTTTTGAACCTCGAAAAGGGACAGGGACAATATTCTTATTTTCAGGATAAAGAGAAATCCTTAACAAGGAGGCTAATATTTTACCAATAAGTAATGCATGTCATGAATTATTATCAAGTCTTTAAGAGTTAATATAAACAGATTAGTAGATAGAAAACAGGCATAGCACGATAAATGCATTAGACAGACAACACCTCTGTATAGGTGCACATGAAATAGTTATAGATTCACAAAGATGATTTCTACATAATTTCTTACCAGATCAGCTATGCAAGAAAATGTTTTAATCTTGAATTCATGAAATACCTGGAAATGTATTCATAAATCATCCTGCATACAGCTGTAAATTTCTCATCTAGTATTTGATTTGTCTATTTTGAGACATGACAACTCTACAAAAATAACTATATAAGAAATTTAAATTCTTTAAATGTTAAACATTTTAAAAGAGGAAACCTGACCAGTTAGCAACATTTATTTCACAATGTGAAGTGATCTACTTCAGTCTGAAACCAAAGAAGCCCAAATTAAAGGATCAAGAAGAAAAGTGATCTTATTGTAATAAGTGTTAAATCTGCAGAAGAGACAATCAGCCAAATATCAAACCTATAAACCACTCTGAATTATTTCCTGTCCATATTACTAATTTGAAAATGCCAGCCAATTGTTTGGCTTTCCTCTTAATGCATACAGTGGATTCTAGAGACAATGATGCCTGAATTCTCTTACACACAGAATGTTTTTGTAAGTGTACTCTCAACGGCCCCAAGCATAGAAACTCCTCTGTGAATTTGTATTTATAGAGAAGAGGCAGATGGGACTTTGTGACTATGTTCTTATGGCATCATGTCAAAACATGCCTTGGAAAAACCCATTTCACTTCAAAAATATGAAAGAATCTTAGGGCTTGCATACATAGTATTTCCCACCACTCCAGCTACACTGTTTAGTTAGAGCAGTGCCAGTGCCTCATACAGACACACTTAAACCAGTTACAAGTGTACATACAGCAGTCACATTTCCTTGGATAAATTACCAGGTTAAACTAATGCAGCTGAAATACAGTTTAAGACCATTTAATTGTTGCCACATTAGGAACTTGCACTGAAGTAAATAAATAATTTCAGGTACAAGTGTAGCAAGATTTCCACTAATGACAAGTCCATAAATTAGTTTTACTTTATTCCCCAAAATCACCATATAAGCAAGCATTTTAACTAACTATTAAATGTTTGTGTTTCATTTCTAACAACAGAACTAGAAAATCTACAAAAACACAAGAGAAACAGATATAATGTAATTAATATTAAAGAATTCTTACCTTTATTAGATTTGGATGACTTATTCTTGTTAGGTTTAAAACAAGAGCCCCTTGATTTATCTTCTCTGTCCTTAATAAATTTCTGCACATCATCCAAAGAAAGCTTTTGAAGGACAACTACAGGCTTAGCTCCTTTATTTAGATCTTCAACTAGCCCAATCTTCTCTACTTTGTCCTTCTGTTCACCTCTAAATTCAGTTTTCCTTGACTCCTGAGTAACATTGCCATCTTTATCACGCTTGATTTTTGGAATGACAAAATGTTTCAATGCACCGGATCTTCCCCCCAACAAATAACTGGGAAACTCTGCTTTATTGTCACTATGTGCTTTATTACTATCTACTTTACTCTTATTACCATCTGTCCTTCGTTCATCCTTGCTGTTGGGTGACTTAAAACCAGGTTTATCAGGCCTTGATTTACTAGAATCTCCTTTACCTTCCTGTTTAATACGAGGGCTGTCAGGTCTTGATTTCTGATCCCCAGAAGAAAATCTTTCCCTTGATTCACCAGACTCATGCCTATATTTCCTTTCAAATTTCTCAGGTTTTGAACCATCAGATTTAATACCATGTTTAGAATCATGTTCATTTTTGTTTGAGGACCTCAAATATTCAGGCCTTCTAATCTTGGATGGATCTCCTCTGTATCTCTCTGAGTCCCCCCTGTCCTCAGATCTTTGTTTAAGGCTATCATGGTCACGCCTCGGTGTATCAGAAACTGAACGCCCGTCAGGCCTTTGTTTTGTTGGATCAGATCTACTTTCAGGTTTTACCCTCGAAGGATCAGATTTCATATCTATTTTGTGCCTAGATATTTCCATTTTCTTGTCTGACAATGGTTTACTGGAGTCCCTCCTATTATCATGTCTGTGTTTTGGTGTTTCAGGCCTCCCTTCACTCTTCTGTTTCGGTGTTTCAGGTCTGCCTTCACTCTTCTGTTTTGGTGTCTCTGGCCTCTGTCGAATCTCCTGTTTGCCATTGTTTTGTTTTCCCTCATTTTGTTTCATCTCCATTTGTCTGCTCTCATGTTGTTTTGATTCTGTTTGTCTGTTCTCATTTTGTTTCACTTCCATTTGTCTGCTGTCATGCTTGCTTTCATGCTTCACTTCTAACTGTTTGCTCTCATGTTTACTTTCCAATCGTCTGCTCTCATTTTGCTGAAATTCCATTTGCCTGCTTTCATTTTGCTGGATATCTGCCTTTTGACCTTCAAAATCTGACTTTTTCCTAAAAATTTCTNAGGCCTCCCTTCACTCTTCTGTTTCGGTGTTTCAGGTCTGCCTTCACTCTTCTGTTTTGGTGTCTCTGGCCTCTGTCGAATCTCCTGTTTGCCATTGTTTTGTTTTCCCTCATTTTGTTTCATCTCCATTTGTCTGCTCTCATGTTGTTTTGATTCTGTTTGTCTGTTCTCATTTTGTTTCACTTCCATTTGTCTGCTGTCATGCTTGCTTTCATGCTTCACTTCTAACTGTTTGCTCTCATGTTTACTTTCCAATCGTCTGCTCTCATTTTGCTGAAATTCCATTTGCCTGCTTTCATTTTGCTGGATATCTGCCTTTTGACCTTCAAAATCTGACTTTTTCCTAAAAATTTCTGGATGGTTTTCAGGTTTAAATTTAAGAACTCCAACAGGGTCTTCTTGGGAAACAGACACAAACCCGTCATTATACTGCTTCATTTCTTCAGGTTTTTTGATGGTGTCCAAATCCTGAGTTACTGTTGCCTGAGAGTCTGCTCTTCCTGCTTGCTGTAGATCAATACTAACCATCAATGCTGGCCTCGCCCCATTTCCTACAGAACCTGTCTCCTGACAAGCTGCTCTATTTCCTCCAGTAGCACCTCCAACCTCCTGTGGTTTGTTTTCTTGTTTTCGCTTCTTCAGAGGCTTATCTGCAAGTTAAAAGAGAAAAAAAATCACAAATTACATGTAAAGACTGACAGATGTCCAAGTAAGAATGTCCATTCCCCTCCACTCCCACCAATGAATTCTCCTCAGTACGTATATGCACACACACCAAAATCGACTAAATTGAAAAGCAAGAATGGGACTTCTCTAGCTAATATATATTCAGACTATCATTCATTGTCAGTCTACCACAGATGCCAATTAATCATTCAAAAAACCTACCCTCAAAACATATAGAATCAAGGACCCTGTGTAATTCCCAAGAGAACCACCTAATAAAGCAGCTGCAATACATAAAGACAAAAAA